>JANAVB010008400.1:21597988-21675343 GCA_029216955.1 Iris pallida | reverse complement strand
CATTGCCAGTGGCCTTCACACCCTTTCACTACTTAACTAATGCACTGACACGGGATGAATATGATAGTTGCTTAACGTATACAGTTTCATATGCTTGCCTCAAAACATGTTAACATGCAAATCGATCAGGATGGTTAGAAAGATCATAGAAATAGCTAGCTAACATGTTTATAAAACTGCTTGAATCAAATGCGAGCTTGGATTTTAATTAGCTATTCGCCAGTACATGTGATCGTATGATCTCACTCTTTACAAGTCCCGCGAATCAGGAAGGACGCGCCAACTAGCTCGACGACGTTCGTAATTTTGAAGCTTCAGCGCAGTCGAGGACTTGCCCCCGCAACTCCACTTTTGAAGACACTCAACCGTCCAAGAAAGATGGCTCAGCGTCCCTCCTTTCCAGGTCACTGGAAGACTCCGTTGTATATTGAGGGATGTGTTGCAATGTATGGAACGGCTATCTCATCGACACTCTTTTGTAATTGAGTCATGTTATGCCAAGGTTGTAAAAATTGCTAGTCGGCCGCTAGTCGGTTCGTGGGGACTACGGATTAATCGGACTACTCGGGGACTAGTCGGATTAGTCGGTTTAGAATTTTTAATGAATATATATATATATATATATATATATATATATATATATATATATATATATATATAAAATAAATATATATATATATATATATATATATATATATATATATATATATATATATATATATATATATAATATGTTATAGAAATATTTTAAAAAATAATATGTTAATTGTTGAACTTTTAATTATCGCAGACTACAGTACATTTTCTTATTCATTATTTTGCATAAATTTATATTTCGATAAATATTTAAATAATATGATAACAACTTACTATTTTGTACGGAGAGTTACAGCCGCAGTAGCAAGCAAAAGCAAAAAAAAGTAACAAGCAAAAATTAAAAAAAGAGCCACAACAACAGTAGCAAAGAGATAACAAAGCAAAAGTAAAAATAAAAAAAGAGTAGGCTAGTCACTTTTTTTCAAAAATAGAAAAAATGCAGCAACAAAGTAAAGAGTCGACGACGGTTGCCTTGACGAAGTCGACGGCAGCCCAGACTAGTACCAATTTAGCTAATTTTTGGATGGACCAGCCTCTAATCGAGTCGACGGTGGCCGACAAGTGACTAGTCAGGAACTAGCCCCTAGTCGAGTCGACGGCGGACGACTAGCGACTAGTCGGGGACTAGTCGACCGCCTAGAGGGATTTTTACAACACTGGTTGTAGCCCGCGTGGCATGAGTCCTGTACCGGAGTCTGTAAATGATGTCCATTATCAGTAAAGATCAAAGTTCTCTTTACTTAATCTGTGATTCAATTTGTCTGCTTACTCTCTTAGATCTCGTGTCTCGGATTACCTTATGACTATGCCTTGTACGATCGCAAACTAGGTTCGCACGGCATCACGCCCGGGGGACGACTATCGATTCGACGGAATCGGAGCGTGACATAATGGTATCAGAGCACTGCTTTACGTCCTTGGCCTCCAGTGTCGAATTTCTAGTCTCAAACTGTTGACCTCGTGTCGATGAGATGAGTTGTTCCATACGTTGAACCCAGGACATTTCTGAAACTAACGAGAGTTGCCTTTCTTTTCCCTGCAGTTGCGGGAGCTTGGGTAGAGGACGAGACGAGCGCTTCCAGCGGCTCGAGTAGTTCCAGACCCGGGCATTCCGTCAACCCAACGGGGATGACGCCTACCGCAGCCAGATCCTCCGGCGACCCGATGCAACGGATGTTGCAGATACTCGAAATGCAGCAACGCCAAAATGAGCTCCATCGTCAGCAGGCGGAGGCTCGTCAGACCCAATTCGAGAATCGGTTCGAGGCTCAATTCAAGCTACAGCAGCAGCAGCAGCTGAATACACTCCAACAAATCCTACAATCGGTCGTGGCCAATAACAATTCAACGATGACGCCTGCCATGACCGAGCCTGCGGTTCGATCCAATGAAGCTGAACCGGAGGCGCCCGTGCTCTCACCTGCGGCACCGAGAAGTTCTAACTTCGACGTGTCAAAATTTACGAAAAGCTACCGCACTTCCTTCAACGGCACAGAAGATCCCTCCGTGGCAATCGACTGGTTGGAGGAGCTGGAAGACAAGTTCGAGCTTCTGGGTGTCGAAGACTCGAAGAAAGTCGCGTGTGCTCAACTTCTACTTCGAATGAACGGGCACGATTGGTGGGCCGTGCAGAAGCGGGCAATTCGATGTGAAGACGGGACGGCGACGATCTCATGGGCCACATTCAGAAATGCGTTCGAGACTGAATATCTTTCTGCAACCGTGCGACAGGAAAAAGAAAACGAATTTATGCAGTTGAGGCAAAGGAATATGACAGTACGACAATATGCGGTCGAATTCAACAAACTGGCCAAATTTGCTGGAGCATATCTACCTACAACTGCAACCATGCCCTCCGTCTGGAGTCCGAGTATCCTCCTGCTACTACTGGCGCTGTTCACTTTAATAACAAACGCCATAGTAATGCGGGAGGCAACAATGCGCACAAGCGTCAAAATCGCAGCAACGGAGGCGGCAACCAGACGAAGGATCAAATAGTCTGCAATTTCTGCCACAAAGAGGGGCACATGGCCAACGAGTGCCGATTGAAGAACGGAGCATGCTTCGGGTGCGGCCGAACGGACCATATTGCACGCAACTGTCCGGAGAAGCCGAACCAACGCCCCCAACAACATCATCAGAACCGAGGCCAAGCACCTCGGGCTCCACAGACTGCACAACAAAATGGCCAAGACCGTCGCCCCAATGTTCAGGGCCGTGTCTATTCCATGACTCGAGATGAAGCGTTCGCATCTGACACAGTCGTGACAGGTATACTACAATTTAATAATAAACATGTTCGTGTATTGTTTGATTCAGGTGGCATGCATAGTTTTATATCGGCGGACTTCACCGCCGAGCACAAATTTCCCCTGACACCGCTGAGTCTCGATCTTACTGTTAACGTATCGTCGGACATGCCACTACTTGCAAATTTAGTCTGCGGAGACGGAATCATCTGTATAGGTAGTCAAAAGATCAGTCTTGATGCGATAGTTCTCGATATTAAGGACTACGACATCATTCTGGGGATGGATTGGCTGGGACCGTGCAATGCAACCATAGACTGTGCTGAAAAGAGGGTCACATTCCGCATACATGGAGTGCTTGAATTCTGCTACTCGTGTGGTGAGGCGTCGCCGACCTGCATGGTGATCTCCTCAATATCTGCTCGATGGATGTTGCATTCCGGGTGCGAAGGCTATCTAGTGTCCGTTCGAGACATGCGACAGGATGGTGCAAACGCGGGTCAGACCGACGTTGTGGCAGAATTTCCAGATGTGTTCCCGGACGAACTGCCCGACATGCCACTCGATCGAGAGATTGAGTTCACTATTGATACATTCCCCGATACCCGACCGATCTCTAAAGTCCCATACAGAATGGCCCCTGCAGAGCTTAAAGAACTCAAAGTACAGTTGCAAGAGTTGCTCGACAAGGGATTCATTCGGCCCAGCGTCTCGCCATGGGGAGCGTCCGTGCTGTTCGTCAAGAAAAATGATGGCTAATTGCGTCTTTGTATCGATTACCGCGAGCTGAATAAAGCCACCGTCCGGAACAAATATCCCCTGCCCCGCATAGACGATCTGTTTGATCAGCTGCAAGGAGCTACGGTGTTCTCTAAAATTGATCTACGCTCGGGTTACCATCAACTCAAGATCAAGCCGGACGATGTGCCGAAGTCTGCCTTAGCACTCGATACGCCATTACGAATTTCTAGTAACGTCGTTCGGCCTAACGAACGCCCCTACTGCTTTCATGGATTTGATGAATCGGATGTTCTGACCATTCCTCGACAAGTTCGTAGTAGTCTTTATCGACGATATACTCGTCTACTCGAAGAATAGGCAGCAACACTGAGCATCTACGGACCGTGCTTCAGACCCTTCGAGAAAATCAGTTGTATGCGAAGCAAAGCAAATGTGAATTCTGGCTGAGCAGCATCGCATTCCTCGGACACATCATTTCAGCTGAAGGTATTGCAGTCGATCCAAAGAAAGTTGAAGCCGTTGTCGATTGGAAACGGCCAACGTCCGTCGGCAAGATTCGAAGTTTCCTTGGCTTAGCGGGATACTACCGACGCTTCGTGAAAGACTTCGCGAAGATCGCATCGCCTCTGACTCGCCTCACCCAGAAAGGAGTCGCATTTGAATGGTCAGACGACTGTGAAGCTTCCTTCCAAGAGTTAAAGCAACGACTCGTCTCGGCTCCGATACTCGCACTTCCAGAAGGGACATAGGGTTTCCAGATATTCAGCGACGCGTCCGGTCAGGGCTTGGGGTGTGTGCTGATGCAGCGGAAAAAGGTGATATCTTTTGCTTCCCGACAGCTAAAGCCGCACGAAAAGAACTACCCTACTCATGACCTGGAGTTAGCGGCAATTGTGTTCGCGTTGAAATTGTGGCGTCACTATCTTTATGGCGTGGCGTGCATGATTTATACCGATCACAAGAGCCTCAAGTATCTATTCACGCAGAAGGAACTGAACTTACGACAAAGGCGTTGGCTTGAACTGATCAAAGATTACGACTTGACTATTGACTATATGCCGGAAAAGAGAAATGTTGTGGCGGACGCTTTGAGTCGAAAGTATATCGGCTCACTATCCATCGACCGCAGACTGCTACACGACCTAGAAGAGATGGGCATCGAACTCAGAGTCTGAATCAGGAATGTGCAGTTGGCAAAGTTGTAGTTAGAGCCGAGCTTGCAAGAAAAGATCAAGACTGCTCAGAAGGACGATCCGTACCTGAAGAAAATACGAGAGCTAATCTCGACGGATAGGACGACCGACTTTGCGGAAGACGAAACCGGCATGCTTCGATTGAAGGGTAGGCTATGCGTTCCGGATAATTCAGAACTTCGAAAGGAGATATTGTCGGAGGCGCATTATGCGAAGTACACATTGCATCCCGGTAGCACAAAAATATACAAGGACCTCCGCACAAATTTCTGGTGGCACGGAATGAAAAGAGATGTGGCACTCTTCGTATCGCAATGCATGGCCTGTCAGCAGGTGAAAGCTGAGCACCAGAGATCGGGCGGGGAGATGCAGAATCTGGCAATTCCAGAATGGAAGTGGGAGCACGTGTGCATGGATTTTATTGTTGGTCTGCCGAAGACGCCGCGGAAAAATGATGTCATCTGGGTCATCGTCGATCGACTAACCAAGTCAGCGTACTTCATTGCCATTAAAGTTGCTTGGAGCGTCGATCGCCTGGCACAGATTTATCTTGATGAGATAGTACGGCTGCACAGAGTTCCAGTATCCATCATCTCTGATCGGGATTCACGATTTATGTCGCGATTCTGGAGTAGCCTTCAGTCGGCTCTGGGTACCAAGTTGAACTTTAGCTCAGCCTATCATCCCCAGACCGATGGCCAAATGGAGCGTGTCAATCAGATTCTCGAAGACATGCTACGACTCTGCGTAATTGACTTCAAATCAAGCTGGGACAATCATCTACCTCTGGCCGAATTTGCATACAACGATAGCTATCAATCCAGCATCCAAATGGCGCCGTATGAAGCCATGTACGGACGAAAGTGCCGATCACCCATTTGCTGGGACGAAGTCGGAGAGCGGCAGATTCTCGGCCCGGAACTGGTGGATCAGACTGTGCAGAAAATTCGGCTCATTCGGGAAAAATTAAAGACCGCACAGAGTCGTCAGAAAAGTTATGCGGATGTTCATCGTCGACCCCTCGAGTTTCAAGAAGGCGATCACGTATTTCTTAAAGTGTCGCCCATGTGAGGAGTTACTCGGTTCGGCGTGAAGGAAAAGTTGAGTCCGAGATTCGTTGGGCCGTTCGAAATACTCGAGCGAGTCGTCCCAGTGGCCTATTAAATTGCCCTACCGCCGGCGCTAGAAGGGGTACACAATGTCTTCCACGTCTCTCAGTTGCGAAAGTACGTGCACGACCCTAGCCACGTGGTAGATTTTGGCCAGCTGGAGCTGAAGTCCGACTTATCCTACGTTGAAGTGCCAGTTCAAATCTTAGAATGCAAGGATAAGCTGCTGTGAAATCGAGCGATCCCTCTCGTCCGCGTACTCTGGCGTAACCATTCGGTCGAAGAGTCAACGTGGGAGCTTGAATCAGAAATGAAGGAGAAATTTCCTTCATTGCTCTCGTAGAGGTAGGTTCTATCCTTAAGTTTCGAGGACGAAACTTTTCATTAGTTGGTTATGGTGTAGTGCCCCGTCCCTACATCGTGCCCCATTTTCGTCCACGGGATACGCGAGAAAGGAACACTGTCGCTATCGATTCGGTCGGGACCAATAGGTCGGAATCGGCCGAGTCCATCGAACGGGAACGGTTGAATTAAGATCCATTCCACGTTATGGAATGGCTTCTTCGGAACCAAGTCCCATATTCAGCGGGTTGCGTCTCAAGGATTGGCTCTGCGGCTGAGTCGGGAGAGACCTCCCGTTGCTCTGGTTTTTATGCCGCACTTAATTTGGCTTTGGCTTTGGTTTTCGTGAATGCATTTTTTGTGAATATTTTCCGATGGGTTTTCGTGACTTGCGTTTTCGAGCTTCGCATTCATATCGAAATTTCTTGAATTACACAGTGTTCTAATCAGTTGCTTATGCGATTGCAGGTGATCACATAGGCGACGTCAGCGCAGCCAACCAGTCACTCGCTTGAAGCAAGTCTAAGGCGAGTGGCTGACCTCCTTTGCCTCGTCCCTCTATTTCAAAATCAATATGAAGTTAAATAAATACTTGTTATAATAGTGTAGAATCAAAGAAAATCGTGGCACGATTCTTCACGAAACACTTGCTATCAAACTATCGGTATTAAAAATGAAAAACGTGCTTTCTTATGCAATTCCACTTAGCCTATGCAAAACAATGAATGAATCGATTAACGTTTATCGCAACGACATGGCTAAGTGAGTAAATCGACTAAGTTCAAAAGAAAGGCTAAGTTTCGCACATAAAAGAGAAAGGATAAGGTTCTAGAAAAGAGAGAGCATTTTTCAAGACTCTGCAAAACGGTCATTGGACAACCTGTCGACAAGGTTTAGTTTCCTCGAACGGTTGCCTAGGCCAAGGGACCGATTCGGCCCGGGAGGAACGAGTATAGCAAGCGCCAGCCTTACATCGATGTGGGTTATTCGGGAACGTTCGCACAGGGCTTGCTACCCGCCGCGAAAGGGTCGCCGTCTAACCCAGCTATAGTCCGTGATGGCTTGACATTGCCAGTGGCCTTCACACCCTTTCACTGCTTAACTAATGCACTGACACGGGATGAATATGATAGTTGCTTAATGTATACAGTTTCATATGCTTGCCTCAAAACATGTTAACATGCAAATCGATCAGGATGATTAGAAAGATCATAGAAATAGCTAGCTAACATGTTTATAAAACTGCTTGAATCAAATGCAGAGCTTGGATTTTAATTAGCCATTCGCCAGTACATGTGATCGTACTGATCCTCGCTCTTTGCAGATCCCGCGAATCAGGAAGGACACGCCAACTAGCTCGGCGACGTTCGTAATTTTTGAAGCTTCGGCCACGCGTCGAGGACTTGCCCCCACAACTCCACTTTTGAAGACTCTCAACCGTCCAAGAAAGATGGCTCAGCGTCCCACCTTTCCAGGTCACTGGAAGACTCTGTTGTATATTGAGAGATGTGTGCAATGTATGGAACGGCTATCTCATCGGCACTCTTTTGTAATTGAGTCATGTTGTAGCCTGCGCGGCATGAGTCCTGTATCGGAGTCTGTAAATGATGTCCATTATCAATAAAGATCAAAGTTCTCTTTACTTAATCTGTGATTCAATTTGTCTGCTTACTCTCTTAGATCTCGTGTCTCGGATTACCTTATGACTATGCCTTGTGCGATCGCAAACTAGGTTCGCACGGCATCACGCCCGGGGGACGACTATCGATTCGACGGAATCGGGACGTAACACTACTAGGGTGACAAGAGTGAAAATATGTTAACCAGTCATGCCACCATAACATTACTTTTGGCTTAGGAAATTATGAGGCTAGGAGGATACCTGTTGAGAGAACATATCAAGAGTACTCTGGCCATCTTTCAGCATAGCTGCAGTGACAAAAACAGCTTTGGCAACCTTGGATGGACAGACTTCCATAGCATATGATATGCATGCACCACCAAAATCATGTCCCACCAAAATCACCTGCATGAAGCATGAAAAAACTGAATGTCAAAGTGACATTTTGTTGCATGCAGTATTATGAATAACTAGAATATAATAATAAAGAAACCATCTAACTATCTGTCAGTTCTGCACAGAGGCAATGACATTTCAAATTTCAGTACAAACAAGGTTAGAAGCACATGAGCATTACCACCATATTATATCTGATGGATCAAATTGCTAGGTTTCTGTTTCTGTTGGGGTTTTTACTAACACTTGTGGGTAAACAAAAATTTGGGGAGATACCTTTAAATTTGACAATTTCATTCTTAAAAACTAAAAGCATCACCATAAGCACAAAGTAATATCCTAAGTAGCACCTGAAATTATACAAGCTGCTTCGTTCTTGGGACTCCAAACAATGTATTTACAGACTCAAAAGGCTAAGAATGTTAACTACAAAAGACCTTTTCTTCCACAACAGGAACAATTCACTAACTGCCTCTTCAGCAAGAAAAAAAAATTAAGAGGAAAAAGGTTATAGATATCCCAAGATAGATAGCATAAAATGTAGATACCGTTCGTTTTTTCCAATGGCACCAGCTTGTTTATAACTAACACTCTTCAAAAACCATTCTCGACACCACCCAATGTTGCACCAGTTTTTCTTAATACCTTCCTCACATCTACCAGCCAATATGTATGTCGAACCCATTGTCATCGCTATTTTCTCAACCGTTCTTACAACTACCATTTGTGTTAAAAAGATTTTCCTTATGAATACTTCAACAAAAATGTCAGAATTTACCTTCTGAGGTCCTCTGAAGCCCTATGTTTTCAGAATACCTAAAGCATGACACCAAATGTTCCTTAATCATCTTGCCAGCATCATTACGAGTACCATTATTTCAAATACAACATCTTTCTAACTTCCTATTTACCACAGCCTTCCCAACATTGTCATTTCTGTCATTATCAGCTTGTTACTCCAACTTGATACTCACAAAAAGTGTTGACCATGTAATAGCAAGCTCCCATTAGCTTTATAGTCCTCCAATAAGCTCTATATTCTTCATACGCTGTTCTCTTGAAATTATATCTAAGGTACAAAATCCATCTACGGGATCACTCGTCTTTCCATCAAAACTAAATACTTTACTTCATATTTGCAAAAATTCAATGACCTTCTAGGTTTTGTACATCCAGTTTAGCACATATAAGTTTCCTAACTTAGTCACTAACGTCGAATTATCCGCAAAAAACAAGGTAAGAAAGTTCTGTTCATTGATGATTTACATTGAGATAAGGATTTGCTGGTGGCATTTGTGTAGGTCCAAGACTGAGATACACTCTTATCTAATGTCTTTAACACTATAAGCATCTCTTTCTTTCTAATGACTGCAAAGATTACCTCCTGTGATACATGCTTCCTCCAAATAGTTATAAACATTCATTAACTTATTTGTGAACTTTCCACAAATTTCCTTAGATAAAATAGCCTCCATAGTTAATTCACTGAGTAAAATATTGGTTGAATTGTTCTCTCTATTCTTCACCTATTGCCTTTTGTGAATATAGTTCCCATTGTTATATTCTAGAAGCAAGAGTGAAGCAATAAATCGGAATCACATTATTGCAAGAGTGAAGCATAAAATCTGCAACTAACCATACCAATAGAAGCAAAGGCCGAACTTGAATTAATTAGCAAGTGCCATGCGCATATTATTGACCATTCCTAGAAGGTAGTCATGTACCTGTCAGCTCAAGAATCTAGGTCTCTTAGGCAGTCAACAAGTCCACATTTGATTATCTTGCATGTCCAATTCGGCAAAAGAAGAGAAATGGAAGATAAAAGATGGACTATTTTAATATATAGCTACTTTTTATTCATAGATTATGCCATAGCCTAATTTGATTTGACATGATTTGAACTATTCATCCGTGACGATCAGTTTTGATTTACTTATTTGTTTTTTTGTTGACAATGAAGTTTAGCATCCGATAATTGGTTGTATACTATATAGATGGTAAAGTATGACAACATGGATCACTTTTAGAAAAGTTCCATTTTCTTAATAGAGACAATTTTTGCTTGAAGACTATTGAGACTCAGAAGACGGCATGCATTGACCCAGAAAGGGCGTCAGAGCCACGAAGCTTCCGCTTAAGCAGTGTCCAGAGAGTCAAGACATATGCAGCCTTATCCCTATATATATGGAGAGAGTGTTTTCGTATGACTCGAAGGCGCATCCTCTTGGATGTTGTTCATACTTCAAAAAGACAGCTCCTAGACAACCTATCAGTCGGTTCGCATACTGCAGGTTCAGTCATGCCTCCAAGGGGTAGAATGGTCAACTTGGACCCCAATAAACCCATCTAAGCTCAAATAAATCATGTATGCCTAAGATAGGCTAAATGTGCCATGCACGAAAAGGTTGAAAAGCCTAGAAGGCTAGCTATTAGCCAAATAAGCTAGGTCAACCATATTTCAAATAGGCTAGTCTCGGCGCTCAATGGTCTATCTTTGCGAGACAACTAAACTAGCTTCGCCAAAGGCTTATATAGTGGGCTGTTACAGCGTTCCTAGGGGGACAAGATACCCTTGATGATTCTACAAATAACCCACATATGGGCTAAAACGTGAGTTTTAGTCGGTCAGCAGAGAAAACTCTAAGCTTAATCAACCATCAGCAAGAGAGAGACTTCCTCCCTACTTCCACAAAAAGTTTAGCAAGAGTTCAGACTTTCTTTAGTGAGAGCGTTCTCTGTAAGCTTCTAGGTTAAAAAAAGTTATTTTTCGTTCTTTCAAACATGGTAAACAGTTACCAAGAGCAAGCATTACTGTCGTGCAAGACGACACCCCCTTCCCAATTAATTTTAATCCTTCGTGTAATTCAGGGTCCTATATGTGGTACCTATGCACTAATAACATTCTCCCCTAATACAAACATTATTAACATTATCATATCCCCTATTATGTTTGCATTTGCAACACTTTCAATGTTTATCCAGAAATATCTCTACCTCATTTATCTCTCTTCCACATTTATACCAAAGTTTAAATCCAGTATTTTAGTTTCGCTAGACCTACTTAGCTACGCGTAGACAAAATATATTAATCCTCCTCTTTGTCATTGTAACCCAATTTCCTTTCTTGTTAGTGTTGTTAATTTCCAAGTAGCATCTAATTGTACTCTCATGCACTAACTCCTTACCCCATTGCTTATAATATTTATAAATTCTTGTCTGTTTGTCACTACAATGGTGTAGCAATGTGCCAAAGATCTTACATGGGACGTCCTATACTATCTTTCACAATTGACATTGCATAGGATGGTATTGATGCAACGTGTCTAGGAGTGATGACATGGCAAGCCACCCTTGCTCACTGTTTGTTTCGCAGGGGTAGGGAATGTACCACGAGCTAGGTCTCGTGTATTTAGTGCAACTTGCAATAGGCAATAGGAAAACAGTCTAAATGGATGTCAACATAAGGAGAAACGACAAAGAAGATTGAGGGAGAAATGGTCGTACACAAAAGGCAAGGCAAGATGACTAGATGACGATCGGTATGCTGGAACGCTTATACTCGATGGCAACGAGAGAGGCGATGAGTGAAGTGACCGGCTTGGCAGTGAGTGGGTAGGAAGCATAGCGACGAAGAAAGTGGCGAGGTTAGCAATCTTGACCGGAGTTCAAGTGGCCAGCACTCTATGCAGCTTGTGTCGGCCGCCTCGACCGTCATTTAGAATACAACATTGGTCCAAGATCAGGCTGTCACGTCCCGATTCCGCAGAGTCATTTCGTCCTCACTTCGGACTCTGTGGAACCATTCGTCCTCGCTTGGACGTGATATCGTGTAAGCCTAAGTTGCGCTTGCACAAGGCTAAGACCTGTACAATGACAAATTAGACAAGATAGATAATAGCGCAGCGGAACAAGATACAGATAATTAAACAGCAGCGGACATATTGCAGAATATGAGTTTGAAACACAATGGTAACATAAACAAAGTCTCTTTTATTGATATCTTTGAACAGAATACAAGGCTCTCATTTTCGCTCTGATACACGCTATACTTGGCTTACAATCTATCAAAAACTTTACAGATTACAATGATCCCGTTCCATACATTACATCCCTTTATATACAAAACCAACTCTTTGCAACAGATATCTATCTCTTGGCATCTCTTCTGATTTCTGGCTCCTGGGATAAGGCTCAGATTATCGCTTCGGACTATCTATCTCGTTGCATCTTGCACCTGCGTGCAGACGGATGGTGGATCAGTATATCAACATACTGGTGAATGTGAACAAAGGCTACATCGTCTGAAACGATCACTAATTCATTTAGTGAGAAAACATTTATGTGATGTTGATCTTGCTACTTTTACCTATATTTATTTCATACAGTACAGGGTCAGATTACATCTTTTTGAAAACACTTTGAAAAGCCAACATTTTATTGCTTTCGTTCGATCCAACTATCGAGCAATTCATCAATGATGTGCACAGCGTGTCTCGTGAACCATAACCGTTCATTAGGGACTATAGCAGGAAATCATATCAAGCATTGCTCATTCTTTCTCTATGTAACGATTAGCAGTATCAGTAGTTCGGTTCTATATAATTTCTCAGAGCAGTACTTTATGTGGACATAATCATGGGAGCAGTTCATATAATGAAACATAAAAACCATAAGCGGATATCACCATTTGGTGATTCTTATCCAAAGTCGTCGATTCATCCCTGCACAAAACAATAATTTGAAAATCACAACACACATATCCGACTATGTTTCATGTTTATCTCTGCATGGTTAGACTGAAAACAATCGTTATCGATGCATGCTCATCGATTAGCAGCTGTGACTTAAGGCTCAATTCTGCACTAATACATGCATACACCAGCAGCTGTGACCCAAGGTTCAGCTCTGCACTGATATACACACATATAAGTAGCTGCGGCTCAGGGTTGAACTCTTCACTAGTCGATACCTATCTATATGACGTTCCACGGGTCATTCCCCGTGATTAGCAGTTGGGACACTCTGGCCCATCTCACTAATAGACATGATACCCCCTTAATTGCGAGGTCTCTTTTACCTCAGGGTGCCCAATCCCTCCATAGACGATCGATTCCAAGCGCCCAAGGAACCAATCGAGAGAGTATACCTTGTGCACAAGTTGTCCAGTTCTATGCATGAATGCAATCTATCAGATAAATATCTACGATGCTACAGTTTATCGGTAAGCAGACATTTTCATCTATTCTATGTTTCATATCCATTCTTTCAAGCACCAAGTGCTTTCTATACGATTCGATCATTATGTACAATTCGATAATCCCATATGATTCAGTCATTCTAGTAAACGATAAGAAACATAGTATACATATCTACTTATGCAACATAGAACATCTTGGTATCATTAAACATATATTTTTGTTATCGATAATATACAGTTCAGGGGCAGTAAGAGTTCTCTTCTTATTAAACATGAGAAGGCTTATCAATCGAAGCAACAACTAACTTTAGAATGGCAACATGTACATTCTTTTTGAAGCAACAACTAACTTTAGCATGGCAACATGTACATTCTTTTACGAGCATATCGATTCGATGTATTAACATTCACAAGGATTTCCATCTTGTTATTAGCAAACAACTATTCATTCAAAAACTTAGATTTTTATTAGGCGTAAGCGAATCAGTAAATGAGTCTTCGTCCACTCACCCAGATCAATCGTCTTCTGTTCCAGGGCCAGCAATCCGATCTCTCCGTTTATTTAGTGCCTTCGCGGAACGGAACACAACATAATTACCCACCGGAAAAAAAATCATCCTCGAAACTTAAGAAGAAACTTACGATATCCATAGCAGCGACAGTCCCTCATCCTTCGCCATCATTAATCGATAAAAATCTTGGTCCAGATCATGTCAAAACTCATGTTCAATAAACATATCAATCTCAATCAATCAAATCGATAAAACATATGCCGCCATCATACAAATATTTACAGACTTATTGTATGGAACGTTTATCTCATCGATGACTCCAAGCAGGCAAGAAAATTTCGATCAGGAAAACATCTTCGAATTCAATCGATTCAACAATTGTTCAGAGGATCGTGTTGCTCTGATACCATTCTGTCACGTCCCGATTCCGCAGAGTCCTTTCGTCCTCGCTTCGGACTCTGTGGAACCATTCGTCCTCGCTTGGACATGATGCCATGTAAGCCTAAGTTGCGCTTGCACAAGGCAAGACCTGTACAATGACAAATTAGACAAGATAGATAACAGCGCAGCGGAACAAGATGTATATAATTGAAACAACAGCGAACATATTACAGAATATGAGTTTGAAACACAATGGTAAATTAAACAAAGTCTCTTTTATTGGTATCTTTGAACAGATTATAAGACTCTCATTTCTCTCTGATACACGTCATACTTGGCTTACAATCTCTCAGAAACTATACAAATTACAATGATCCCGTTCCATACATTATATTCCTCTATATACAAAATCAACTCTTTGCAACAGATGTCCATCTCTTGGCATCTCTTCTGATTTCTGGCTCCTGAGAATGAGGCTCGGGCTATCACTTCGGACTATCTATCTCGTTGCATCTTGCACCTGCGTGTAGACAGATGGTGGGTCAGTATATCAACATACTGGTGAATGTGAACAAAGACTATATCGTCTGAAACGATCACTAATTCATTTAGTGAGAAAACATTTATGTAATGTTGATCTTGCTACTTTTACCTATGTTCATTTCATGCAGTACATGGTCAGATTACATCTTTTTGAAAAACTTTGAAAAGCCAACATTTTATTTCTTTCATTCGATCCAACTATCGAGCAATTCATCAATGATGTGCACAGCATGTCTCGTGAACCATAACCGTTCATTAGGGACTATAGCAGGAAATCATATCAAGCATTGCTCATTCTTTCTCTATGTAACAATTAGCATATCAGCAGTTCGGTTCTATATAATTTCTCAGAGCAGTACTTTATGTGGACAGATATCATGGGAGCAGTTCATATAATGAAATATAAAAACCATAAGCGGACATAACCATTTGGCGATTCATACCCATAGTCGTCGATTCATCCCTGTACAAGACAAAGATTTGAAAATCACAACATACATATCCGACTATGTTTTTGTTCGTCTCTGCATGGTTAGACTGAAAACAATCATTATCGATGCATGCTCATTGATTAGCAGCTGTGACTCAAGACAGCTCTGCACTAATATATGCATACACCAGCAGCTGTGACCCAAGGTTCAGCTCTGCATTGATATACACACGTATAAGCAGATACGGCTCAAGGTTCAGCTCTTCACTAGTCGATACCTATCTATATGACGGTCCACGGGTCATTCTCCGTGATTAGCAGTTGGGACACTCTGGCCCATCTCACTAATAGACATGACACCCCCCTAATCGCGAGGTCTCTTTTACCTCATGGTGCCCAATCCCTCCATGGACGATCGATTCCAAGCGCCCAAGGAACCGATCGAGAGACTATACCTTGTGCACAAGTTGTCCAGACCTATGCATGAATGCAATCTATCAGATAAATATCTACGATGCTACAGTTTATCGATAAGCAGACATTTTCATCTATTCTCTGTTCCATATCCATTCTTTCAAGCACCAAGTGCTTTCTATACGACATTCCAGCAGACGATAAGGAACATAGTGTACATATCTACTTACGCAACATAGTAACATCTTGGTATCATTAAATATATATTTATGTTATCGATAGTATACCGTTCAGGGCAGTAAGAGCTCTTTTCTTATTAAACATGACAACGCTTATTAATCGAAGCAACAACTAACTTTAGCATGGCAACATGTACATTATTTTACGAGCATACCGATTCAATGTATTAACATTCATAAGGATTTCCATCTTGTTATTAGCAAACATTCATATAAAAACTCAGATTCTTATTAGGCGTAAGCGAATCAGAAAATGAGTCTTCGTCCACTCACCCAGATCAATCGTCTTTTGTTCCAGGGCCAGCAATCCGATATCTCTGTTTATCTAGTGCCTTCACGGAGCGGGGCACTACACAGGCTGCCTCCATTGTCCACTACCTCAACTTCTCACCGCTTTGCCATTGGCGGTAGAGCAGGTGGCCAGCAGAGGTTTGATGGCAGGGGACGAGATGAGACGGTATAGGCAGGCGCTTAGGTAGAACAATACTTGACTAGATATTATAGCAAAACAGTTTTGCAAATATTATGGACCTATGGTTCACTTTTACAAGACTGTAACTCCATAAATCTTTGTCACCCTTAACATATGCATATTATGCACACAAAAAGGGATTAAATAGTAAAACATGCCCAAAATGTATAGCCTAGGCGGCAGGCGGATCTTCTCCCGCGCGCACCCACCTACCGTCGTTTAGAACATTGCCCTAGACCACAGATGGAGGTGGACATAGATTCATTGGAACTTTGAAGGTTTTGGTCCCAGGAATAGATAGATGATAGCTACATAAAGGAAGCAAATAAATAACCTATGCTCCTTGTTATTGTTTATGGGACAAGCTTTATTATATCCAACTTAACATGCTTGAGTAGCTAGCAGTTCTAATTGGAGAACAGTATTTGTTGTGACTTCACAAAGCGGTATTTTAAAAAATTATGACAGGCACGAATAAATTATGATTAGAAGAAACTTGGGAAATAAAAAGAAATGGTTAAGCCCCTCATCATGCAACACAGCATGCTGTCATGCTGAGTATATAGATGCTAAGTTTTAGCAGCCTGAGTAGGGAAAAATCCAAGATGGAAGCAGGTATGGTGGCAGGTTCATCAACTTAAAGTTGCAAAACAAACAACTGTCATAGCTGCATGATTTACATAACATCATTTGCCATCCTCAATCAAACCATTCTCCCTCAACACAGATGACATCAGGTGACTGTCTGCTACATAAGCAAGCATAATGGATGTATAATACAGACATAATAGTGGCATTTCATGTTAATCAGTTAATGTAATGTTTTCGATAGAATAAGGTGCTTGAACTTAACCAAGAAAAAAAAGGTTACCTTCTCACCATCGCCAAGCTTTTCAAGAAAAGTAGTAAGAGGCTTTACATATTGGGGAAGACTTTTAATATTATTTGTATCAAAAGAGTGAATTCCAGAGCCTGTAAGATCGATAGCGTTGACTTTGAATCCACTATCTTCAAGAAGAGCTATTGTTTTATACCAACACCAAGCACCAAAACCACCTCCATGAACAAGAACAAAATGGACTGTTTCCATATCTTCAACCTTTACTTCCTGTTGAGAGCACAGGTAGAAACATCAGTGGTGTATTAGAACAAGAACAAATATAAACTGAAATGCAAGGGACAGTAAGTTATCATATCATCATCCACTTTCATATGCACAACAACAACAGCAACAATAATATGAGAGATATTCTCCAATTCTTTCTATTGAGATCCACATTCATATATTTGATTCTCTGACTGACATAATGGAACTGGAGTTTTGTAATGGTTGGAGTGGGGTGTGACAGATAGTGCTTTGGTTAGCCATCACCCTTTTTATAGACGAACAAAATGTATTTTATTGAATAAAAAATAGAGATTATGGCAGTGCGTCAGCCATTGAGTATGAAGTATGAATGTTAAAGGTTAGGAGCAAAAAGTTCCATTATCAGGCATAATACATACTGGACATGACTAGATAAAATCATTTATGTAACATAAAATGTTTTAAATAAAAGTGGGGAGAGAGCAGCTATTATAGAGTAACATTCTTAAAAAAATGGGGGCATTAGGTACTCATATGTTGAGGGAGGAGCCACTAACGGGAACAGACGTGTTGATTTAGCCAGGGAACGAGTCAATATCGAGAAACTGGGTGAACATTTGCAAGGGACGAGGCATCAACAAAAACTCAAGTGTTCATTGGGGGAGGGGTGGAGTCACTTAGGGGGCATTTGGCACACGGTATTTTTTTTATTCCGGGAAAATTTAGGGTGGGAATCTATTACCATGTTTGTTTGGGCTATAAAAAATTTATTCCCGGAAATTAGAAATACCTGGGTAAATAGTTTACCCATAAAATATGGAAATCCTATCCCTTAAGAATAGGTGGAGTTTTTTTTTGTCCGGGCAAAAAAAAATTGTTTAAACTTTTTTCTACTTTTTTGATCATTTTTTACCCTTTTTTGTTTTTTTGTCATTTTTTGTCGTTTTTGTTTTTTGTCGCTTTTTGGTCATTTTTTTCGTTTTTTTATCGATTTTTTGTTATTTTTTGTCGCTTTTTGTCATTTTGTCATTTTTGTCATTTTTAAAGTCTTTTTTGTCGTTTTTATAGTTTTTTGTTATTTTTGTCCTTTTTTGTCGTTTTTCTCTTTTTTCACTTTTTGTCATTTTTTTTTGTTTATAGTAGTTTTTTTCCCTTTTTCGTCTTTTTTGTTTCTTTTTGTCATTTTTTAGTAGTTTTTTGTCGGTTTGGTCTCTTTTTTGTCGTTTTTGTTATTTTTTTGTCATTTTTTTTGTCCTTTTTTATCGTTTTTGTCATTTTTCGACACTTTTTTTCGTTTTTTTTTACCAATTTTTATCATTTTTAGTCTTTTTTGTCGGTTTGGTCTCTTTTTTGTCGTTTTTAGTAGTTTTTTGTCTTTTTTGTCGTTTTTATTGCTTTTTGTCATTTTTTGTCGTTTTTGTCATTTTTCGTCACTTTTTTGTCTTTTTACCGATTTTTGTCATTTTTTTGTCTTTTGTTATTTTTTGTCATTTTTAGTAGTTTTTGTCACTTTTTTTGTCGTTTTTACCGATTTTGTCATTTTTTGATGTCTTTTGTTGTTTTTTGTTATTTTTTTTTATTTTTTTTGTTGTTTTTTGTCTTTTTTAGTAGTTTTTTAATGTTTTTTAGTTTTTTTTTCTTTTTTGTCCCTTTTTGTTGTTTTTGTGTTTTTTGTCATCTTTTGTTGTCTTTGGTCGTCTTTTTTTTTGTGATTTTTTTTCTCTTTTGTCATTTTTTTGTTTTTGTCATTTTTTGGTCCTTTTTTTTTATCGTTTTTGTTGTTTTCTGTCATTTTTGTTGCTTTTGTTGTTTTTTTGGTCTTTTTGTCTCTTTTTTATCCCTTTTTTTTGGTTTTGTCTTTTTTTTTCATTTTTGTCGTTTTTGTCTTTTTTTGGCCTTTTTGTCTTTTTTTTTTTGTATTTTGGTCGGGTTTTTTTTTCGTTTTTGTTTTTTTTTTCTTTTTATCGTTTTTTTTTTTTCATTTTTTAGTTTTTTTTATCATTTTTATTTCTTTCTCGGGAATATTTATATAGTCACCAAACATGATAATGTAATTTTCCAGGGAATTTAAATACTTGGAATTTGATTTCCGGAAATATAGAATTTCCGGCTATATAGTATTCCGCATACCAAACGCCCCCTTAAGGAAAGCTTATTTGCAGCATGAGTCATTGACGGGTATCCAATGTTCATTCGGCGAGGGACCGAGTCACTTACGGAAACCGACCACTCTTTTGCGAGGGGACGAGTCGTCAACACAGTAATCCAAGTTTTCGTTTGGCGAGTGGTGGAATCATTTATAGAAAACCATCTGCTCATTTGTGCGGGGACCAACCAATATGAGAATTGACACTATGTTGATTGAAGCTTGGTTATTATAACCTTGAGAACTTTGACAATGTCATCTTTTATTTGGATCTTCAAAACGTCTTCGTTGCTTTGCAGACAAGAGGAAAGATGAAGATATATCATAAGCTCCTATTAATGAAAGCAATGATTCTAGCTACCGTAAGCTTCGACTAGCCAACAGATCGTTCCGATTTCATTAGAGAATTTGTATATCTTGTAATTTTCTGTTTGTTCTTTGAAGAACTGTATTCTTGTATTTGGATCTTTGTTTCGATAATTACCATTAAAAGAAAGAAAGAAAGAAAGGGGAAATTTTTTCCTATAGTTATAATCTCAAAAGGAAAACATTCTTAAAAAAACATCTAGGACATATGGAAGAAAGAAATACACTTCTAACATTCTATAACAGGGAAAAGAAAACACTAAACCAAGGTAACCTAGAACATGGAAGGAGGAATGAAAATAGGAACAGAGCAAGCCACTTGTTATAGAACAGGAGCTGGTAGGTGTAGGCTTCATAGGAATGCTTACGTGGAATGAGGAACATGGAACATGTTCTTTTGGAACGAACATATTCTGTATAGTTTCTCACAATACTAAGAAAGGATCAAATAACGTGTAACTTAAAAACTTACTAGCTAAGTGGTCGGCTGCCACTTGTTCACTTTGAATCCCAGATCAAGTGAACATAATAAACTATAAGGAACCCAAAAGTCCCTATGTATTTCCAAGCGCCTTTACATTTCCAAGAAGCTTTTATGTTCTCTCCCCTACTTTGCCAACTAAGTTGGCTGCCACATAGCAACTTTGAACTCCAAGACCATGCCACAGAACCACTCTGAAACCCAAGACCAAGAGAAGAACGATAACTAGCTAAAAAGGAATACAAAAGCTCATTTATATTTACAAGGACTTCTATACACCCTAGGTCCTTTTGTTTTCTCTCTCCCAACTTTGCAAACAAAATGGTTGGCTACCATATATACACATTGAATTCCAAGACCACGGAGACTAATATTTCGAAGGGAAGGGATTTTTGTTTTCTAAATCTCCCTACTATCTTTGGAACAATTTGCAACCCTGCTTTAGGGTTCTGAGCACTGCATTTAGTGTTCGAAAACAGTTCCGTTCTGAATCCATGATTTGGAACAAAATTTGAGCACCAAGGTTAAACGATTTATGGTAACTCTGCACTAAACAACCCATCATCAAAGTCCATTGTGCGATCAAATCATATTTTCAAGACATATCCATAGTGCAGCAACTTCTCAACAGATTACACTTAATTATACAAGAAGAAACAATCACATCCGCGCCTTCAATATATATCAAAATATATTTAATAACTAAAGCCTGATGTGACAACAAAATTTGATGACATGCAAGAAAAGAGTGACCCAAAATGCACAGTAAATGAGTAAGAACACCTGAAGTTGACTAATTTAGAAAAATCGTTACTACGACCATTATTGAGCAAATTTAATAGAAAAATAACAACTAACAAGAGCTGCATCCTATTGAAGGAGGACAATTAATGATAAAATCAAGACAGACCCATGGCTTTGAAAAGCCACCAGCTTTCTTTATGAAGAAAATGAATGAAGCACCATTCACCAGGAATGTGGTTTATGATGGAAATATAACTGGGAGCACCTAGAAATTTCCTCACTCCATTAAGTCCATCTTATAGAAACAACAAACATAAGTAAAAAGACCTTCAAAAGCTTGCGATATTAAATAAAAGCAAACATAGATCAGATTAAGTTGTTACACTAATTAAATAGAGAGGGAACGAACAAATTCAGATAGATACACTAGCTGACTAAAAAACTATATATAAACTGTTAGCATATGGCCCAATAGCCTTATGGGCTTTAAGGTAATTTTTGTCATTGTATATATACTCTCCATCTACAATGATGAAAGTTATGTTAGATATTTCCCAAATTAACATGGTATCAGAGCCATCCATGCCCTAGCTCCAAACCTAAGATCTCTTCTTCCCACTTCAAACTCCTTTTGAACGGTACTTATTGAAGATTTGCCCGGACAAGCAGCTAGTGCCATCGTTCTCACAATCCTTTCTCGCCATTTCTCTTCATCATGTATCTGATCTCGCCGGCCACTCACCGATCCGTTATCGTCGTTGCTCATTACCGATCCATTATGGTCGCTGCTCATCACCGCCTTCCCGATGTTGGCCCTCACAGGACCATCCTCGCTGCTCGCAGGGCCATCCTCGTTGTTCGTCGCCGTCTTACTGACATTTACAAATGATGTCGACACTCGCCGACAACCAATCTCCCTGTTGTTGGAATTAATTAATTCCTTTGTTGTTCTTAAAAGATGAAAAGGAAAGAAAAAGAACTTTAGTCCCACGTCGGAAAAGAGAAAGGTTTTGGGTATGCTTAAATAGGAATGTGCACTCATGTGGAGTGTGCAACAACCAAAGGGTTGCTAGTGGGTGACCAATGGTTGTTGTTTTAACCTCTTCATGAAAATGTAGCCGGTGTTGCCACCGGCAACACCGGCTCCGGCTCCGGCTCCGGCTCGGGATCGGGCACGGGCTCGGGCGTAGAGGCGATAGTGGCGCATTGTAGACGCACTTGTGCACTTAGGCAACGTGGCATCGGGCGAGCGGCGTAGGCTCGGCCCTCGGGCCTCGGGCTCCTCGTGGCGATTCTCGTCCCGAGAATTCCTATTTTTTGCAGCAGCCCACACAACGAAAGGGTGAATGAATCTGCGAACAGGTGAATGAATGTTGTTTCGGAAGGGTCGCGACTTCACGAAACAACACTAATTTATTTATAAATACAATAGATTTCTGAGTCCAAAATACACAGAATCTGAGTATTCATTCCTCTCTTTTCTCTTCCAAAGTTTCCAAAAAGGTGTTCTTCCCTACGCCGGTGTCTCACAGCGTCTAGTGAACCTCCGGCATAAAGGTTGTCTTATCCTGGGTGTTCTGGCGTGCTGACTCCAAGACGTTACCGGAGTGCCCGAAACACTTTAAGGAAAGTGCTGCTAAATGCACGATTCAAGCCTCGACGACACATTCAACTTCGCAGAACTGGTCAGTGAAGTACAATCCATTTCTAACAATCTTAAAGTGTTGCAAATAATGGCGTCCGAGGCTGCGATTTCGAGCATCAAGGTCATGAACCAGGATCTAGTAAAACTAGATCGCTTCGACGGGACAAACTTCACACGCTGGCAGGACAAGATGATCTTCCTCCTCACAGCACTGAAGATCTACTACGTCCTCGATCCAGATCTGCCACCCATTCCAGAACCCACTGCAGCAGATTCTGATGCGGTCAAGGCAGAACGCAAAAAGTGCAAAGAGGACGAACTGCTGTGCCGTGGTCACATTCTGAACACCCTGTCGGACAGACTGTACGACCTCTACACAGAAAATCCTTCGGCAATTGACATCTGGAAGGCTCTGGAATTCAAATTCAAAGCAGAAGAAGAAGGTACAAAGAAATTTCTTATATCAAAGTATTTTGATTACAAAATGGTTGATACAAAGCCTATACTGGCCCAAGTACACGAACTACAAGTTCTAGTCAACAAACTCAGGGCTGTGAAGATAGAACTTTCGGAACCATTCCAAGTTGGTGCTATAATTACTAAATTGCCAGCATCTTGGAATAGTTATCGGAAGAAACTACTTCACAGCTCTGAGGATTTCTCACTGGAACATAT
The DNA here is from genome assembly GCA_029216955.1 of Iris pallida. NCBI lineage: Eukaryota > Viridiplantae > Streptophyta > Magnoliopsida > Asparagales > Iridaceae > Iris > Iris pallida. Next base: position 21,651,763 of record JANAVB010008400.1, on the reverse strand, counting down.
TCAAAAACACCTTCGAATCGAAGAAGGAATCGAAGGAAAGACAGAAATTCGAGAACAGCGGAGTTTCTAAAGCCAACGCGGTGTGCGCGAAAGGCAAGAGACCTGCAGGAAAGAAGAACTTTCTCGGTCCTAAGAAGGACCAACAAAAGTTCAAGAATTCCAGCACCGCTAAAGGACCCAAGACCGACTGTTTTGTATGTGGCAAAGCAGGAAATTATGCCAGAGACTGTCGGGTTCGAAAGACCCAAAACAGCGAGGTAAATCTCACTGAGACAGATGACATAATTGCTACGGTGAGCAAACTCATGACGGTCAAAGGGAAGGCTCCAGGATGGTGGTACGATACTTGTGCTACCGTTCATGTTTCATACGACAAAGCAGCTTTCAAGACCTACTCTGAAGTCAATGATGGACAAGAAGTTCAGATGGGAAATGAAGGACATTCAACGGTCGTCGGAACAGGTGATGTGGAAATCCAATTCACTTTCGAGAAGAAAGTAACTCTGACTAACGTACTTCACGTCCCGGATATGAGTAGGAACCTCGTCAGTGGAGTCTTGTTGGGTAAACCAGGAATAAAGTCTGTCTTTGAGTCGGACAAATTAATATTGACCCGTAATGGAGTGTTTGTTGGAAAGGGATATACCGATGAGGGTATGATAAAACTTTGTATCGTTGAGAATAATATCAATAAAGTTTCTACTTCTGCTTACATGATTGAGTCTTCTACTTTATGGCATAGTAGATTAGCGCATATAGGTATTAGCACTATGAAAAGGTTAATTAAATCTGAATTAATTTCATTCAATTCTGAAGATTTAGATAAGTGTGAAATTTGTGCAAAATCCAAAATGATTAAAAAAACCTTTTCACAGTGTAGAGCGTAATACCAATCTACTAGATTTAGTTCACTCTGATTTATGTGAATTTAATGGCACATTATCTCGAGGACGTAATAAATACTTTATTACCTTCATTGATGATTGCTCTAGATTTACATATGTATATTTATTAAAGCATAAAGATGAAGCCTTTAATGCTTTTAAAATATATAAATCAGAGGTTGAAAATCAACTTGGTAGAAAGATTAAAATACTTAGAAGTGATAGAGGTGGAGAATATTTTTCTTTTGAATTTAATACCTTTTGTGAAGAAAACGGTATTATTCATGAATGTTCTGCACCACGGACACCTCAACAGAACGGACTAGCAAAAAGAAAAAATAGAACGTATCAAGAAATGATAAATGCAATGCTAATGCATTCTGAATTATCATTTAGTTTGTGGGGAGAAGCTTTACTTACTGCATGTCATATAATGAACCGAATTCCTTTGAAGAAAACTGGTATTTCACCATATGAGATATGGAAAGGCCGTAAGCCTAATATCAATTATTTTGGAGTGTGGGGGTGCATAGCTTATTACAAAAATATGGATCCTAAAAGGAACAAATTAGGTCCTCGTGGAATCAAAAGTGCTTTTGTAGGTTATGCTGCCAATAGTAAGGCATATAGACTTTTAAACTTAGAGTCTAACATTATTGTCGAATCTAGAGATGTGGAATTTTTCGAGAATCTTATTACTAAGAATAAGGATCCTGAAATTCCTGCTAATGAAGAGTCTCGTGAGGAGAGCTCTTCACGGTTAGTTGAAAAACAACCCGAGCTTCGGATCAGCAAGAGAGTTCGAAAGGCTAAGGATCTAGGACCTGACGAAATAGATTCTCAACTTATTTCCTTTTACTTAGTGGAAGGAAATACAGAGAAATTTATTCGAAAGATTCCTATCATTCTTCAGGTAGAAGATGATCCTAAAACCTTTAAGGAAGCAATAGATTCGCGGGACTCATCTTTTTGGAAAGATGCTATCCAAGATGAGATGGATTCGATAATGTCTAACCATACTTGGGAAATTGTCGATCTGCCCAAAGGTTCAAAACCTATTGGATGTAAGTGGGTGTTCAGGAAAAAGTATCATAGTGATGGTACTTTAAACACCTACAAGGCTAGACTAGTAGCCAAAGGATTTCGACAAAAAGAAGGAATTGATTATTTTGACACATATGCACCAAGTAGCAAGAACGACTACAATTAGAATATTGTTTGCGTTAGCTTCATTGCATCATCTTAATGTTCATCAGATGAATGTCAAAACGGCATTCTTAAATGGAGATCTCAATGAGGAGATTTACATGGAGCAACCGGAAGGGTTCGTGCTCCCGAAAAATGAACAAAAGGTATGCAAACTTGTTAAATCCTTGTACGGATTAAAACAAGCACCAAAGCAGTGGCATCAGAAATTTGACTCAGTCATAATTTCTAATGGCTTTGTTCACAATGTTTGTGATAAGTGTTTATATACTAAAGTATATGAAAATATTGTGATATTTCTTTGTCTCTACGTTGATGATATGTTGATCATTAGCAACGAGATGAGTGGAATTATAGAAACGAAGAGGTTTCTAACTTCCACATTCAAGATGAAAGATCTTGGAAAAGTTGACACTATTTTGGGGATCAAAGTAATACAAAACAGTAGGAAGTTTTGAACTTACGCAGTCGCACTATGTTGAGAAAGTGTTAGACAAGTTTAAACACCTAAAGTTCAAAGAAGTGAACACTCCATTTGATCCAAGTGTTAAACTAGAAAAGAATTCTGGAAGAGCCGTCGCTCAATTAGAATACGCAAGTGCTATTGGATGTCTTATGTATTTAATGCAATGCACAAGACCTGATATATCATTTGCAGTTAGTAAAATGAGTAGATTTACTAGCAACCCCAGTAATAAGCATTGGAGGGCTATCGGAAGAATTTTTGGTTATCTTTTGAAAACCAAGAATCTTGGATTACAATATGGTAGATTTCCTGCCGTATTAGAAGGATATACTGACGCTAGTTGGATATCAAGTGTCGGGGATAACAAATCTACGACAGGTTGGATATTTACGCTAGCCGGAGGGGACAGTTTCTTGGAAGAGCAAGAAACAAACGTGCATTACCCATTCGACCATGGAGTCAGAGTTTGTGGCTCTAGCTTCTGCAGGACAAGAAGCTGAGTGGTTGAGGAATCTTCTATTAGAAGTTCCGCTGACTAAAGAGAATGTATCAAAAGTGTCAATACATTGCGATAGTCAAGCTACTCTAGCAAGAGCCTACAACGAAGTGTATAATGGGAAGTCTAGACATATAACTCTAAGACATACCTACGTAAGAAAATTGATCAAAGATGGAATCATTTCTCTTACGTATATGCGTACCAGCTATAACTTAGCTGATCCCTTTACTAAACCACTAGCTAGGGATTTAGTAAAGTCTACCTCGAGAGGTATGGGATTGAAACTCCTTGAGTAAGAGTTCCAACAACAGTGGCAACCCAATCTAATGTTAAGAAAACCTTAACCTTAGATTCAATGGGTAACAACAAACTGTTGATTTGGATGTATACGACATGATTATGTCGACTGTTGCAATTTGAGGGTTGAGTTTATAAAACTCTTAATGAAGTTCAGTAATGTTGACATGTATCTGTAAAGCAACAGAGATACTGAAAGAACTTCACCTATGTGAATTTAGAGATGGTGCCGTCTCAGTAAGATCTGGAGTTTATCTTATAAAAATTTACGAGACAGGATCAGCACATGGCCATTAATAGTGCTAAGCGAGAGATGTAGGCGAAGAACTACAAAAGAATGTGTGTAAAGTAACACCGATTTTATCACAAGGAATAACTAGTTCAAAGCCCAGCTACCAGAGATTCCGATAAAATCTTGTGTTGCATCTACGAAGGTTAGGTTCAAATCGAAAGATACCTAACTGTATTAACATTCTTTAAGTGATGTATTCTGGAATTCCTTTCCATCATTTATGGAACAAGTGGGGGATTGTTGGAATTAATTAATTCCTTTGTTGCTCTTAAAAGATGAAAAGGAAAGAAAAAGGACTTTAGTCCCACATCGAAAAAGAGAAAGGTTTTGGGAATGCTTAAATAGGAATGTGCACTCATGTGGAGTGTGCAACAACCAAAGGGTTGCTAGTGGGTGACCAATAGTTGTTGTTTTAACCTCTTCATGAAAATGTAGCTGGTGTTGCCACCGGCAACACCGGCTCCGGCTCCGGCTCCGGCTCGGGATCGGGCACGGGCTCGGGCGTAGAGGCGATAGTGGCGCATTGTAGACGCACTTGTGCACTTAGGCAACGTGGCATCGGGCGAGCGACGTAGGCTCGGCCCTCGGGCTCCTCGCGACGATTCTTGCCCCGAGAATTCCTATTTTTTGCAGCAGCCCACACAACGAAAGGGTGAATGAATCTGTGAACAGGTGAATGAATGTTGTTTCGGAAGGGTCGCGACTTCACGAAACAACACTAATTCATCTATAAATACAACAGATTTCTGAGTCCAAAATACACAGAATCTGAGTATTCATTCCTCTCTCTTTTCTCTTCCAAAGTTTCCAGAAAGGTGTTCTTCCCTACGCCGGTGTCTCACAGCGTCTAGTGAACCTCCGGCATAAAGGCTGTCTTATCCTGGGTGTTCTGGCGTGCTGACTCCAAGACGTTACCGGAGTGCCCGAAACACTTTAAGGAAAGTGCTGCTAAATGCACGATTCAAGCCTCGACGACACATTCAACTTCGCAGAACTGGTTAGTGAAGTACAATCCATTTCTAACAATCTTAAAGTGTTGCAAATAATGGCGTCCGAGGCTGCAATTTCGAGCATCAAGGTCATGAACCAGGATCTAGTAAAACTAGATCGCTTCGACGGGACAAACTTCACACGCTGGCAGGACAAGATCTTCCTTCTGACAGCACTGAAGATCTACTACGTCCTCGATCCAGATCTGCCACCCATTCCAGAACCCACTGCAGCAGATTCTGATACGGTCAAGGCAGAACGCAAAAAGCGCAAAGAGGACGAACTGCTGTGCCGTGGTCACATTCTGAACACCCTGTCGGACAGACTGTACGACCTCTACACAGAAAATCCTTCGGCAATTGACATCTGGAAGGCTCTGGAATTCAAATTCAGAGCAGAAGAAGAAGGTACAAAGAAATTTCTTATATCAAAGTATTTTGATTACAAAATGGTTGATACAAAGCCTATACTGGCCTAAGTACACGAACTACAAGTTCTAGTCAACAAACTCAGGGCTGTGAAGATAGAACTTCCGGAACCATTCCAAGTTGGTGCTATAATTACTAAATTGCCAGCATCTTGGAATAGTTATCGGAAGAAACTACTTCACAGCTCTGAGGATTTCTCACTGGAACAGATTCAAAAACACCTTCGAATCGAAGAGGAATCGAAGGAAAGACAGAAATCCGAGAACAGCGGAGTTTCTAAAGCCAACGCGGTGAGCGCGAAAGGCAAGAGACCTGCAGGAAAGAAGAACTTTCTCGGTCCTAAGAAGGACCAACAAAAGTTCAAGAATTCCAGCACCGCTAAAGGACCCAAGACCGGCTGGTTTGTATGTGGCAAAGCAGGAAATTATGCCAGAGACTGTCGGGTTCGAAAGACCCAAAACAGCGAGGTAAATCTCACTGAGACAGATGACATAATTGCGATGGTGAGCAAACTCATGACGGTCAAAGGGAAGGCTCCAGGATGGTGGTACGATACTTGTGCTACCGTTCATGTTTCATACGACAAAGCAGCTTTCAAGACCTACTCTGAAGTCAATGATGGACAAAAAGTTCAGATGGGAAATGAAGGACATTCAACGGTCGTCGGAACAGGTGATGTGGAAATCCAATTCACTTCCGAGAAGAAAGTAACTCTGACTAACGTACTTCACGTCCCAGATATGAGTAGGAACCTCGTCAGTGGAGTCTTGTTGGGTAAACCAGGAATAAAGTCTGTCTTTGAGTCGGGCAAATTAATATTGACCCGTAATGGAGTGTTTGTTGGAAAGGGATATACCGATGAGGGTATGATAAAACTTTGTATCGTTGAGAATAATATCAATAAAGTTTCTACTTCTGCTTACATGATTGAGTCTTTTACTTTATGGCATAGTAGATTAGCGCATATAGGTATTAGCACTATGAAAAGGTTAATTAAATCTGAATTAATTTCATTCAATTCTGAAGATTTAGATAAGTGTGAAATTTGTGCAAAATCCAAAATGATTAAAAAACATTTTCACAGTGTAGAGCGTAATACCAATCTACTAGATTTAGTTCACTCTGATTTATGTGAATTTAATGGCACATTATCTCGAGGACGTAATAAATACTTTATTACCTTCATTGATGATTGCTCTAGATTTACATATGTATATTTATTAAAGCATAAAGATGAAGCCTTTAATGCTTTTAAAATATATAAATCAGAGGTTGAAAATCAACTTGGTAGAAAGATTAAAATACTTAGAAGTGATAGAGGTGGTGAATATTTTTCTTTTGAATTTAATACCTTCTGTGAAGAAAACGGTATTATTCATGAATGTTCTGCACCACGGACACCTCAACAGAACGGACTAGCAGAAAGAAAAAATAGAACGTATCAAGAAATGATAAATGCAATGCTAATGCATTCTGAATTATCATTTAGTTTGTGGGGAGAAGCTTTACTTACTGCATGTCATATAATGAACCGAATTCCTTTGAAGAAAACTGGTATTTCACCATATGAGATATGGAAAGGCCGTAAGCCTAATATCAGTTATTTTAGAGTGTGGGGGTGCATAGCTTATTACAAAAATATGGATCCTAAAAGGACCAAATTAGGTCCTCGTGGAATCAAAAGTGCTTTTGTAGGTTATGCTGCCAATAGTAAGGCATATAGACTTTTAAACTTAGAGTCTAACATTATTGTCGAATCTAGAGATGTGGAATTTTTCGAGAATCTTATTACTAAGAATAAGGATCCTGAAATTCCTGCTAATGAAGAGTCTCGTGAGGAGAGCTCTTCACGGTTAGTTGAAAAACAACCCGAGCTTCGGATCAGCAAGAGAGTTCGAAAGGCTAAGGATCTAGGACCTGACGAAATAGATTCTCAACTTATTTCCTTTTACTTAGTGGAAGGAAATACAGAGAAATTTATTCGAAAGATTCCTATCATTCTTCAGGTGGAAGATGATCCTAAAACCTTTAAGAAGCAATAGCTTCGCGGGACTCATCTTTTTGGAAAGATGCTATCTACGATGAGATAGATTCGATAATGTCTAACCACACTTGGGAAATTGTCGATCTGCCCAAAGGTTCAAAACCTATTGGATGTAAGTGGGTGTTCAGGAAAAAGTATCATAGTGATGGTACTTTAAACACCTACGAGGCTAGACTAGTAGCCAAAGGATTTCGACAAAAAGAAGGAATTGATTATTTTGACACATATGCACCAGTAGCAAGAACGACTACAATTAGAATATTGTTTGTGTTAGCTTCATTGCATCATCTTAATGTTCATCAGATGGATGTCAAAACGGCATTCTTAAATGGAGATCTCAATGAGGAGATTTACATGGAGCAACCGGAAGGGTTCGTGCTCCCGGGAAATGAACAAAAGGTATACAAACTTGTTAAATCCTTGTACGGATTAAAACAAGCACCAAAGCAGTGGCATCAGAAATTTGACTCAGTCATAATTTCTAATAGCTTTGTTCACAATGTTTGTGATAAGTGTTTATACACTAAAGTATATAGAAATATTGTGATATTTCTTTGTCTCTACGTTGATGATATGTTGATCATTAGCAACGAGATGAGTGAAATTATAGAAACGAAGAGGTTTCTAACTTCCACATTCAAGATGAAAGATCTTGGAAAAATTGACACTATTTTGGGGATCAAAGTAATACAAAACAGTGGGGGTTTTGAACTTACGCAGTCGCACTATGTTGAGAAAGTGTTAGACAAGTTCAAACACCTAAAGTTCAAAGAAGTGAACACTCCATTTGATCCAAGTATTAAACTAGAAAAGAATTCTGGAAGAGCCGTCGCTCAATTAGAATACGCAAGTGCTATTGGATGTCTTATATATTTAATGCAATGCACAAGACCTGATATAGCATTTGCGAGTAGATTTACTAGCAACCCCAGTAATGAGCATTGGAGGGCTATCGGAAGAATTTTTGGTTATCTTTTGAAAACCAAGAATCTTGGATTACAATATGGTCGATTTTCTGCCGTATTAAAAGGATATACTGACGCTAATTGGATATCAAGTGTCGGGGATAACAAATCTACGACAGGTTGGATATTTACGCTAGCCGGAGGGGCAGTTTCTTGGAAGAGCAAAAAACAAACGTGCATTACCCATTCGACCATGGAGTCAGAGTTTGTGGCTCTAGCTTCTGCAGGACAAGAAGCTGAGTGGTTGAGGAATCTTCTATTAGAAGTTTCGCTGACTAAAGAGAATGTATCAAAAGTGTCAATACATTGCGATAGTCAAGCTACTCTAGCAAGAGCCTACAACGAAGTGTATAATGGGAAGTCTAGACATATAAGTCTAAGACATACCTACGTAAGAAAATTGATCAAAGATGGAATCATTTCTCTTACGTATGTGCGTACCAGCTATAACTTAGCTGATCCCTTTACTAAACCACTAGCTAGGGATTTAGTAAAGTCTACCTCGAGAGGTATGGGATTGAAACTCCTTGAGTAAGAGTTCCAACAACAGTGGCAACCCAATCTAATGTTAAGAAAACCTTAACCTTAGATTCAATGGGTAACAACAAACTGTTGATTTGGATGTATACGACATGATTATGTCGACTGTTGCAATTTGAGGGTTGAGTTTATAAAACTCTTAATGAAGTTCAGTAATGTTGACATGTATCTGTAAAGCAACAGAGATACTGAAAGAACTTCACCTATGTGAATTTAGAGATGGTGCCGTCTCAGTAAGATCTGGAGTTTATCTTATAAAAATTTACGAGACAGGATCAGCACATGGCCATTAATAGTGCTAAGCGAGAGATGTAGGCGAAGAACTACAAAAGAATGTGTGTAAAGTAACACCGATTTTATCACAAGGAATAACTGGTTCAAAGCCCAGCTACCAGAGATTCCGATAAAATCTTGTGTTGCATCTACTAAGGTTAGGTTCAAATCGAAAGATACCTAACTGTATTAACATTCTTTAAGTGATGTATTCTGGAATTCCTTTCCATCATTTATGGAACAAGTGGGGGATTGTTGGAATTAATTAATTCCTTTGTTGTTCTTAAAAGATGAAAAGGAAAGAAAAAAGGACTTTAGTCCCACATCGGAAAAGAGAAAGGTTTTGGGAATGCTTAAATATGAATGTGCACTCATGTGGAGTGTGCAACAACCAAAGGGTTGCTAGTGGGTGACCAATGGTTGTCTCACAGCGTCTAGTGAACCTCCGGCATAAAGGCTGTCTTATCCTGGGTGTTCTGGCGTGCTGACTCCAAGACGTTACCGGAGTGCCCGAAACCTGTTCTGATCGCGATCTCTCATTGTTGGTCGAGATCCACTCATATCGACGACTTCAGTCTCCCACGACCCCTCTCGCCAACCCGCTTAGCTCCTCCACGAGTTCTCTAACCTCACCGACGATCTCCACGAGCTCGTAGACGATTGGCCGGAGCTCCCATGCCCCGTGGTGCCCTCGCTTGACCCTCATTGTTCTGATCTCGGCTCTGTCGCCCCCATCACCTCGAGCTAGTAGTCCGTCGTCACTGCTTTCCCCCTCCTCCCTCACCCCATATGTTCAGGTCCTGGTTAGAAAATCCTAACCCCAATCTCTATAAAATTCCCCTTCTGCCCTTCCCAAAACAAAAAAAAACAAAAAACAAAAAAATCTCTTTTCTATTTTCTTTGTGTTGTATTTCTATGTATTAATTACTCTTTCCATTTCTAATATGTTTTTAGCTTGTGCTCTCGGCCACCTACTTTTTCCTTTGTTCTAGATCTTGTATTTCTACTTGTCTAATGTGCCTACTACTTGTTCAGACGGCTAGTTCTTTTTTCTACTCAGAATGCTACTACTACTATGCCAGCTTACATGATGCCTTCCTCTACTAATGCTTTTTTCTGATAATCATTTTCCATCGATGGTGATGTGGGATGGATATGAGGCTTAAAATCAGCAAACTAATTGAATTAAAATAAGTTTAATTTAGCGCTATGCTGATTACCAAATAATTTCTAGGTAGTCCAAATTAATGATTATGTAGAGCAAGAGATCATCAGCTAACATGCAAACCTTAGGTTTTGTAGAGAATTGAATCGAGTTACCACTAAATCAGGATAGTTTTTTATTTCATACGTAGGTTGATAACAAGTTCAAGTTCTTTCTAGAAGCACTCAAGTTATTTGTGCAATAGCAGTCTATTGATAGCGTATTAGATGCAGATGTAGTTATCTTAATGACTTGATTTAAAATGGAGGAGACTAGAATCGGAATGTTGAATGGTTACCGAAAGGAAGGAAAACTTTTGCTTATGTGTCTGCTTCCTACTTCTGCTTTCTACTTTTGATTGCTGCTTCTGCCGCTGTTGCTGCTTCTGCTTTCTGTTGTTGCTTCTGTTGCTGCTTTCTGCACTGCTTCTGCTGCTGCTTTCTGTACTGCTATTGCTTCTTGTGCACTGCTTTTTGGAGGAGAATAGCAAGGGTGGTCGGAAGTAATAGAGGGGTAGGAGGGAAGGAGATATTAGGCTATCGCAACCAGAGGAAAGTGGAATTTTCATTTCATTCATTCTTCTCCTTATCCTCAAACAAGGATACAAATAGGTTCACATCAAAACAAACCACCAACAAACTAATCAATTCCTAAGGAATAGGCAAGTAGAACTAATTCCTAAGGAATAGGTAAGTAACAACTACTAAACAACCAACAACCTTCACCTCAAGACTAGATAACAAATAAAAAACATAATAAAATAACAATAAAATTTGAATTCAAAATTCAAACTTAAATGCTAATACAAGGTGAAGCCATGTCACACCGTATTCTACCTTGGTAGGTCTTCGTAATCGGGGGCCCGATGTCCTCATCAAATCTCCCGGGGTGGAAAGAATTCGGCTCTGACGAATGACTCCAGTTGCTATTGTCGTAGTACTCCAGTAAATCTGGATCAAGCTGCTGTAACTCCTCCCGTGTAATCCATGAGTTATCAGATTCCGGACGACCTCTCCATTAAACCAAGTAATGTTGACAATCACCATCTCCAGTAGAGATGACCTGATCATTCAATATTTTATCAATATTATCTATTACTTTGGACTATGGAAGTGAGAGCAGTGGTGGAGAACTCTCTAGAAGAGGCTCGAGGGTAGGCTCATTTGAATCCACAAATGGATTTTGTGGACTAATTTGGGGACCTTTGTAAGCCATCAGATCCTTAATTAAATGTATAATTGATCCTGAATTCAGGTGGTAAGTCAATGGCATATGCATTCGGTCCAATTCTTTGCAAAAGTCGAAATGGTCCTGCACTACGAGCATGCTATTTCTTAACGGATCCTGGAGGAAATCGCTCTGGTCTAATCCAGACTGACATAATCACCAATTTGAAACATGAATTTTTTGTCTTTATCAGCAGAAGACTTATATTGAGCATTACTTAATTCAATTTTTTTTCTGATTTCTTTATGCAAGTTATGAACATGTTCGACAAATACAAATACTGAATTAGAAATCCTAGAATGTTGAAACATAGAAATGAGATCTATGGACTCATTGGTTTGAAACCATGCACGACCTGAAATATACTCATGCCTATTGAACTATTAAGTGAACAGTTATATGCAAACTCGGTTCTAGGTAAAATGGGATCACAATTCCTAATATTTTTCCCAACCAAGCAACGTAAAAAATTCCCTAAACTCCTATTAACCACCTCAGTCTGTCCATCAGTCTGAGGATGATAAGCCGTAGAAAATGTCAACTTTGTTCCCATCAAGTGCCATAGAGTATTTCAAAAGTAGCTTTGAAACTTAACGTCCATGTTGGACACAATTGTTTTGGGTAACCCATGCAATCTAACGACTTCATCAAAATATATTCTAGCAATTTTGGAGGCGTCTGACTAGGGATGGCAACGGGACGGGTAGGGGCCGGAGACCATATCCCGCATCCCCGTCCCCGGTTAATGTCCTAATCCCCATCCCCGTCTCCATCTCCGAACGGATTTAAATTTGTATCCCCATCCTCGTCCCCGTTAAATAATACAATCCCCGTCCCCGCCCCCATCCTCGTCTCGTTATCTATTTTGGGGCCAAGTTTCTCGTCTTCGTTCCCCATCTACGTTCCTCGTTAACTCTATCGTTTAGTGTATAGGTTTATTGAAATTGAAGATGGCGAACAAACTGCCAGAAGACAAATTTGGTCATTTTTAACATTCCAGTGGGGACAGACGACTGGGTCCTCACTCCTGATCAGCTTCAAACAACCATGATGATTAATTGGTTTAGTAGTACCATCACATTCCCATAAATAATAAAATATCCATGTTTGAAGCAAAATGTTTCTATCTCAGATGGATTTGTCGGAGAGGGAAGTATTATACTTATTTTATATATATATGAACTATCATATCGTGGATTTATCGGGGTGGAAAATACTATACCCATATCCGGCCCCGAATCTAATCGGAGATTTATTTTAATCCTTATGCCCAACCCATCCCCGTTTTTAAGTCCTCAAACCCGGCACCGTCGGGGAAAGAAAATCGGGTCCCCGTCGGGTTAGAAAAAAATTGTCATCCCTACGTCTGACGTTTTAGAATAGGGCAGAAAGTGCGGATCTTCGAAAAACGGTCTACTACTACAAAGATGGAATCGTATTTCCTAAGGGTCTTCGGTAGACCTAAAACAAAATACAGACTATCTATTCATTGGCGGTTAGGTACAGGAAGCGGAGTGTACAAGCCTGTATTTTGTTTTTGTTGCTTAGCTAGTTGACAAGTATAACACTGATCGACGAGTTTTGCAACATCTATTTTGACATTAGGCCAGTAAAATTGATCCTCAACAGCTTTTAGTCTTATTTCGTCTAAAATGATCGGATAAACCACCTGCATGTAATTCCCATAACAAAAATATCTCAATGACATACGTGGGATACATAGCTTGCTAAATCAAAATAAATAGCTATCCGTCAATAGAAAGTCATCTCACGAGTCAACCCCTCTCAAAAGTATATAAATATCACCAAAATCAGGATACGACTCGTACTCTTCTATGATCTTATAAAAGCCAACAATTTCAGTACTCATGCCAGACAGTACAACTATACGTCGGCTAAGTGCATCCGCGGCTTTGTTCTCAACTTTCGTCTTATGTTTTAACACGTAAGTATAGCCTTACAAGAACTCAACCCACCTACCGTGTCTAACATTCAATCTCTTCTGGGAGTTGAGGTATCTCAAGGCCTCGTGATCAGAATAGATAACGAATTCATGCAGTAGTAAATAATGTCGCCAATGGCGAAGGAACTGAATAACCGCATAGAACTCTTTATCTAGGTGGAGTAGCGCTGCCTGACCTCGTTCAATTTTTCGCTAAAAAAAGATACCGGATGCCTCTCTTGGGCCAAGACCCCACATATGCCTATGCAAGAAGCATCACATGCAACCTCAAACACTTTCGAAAAATCAGGAAGATACATAACAGGAGCCTCCGTTATCTTCTTCTTAATGTCTTTGAATGCTTTTGTAGCGACAATTGACCACTCAAAAGCTTCCTTCTTTACACAATCGATTATGGAGGTCACGACGGTGCTAAACCCTCGTATAAAGTGATAATAGAAAGTCACTATCCCGTGAAAACTTCTAGCATCTCTCATCCTCCGGGGCTCGGGCCACTCTACAATTGTCTTTATCTTCTAGGGATCGACTGAGATTTTCGCAGGAGATACGACAAACCCTAGAAAAATAATCTCTTCAATAAAGAATGCATATTTCTTAGGGTTTGCATACATGCTCTCTTTGCCCAACGTAGCACACACAATTGTCTCAAATGCTCTACATGTTGGTCCCTAGATTGACTGTAGATAAGTATATCGTCAAATACACAACCAAGAATCTACCCATAAATGGCCTAAGCACTTGCGTTATTACCCTCATAAAGGTGCTAGGGGCGTCGGATAGTCCAAAGGGCATGACCAACCACTCGTAAAGACCATCTTTTGCCTTGAATGTGTTCTTTCATTTCATCACCTGGACGAATATGAATTTGATGGTAGCCACATTTGAGATCAATCTTTAAAAATATAGTAGCTCTCGACATCAAATCTAACATATCGTCCAGTCTAGGAATCTAAAAACGGTATTTCACCGTTATTTTATTAATCGCACGACTATCCATGCACAACCTCCAGGTACCATCTTTTTTTTGGAGTCAAAAGTGCACGTACCGTACAAGGACTCATGCTCTCCCTGATAAACCCTCTACCTAATAACTCTTCGACTTGTCGTATTAACTCTTCATGCTCATTGGAATTCAGTCGATAATATGGCGGATTAGGTAGGGTTGCTCCCGGAACAAGGTCAATAGTGTGTTGGATGTCACGCATCGGTGGTAAACAATTTGGGAGATCCACGGCAAAAACATCCTTAAACTCCTCTAGGACGGGGATTACTTCAGTTGGGACCTGCTCTCGAGAGTCATCCTGGACTTCCTTAGCAACCAATGCAACTACTGTAGTCCCTTTAGCAATCTTATCTTCTATTTCTTTACGGCCTATAAGGGCAAGCCCTTTCTTCTTATCGGAGATTCCACTCTTATTAATATTTGGACTAGGCTTTGGTTGCATAGGGTTGAGCCTAATCTTTTGATCATTATACATGAAGGTGCAAGAGTTAGAACAACCATAGAGAGTAACGTCTAAGTTGAATAGCCAAGGTCTTCCTAAGATGATATGTCTCACATCCATCTTAATCACATCGCCCCATACCTTGTCCTTGTAGATAGCAAACTCTATAGGAACAAGACCTCTCCCCTTAACACTGATGGATGACTCATCTACCCATCCAACTTTATACGGGTTAGGGTGAGGTTCAGTCTTAAGACCATTGTTGGCTACAACGTTAGATGCAATAACGTTAACACAACTTCCATTATCCAAAATTACCTTACATGATTGATTACCAATTCTAATAAAGGTGTGAAAATGGAGGTATGACGTCAATCGTTAGTGCCTCTAGCTTGTGATAAGATACACTGAACAACACTAAGCCTAGGGTTCTAGCACCCACTATCAACATTCCGAAGGGTCAAGGAACTCTTAATGAGACCCATATATCCATCGTCTTCAGGACGATCATCTTCGCACTCTCCTAGATATGGTTCATGTTCTACTACGTTGTCATCCTGGTCTTTGTCGGGTTGATCATCTACAAGGAGGGTTCGAGTCGGACACTGATATACGTAATGATCATAATCATGACACCTATAACACTCATACGAGGATTGGCCTTGGGAGCATCCCCAAGTAAACCCTTTTCATTGGGGTTTCTTGACGATGATGGTACACTAGGTTTTGGCTTGGGTTGGGACTGAGTAAACCTAGGGTTCGACTCGTTGGGTTTGTTAGAGGTAGTCTATGAATCACACTGCCTGTTGAAACAGGGTCTTTGAAATCGGTCAAAATCCTCAACCAATTGATATGCATGCTCTAATGATGTCACCTCATGCAGAAACAATTCACGTTGTAAATCATCTCGAAGTCTAGACCTAAACCTAGAAAGGATCATTCCAAACTCTTATGTCACGTCACATCGAATTAAATATTCGTTGAATAAGGACTAACAAGAGTTAAGTCATACATGATCAACCTCGAGTTGCCAATCATGATTACAGCCCGTAGGCAGACAGAAGGTAAAGTGCATCGAGCTAACAAGTGCTCGACGGCTAAACGCCTCAAAAGAATAATGTACAAGTGCAGTGGGAGAACAAAAAAAAACCCACTCGTTGCCCTGGTTACGCCTGGCGGTCACCATCGGGCTGGAAGGCAAGGTAGATCCTTTGCTGCTGTTCCGGTATCTGGCCATACAAAACCAGCTGGGTCAGACCCCAGAAAGAGCAAGTGCCACAAAGGAGGCTTCACTTAGGAACTAAAACCAGCAATTAGCACAATAATAATAAGGTAATAAAGACAGGAATTAAGAAAAAAATATAACAGGTGATATACGATGAGATAACCATGGGACTATTGAGATAACCAGGTTACAACCCGTAAACCAAATAAGGACCGGGGTTGTAACCCTTCGTCTGAACGGAACTTGGCTTCTCCCACCATTTATCGGCAAGGTAAATATAAGAAAGTCATGACAGGTAGCAATTCTTGTGCAGGAATCAAGACAAGACTAGACAGGTTATTCTCATACAATCAATCACGGCCAAGCAATAAGTACGGCTTGCTACTTTAACTAACTAGGGTTATCACAGGCCTAGTTACTAGCAAGATGCAATGAGAATTCCAAGTCCGGTTACCTGTTTGTTACTACCTGAGTGATCCCAGCAAGAAAAGGAAAAGATAGCAGGATATAGCAAACACACTGTAGTAAGATACATGTGTCCTAAGGTACCACACTCGACGGCGGACTGGAAGTGCACTCATCTCGACGGATAGCAACAAATCCCATGTATATATATAAGGCCGGGACCAAAGGGGCAACAGGTAACTGGGAAATTCTCCATGAACTATTTGTTCAATCTAGTCATTAACCTAGCCAGATTCAGTATGAATCCCTGACCGTGGTACTCAGGGATCATGCCCTAGACATGATGCAAGACACACAGGACTCGTAGTTTATACATGCACAATCAATGCAAACACCCACGGTGTCCAGGCCAATGAATTAATTTGTCAAGAGTGCGCCACGACGGGCCACTATCAAGCATTGTCAGGGTACTTGTCAAGAGTGCACCACTACGGGTCACTGTCGTGTCATGTGTAGCAGGTCAAGTTATCAGGTCAAGTTATCATGTCAGGAGAGCACCACGATGGGCCACTATCAAGCATGTTCAATTATCATTCCAAACATAATAAATAAATTCGGGATTATCAAGTTCATGACAAAAGGCGTAAGGATATAAAATGGGCATAAAAATATACAATAAGGAATTACAAAACATGGGCAAATAATGATAAATTATAGTACACAGGACCATAGGAGAACCATGCGGCTCAGGCCTATGCGGCCAGGAATGATCACATGCGGCTGGGAGGAGAACAGCCCATGCGGCTGAGAAGGAGTTCGGGTCCATGCGGCTCAAAATGGGAGCAAGGCCATGCGGCTCAGTAAAGGGATGAGCATAAACGGCTGGGATAAATCGGGTCATGCAGCCTGGACTCAAAAGTCCATGCGGCCGGTCAAGGAGGGTGCATGCGGCTCACTTATGACTGGGCCTTATACGGCAGGGTTAAAACTCATGCGGCTGGGTTGGTTCATGCGGCTAGAACATGAACGCGCATGAGGCTGGAAAGGAATACGGGCCTATGCGGCTACAGGTAGACGGAGTCCATGCGGCTCGGTTTACGCCGAAGCCTATGCGGCTGGAAGACTCGCCGCATGAAGGTCCATGCGGTCAAGGGGGTTCATGCGGTCAGCATAATTCATGCGGCTAGGGGAATCACTTGCCGCATGAAATATTCATGCGGTCAAGTCAAGCACAGTTCATCTTCTCCAAAATTCCGAGAAGAAGAACACCATGAAAGTCAAGTCCTCAAGCTCCATAACTCCATCATCCGGAGCCCAAATCCGAACTTCCATAGGTCAAAATGGGGCAGAATGAAATACTCTACAACATGGAACCATCAAAACTTGAAAATAACAAGATTAATTAGATCAAAACCCAAAAAATCCGAAAATAAAATAAACTTAGATCTACGAGAATCTAGCCAGGGAAATCAAAAATGCTAAGTACTAAAGAGTGTTAGAATGCTGCCAGGAAAAGAATGGAACAATAAAATTTGGGTTCCTCCATGAAGCAAGATGCACTTGCCTAGACCTCTCTCTCTCCTGGTAGGTAAAGAGTAAAGATGGAGAAGAAGAAATGAGTAATGAGTAATAATGGAAGAGAGAGAGTGGGATATAAATGAGGGTGGTGGTAGGTGGGAGTGGTTTGGTTCACATAAAACCCAACCAAGCCAAACCCACCAAACCGAACCAAACCAAGCCAATGCAATGCCATGATGAACCATGAAATACTCAATAAACCAAGCTCCATTAATCAGAATTAATCCATGAACGATAAATGACAATTAAACCACAATGCTAAATATGAAATAAACCATAACTAACTAATCAAAGAAAATGAGAAATACGGGTCATAAATACGAACACGTATAAAATACGTATCACAAATTTCGGGGCACTACATATGCAGCGCGTGTCTGGCAGCCTAAGGGGAGTATGGAGTTCTTTGCTCGCGAGAACGGCTTCTATTATGTGAAGTTCGGACTGGCGGAGGATGTCGCTAGGATCCTCCAAGGCGGCCCCTGGACGTTCGACGGCCGACTGATCATTCTCAAGGAGTGGACTCCGAAGCTGTGTTGCGAGATGGAAGTTCTGAATGCCATCCCAGTATGGATTCGATTCCCTGAGTTCCCGGTCCGGTTCTGGAGCATACCTTTGTTGATGCGGCTGGCCAGCTTGGTGGGTACCCCGATCAAGGCAGATGAAGCTACTGCTTTTCGGACGCGATTGATGTATGCTAGGATCTTTGTAGAGATTCGGGCAGGGGGGAGCTCCCAAAGATGGTGGAATATGAGATCCCTTCTGGGGAGGTGCTCACCCAGAAGGTGGGGTATGAATGGGTTCCACCTACCTGTTCACGATGCTCCTGCTTCGGACATCTGGCCAGTGCATGTTCGGAGGTTGGACCTCCGGTGAAGCCTATTATTCCTCCTAGTGTGGCTCCAGAAGCCCCCTGTGATATAGATTTCAGAGATGATAGCGGAGAGGAGGTCTTAGAGGGGGTGGATACTCACCCTGTGAGTGATGGCGGTTTGAGCCTCGTTGTATCTACTCAGCTTGCTTCCACGGGCGGGGCGAAGTCCACTTGCTAGGGGCTGAGTAGTATAGTTACTAGAGGTATGGTAGCGTCGGAGATTGAGGCACGAGGGGAGGGCGAATCGTTTGGAGGGCAGGTCTACTGTAGGAAGAGGCGTGCTGTTGGCCTGTTGAGAGATGGCCCCTCCACGGTGGTGGGACATACTACAGACTGAGAGGAGGCGGTATGTGTTGACAACCCTGCCTGGGCGTTGGTACTATCTCAGGTCGCTTCCCAACAGGCGGCTCCGACTGGGATGGAGGAGGATTCGTTAGCGACGGTTGTGGCACCTTCCCCAGGTGTCGAACCGGGAGATTTTACTGGGGACCCCACTTCTCATTAATTAATGGCCATTATCGCCTGGAATGTGAGGGAGGCGTGTTCGCTAGGAAGGTGGAGAGAGATTTATGGGGTGCTCCACAGAGAGAAATGTGACATCTCTGTTATATTAGAATCCAAGATCAAAGGTGAGAAGACTCTTACTCGACGGACCCCTTCTCATTGGGCCCAACTGCACAACCTGGCTCTCTGTGACATGGCCAGGATTTGGGTTCGCTGGAGCTTGAAGAGTTGGATGGGGACTTGATATTGATGACGGAGCAGTTGATTTCTATCTCCTTCTTAAACAAGGGTGGCTTCCAGTTCTTGCTGGAGGCTGTCTACGAGCACAATGACAGAAGGAGACGGGAGTCCTTATGGAGCGACATCTCCCGTGTTTCATCTATTGCTGACTCGTCGTGCCTTCCTCTTCTCTTTATCGGGGACTTCAATGCCCTTCTGCACCAAGGGGAGAAGCTGGGTGGTCGGCCGGTTCCAGATTCTATCATCTATGATTTCCAGAGATGCCTCCTGCTTGCGGGGCTTCGGGGATTGACTCGCTCAGGCTTCATCTGGACTTGGCACAACAAAGCTTCTCATAACAGGATTGCTTGTCAGCTTGATCGAGCTCTGGGCAATGGGGAGTGGTTCTGACACTTCTCCAACACTTCGGCTGAGGGTCTGGCAGCTGGGACGAGCGATCATTCCCTAATCCGGGTTGGCTTCACTGCTCGATCTCTTGGAAAGTCTCGCCCGTTCAGGTATAACAACAGTTGGTATCTCTCGGAGGGCTACCTGGAGGCTGTCTCGAAGGGGCTTACTAGCGGGCAAGAGGGGACGGCCCAATTCTGCTTGGTTCGTCGTCTCAAGGCCACGAAGAGAGCCCTTAGGAGTTGGGTGAAGGGGTTGCCCAAGTCCACCTTAGAAGATAAGGAGGTGGAGCTGCGGACCTTGCAGCAGGATATGCAAGCTGACATGCTTAATGGGGACCTGGCGGCTAGAGAGAAGGAGCCGATTGGAGAAGTCAACATCCTGAGGCTGCAGAAGGAGATTAGCTCGGCCCAGCGAGCCAAATGTTCCTGGCTGAAGGATGGCGACCGTTGTTCCAAGTTCTTTTATGATGTTATCCGGACCAGACAGAATAGGAATCACATCTCCCAGCTGCTTGATCCAGATGGCACTCTGGTGGGGACACCGGCTGAGATCCAGGGCGAGACTGTCAGGTACTACTCTGAGTTATATTTCCAGACTGACTACCTTTTCGTGTTCCCAGAGGTTGTTACGAAGAGATTGGTGACCCCCTATGGAAATAGCATTCTTCTTGCCCCTGTTACATTGGAGGAGGTAGAATCTATTATCAAGGTGGCGGATCCCAACAAAGCTCCTGGTTCGGATGGCTTCAGCAGTGGTTTCTTCAAACGCCATTGGGACATTCTGAAGCATCAGGTCGTGGAGGTGGTCCAGGAATTCTTCACCAAAGGGAAGCTTCTGAAAGAACTTAATCACACTTTCCTGACCCTAGTGCCGAAGAAGGAGGGAGCGACAGCATTGGCGGATTTCAGATCTATTGCGTGTTGTAATTATCTTTATAAGATAATTACGCACCTTATGTGCCGGCGGATGGAGGGGATCATGCAGGACTTGGTATCCCCGAATCAGGCTGCGTTCATCAAGGGAAGGTCGATCGTAGAGCACAGCCTCCTGGCCCACGAGATGGTGAGGGGATTTAGCAGACTCGGAGGGGAGAAAGCTTGTGTAAAACTGGACCTGAGGAAGGCGTATGACATGGTCAATCGTGACTTCCTCTGCCATCTGATGACTGCCAGATTCGCGAATCACTGGGTTGAGCTGATCCGGGAGTGCATTACGTCCCCTACTTTCTCTGTTCTCATCCAGGGCATTCCTTATGGGTACTTACAGAACAACCGTTGGCTTAGGCAAGGTGACCCATTGTCCCCTTACCTGTTCACGCTGGTTATGGAGTACTTTACTTGTTTGATGGATCTGGCTGTGCACCGTGGACGGCTGGTACCTCTGTTTCGGAGGATGGTCCCCCCAGTTACCCACCTTATATATGCTGATGACCTGCTTGTCTTCATCCAGCCTTCGACGGAGGGGTTGCAGACGCTTGCGACTATTATGGAAGATTTGAAGTCATTTTCGGGTCTCCAGATGAACAGGGATAAGAGTAGGGTCTACTTCAGCTCCCTGTGCACCCGGAAGGAGGAGCGGGCTGATGTGCTGGGTATCGCGAGGAGTGATCTTCCGGTGCGATACTTAGGAGTGCCTCTCACGGTCAATTATGCACGGGATCAGGATTGCAATAGTCTGATGGAGTATGTCCAGAGGAGAGTAGAAGGTTGGCAAGCAGCAGGTCTGTCATTTGGCGGTCGCATCGAGTTGGTCAGATCGGTGATCTCGGCTGTGGCCCATTTTTGGCTGCAGTCCATCCTCCTACCTGTGGCCACTATCCGACGAGTGGAGCAACTATGTGCCGATTTCATTTGGAGGAGAGGTATGCATGCGATCTCCTGGGACCAGCTCTGTCGTCCCAGGAAGGAGGGAGGAGTGGGGCTCCGTCCGTTGCTGGAGATTAGGGAGGCCTCTGCGCTTAAGCTGGCCTGAAGATTCATCAGCGGGGGATCTCTCTGGGCGGACTGGATGCACAGCAGATACGTGAAGCAGGGTAGTTTTTGGACGTGCGCTACTGACAACAACCACTCAGTCACGTTCAAGACTATCTTGAGACACGGGGGGGTGCTCAAGTCTGCTATCCGGAGCGTCATAAAGGACGGGTCGGGCACGGACCTCTGGCGGGATCCTTGGATTGATCGGCGTTCGCTGTTGGACATCAGAGGAGCCCCGACTCATCAGGAGGACAGTCGTGGTCTGACGTGCAGGCGCATCATACGTGATGGGGGAGTAGTGGCCAGATTCGTATAGGTTCACTGAGGAGCTGGGTGGGAGCATTTTATCTATTGTCATTGATCCGACTTTGCCTGCGGATCGGTGGATTTGGGAGCCGACTGGAGCATCTACCGGGATTGGGGAGTTCCAATTCCGTAGCTGCTACAACCTGATCCGGCGAGCTTTTCCGTTGAGTTCTGATTACGAGTTCGTTTGGTGCAAGGGTCTGGCCAGGAAGATGCAGTTGTGTGTCTACAAGCTTCTACTGGGTCGCCTCTTGTCTAGAGATCGCCTGAGTTCGTTTGGAGTGCCGGTTCCGGATCCCACATGTGTGCTTTGCGGGTTGGAGCCTGAATCTATAAAGCATACCTTCTTCGAGTGCACTCTGGCATGGCAGATCTGGTCGAAGCAGTGTCGTTTATTGGGAGTGTCCACCTCCGGAAAATGTGTGGGGGACATCATCACGGTGATCCGAGATAGCAGGGGTAGAGGGCAGGACTGGTTCCGAACAGCCAGAGTTCGTCTGGCTGCTGCAGTTTGGCATGTATGGCGGGAGCGAAACCGTCGGATCTTTGAGGGGCTGGTCACCCCTCCAGTTGGCATTCTCCATAACATCGAGTTTGATGTAAATGCTATGGAGAATTGATGAGTGAGGAGTGGGAGTCCCACTCTGTTTGTATGTTGTAAGATTATGACTTTTCATTTGGAATAAAATTTACTTTTTTTCCAAATATATATATATATATATGTGTGTGTGTGTGTGTGTGTGTGTGTGTGTGTGTGTGTGTGTGTGTAATTTTTTTTGTTGTTGCCTCCAATGGGTTGAGAAACTCTAATATGAGCATCCCTAAAAAATGTTGTCCAGAGGGATCCAATAGGTCAAAACTTGATTAAAAAAAAAAAAAAAAAAACTTAACCCGTATATCCAGAATTCCAGTGTCCTACACGCGTATGTGCTTAGAAAAAAAAAAAAAAAATCAAAATTCAATGCATGTCTTTTCCTTCAATGCATTGGCCTAAAAGTGACATCTTCATCCCCTTCGACCTCCCTGAGCTTCTTCGATCATCACACGGCTCCACAATTTTTCGGCAACTAAACATATCTATTCTTTTGTGCATTGCATGTATTGAATCGTTTTGCAACGTTGAAGAGTAGATAGCTTATTTAGAATCCACCAAAGTTAATATATTTTCCAGTGAAATGGGCAGTTGGAGTGGTAGAAACACATTTGCTGGTAAATTTTTTTTATATTTATATTAATGCACTGGACCTTAGTTGGATGAAGAACCCCACCCGTGCCTCAAAAGTAGACTCAAACCTCAAAATGAGTAGGTCCTAAGTTTACATAAAGAATTTTTCTAAGGGCACTACCAAATTTACTTGGGGGCAGCCCAAAAATGTTTACAAATATTACAAGTTTGCCATCAGTTTTTTGTACTTGGGAGCAGTCCAACATTAGGTATAAAACATAACTTTTCTATTTTTTTCTCTCCCTCCCTCTACTCTTTTCCTCTCTCCCTCAACTCTTTTCTTCTCTCCCTCTACTTATTTCTTCTCTCCCAACATTTCTATGTCATAGAATTAAACCCTAGTCCAAATTTTTTCCCAAATTTTTCTTCCTTTCTTTCCGAGAATTATCCCCAAAAAAAGTTCTCCTATCTCAATCATGTTTGACACAAAATTTTTTCCAAACTTTTCTAAGATCAGCTACCAAAAAATGTTTCCACTCATACTCAAAATCAGAAAACATAAACATAAATATTAGGTTTAGAATCACTTTAGGGTTCATGAATGAATTTTTCGAACATGATAATTCTCACATATTTCTTGAAACCCTAATCCTAGAACAAATCGTTGTGGCTGTTCGGCTGCTACAGTTTCAAATAGGACTGCCAGGAGCCTGGCAGTCCTACATTAGTGTAGGATTGCCAGGAGCCTGACAGTCCTACATTAGTGTAGGACTGCCAAGGTGTTGGCAGTCCTAATTGAAACTTTCTGTTATGAGAGTTTTAAATACAAACTCTCCTCACAGAGAGTTTCAATTAGGACTACCACACCCCTGACAGTCCTACACTAAAGTAGGACTGTCAGGATGCTGGCAGTCCTATACTAAAATAGGACTGCCAGGATGCTGGCAGTCCTAATCGAAGCAGAGAGTTTCATAGCAGAAGTATACTGGAGGAAGTATCATGTCCAATATGAGTCATAGAAGACTATGACCATCTGGAGGAAGTACCAGTACAACCTAACCATAAAAGAGCCGTTATAACTTGCCACCCATAATTTCAAAACATGCTAAGAGATTAACAGGATCCTAAGGACAAGTTAGGCCCTCTTTGAGTATGATGTCTTTTCATATGGGCTTATTTTTTTGTTGTTTTAAGTCCTACTTCAGTAAGTAATAGCAATAAAATCCCTTGGACAGCTTGTAAGAAGTATTTTACTCGTTTAAATTGGAATTTCAGTTAGGTGGATCCATGGAAATACTAATTCAGAAATCAATTTTGATGTATTATAACTTCCATATCAGTCATTTTTCTGAAAGTCATCTATGGGAGCAAAGGATTGGAATTGAGTTAATACACATCAAACTGGGTACAACACAACACAAAGCCTTTATCCCAAATAAGATTGCCACCACCCTGACAGTCCTACATTAGTGTAGGACTACCTGGTGGGTGACAGTCCTGATACTAACTCTTTGAGAGAATACAAACTCTCGTCACAGAAAATTTCAATTAGGTATCCAAAGAAAGTTTATACACACACACATGTCCACATAACAACATAACTACTATTACGTGTCCAAATTACGACAATCAGATCCAAATTACACAAAAAATAACAACATATCCGACAAAATATCCAACAAGTTAAGTTTCCAAACAATAACATATCCTTCAAAAAATATCCGACAAATTATCCAAAATAAAGTATACGACAAAATACCCTAAAATCCACAAGTCAAGTTTTCAAACAACAACAACCACATCCAAATTACATCCAAATACAAAATAATTTTGAACATCCAACTACATATCATGCGGGCCTTTGTACGAGACTCCATATTATGCATGAAGGGGGACTCGACCTCGTCGTCGATGCGCTCCAGCTCGTTGGCGATCACGACACAGTTCTCACTCTGGCTTCGACCGAGTTTGGGGTGCCGGTGGCTGCGTCCGAGACCGAGCTTGGGACGCTGGTTCAAAAATTCTAATAGGGTGCTCGAAAGGACGTCCCTCGCGTTCCTTCCGCTTTGACGCGGTGGGACGTATTCTTCTGTTAGCGGCCGGAGGACTGCATGACAACATACAGTTATTAAATAATAGAAACGAAAATAGACAACAATTAAAATCTTGTTAAGAATTTCTAATGTCACGCCCAGTGCTATATTAGGACTGCCAGGGATGTGGCAGTCCTACTGTAAAGTAGGACTGCCAGAATCCCAGCAGTCCTCTTTCACAGTAGGACTGCATGGAGTCTGGCAGTCCTACTTTGCAGTAGGACTGCCATATCCCTGGCAGTCCTAATGTTGCTCGACTGTAGCAGCCGAACGTCGTGTCGTGTTCTAGGGTTTGGGTTTTAAGTAATGTGTGCGAATTATCGTGTTCGAAAAATTCATTCATGAACCCTAAATAGATTCTAAACCTAATTTATCAAAAATTTTAGAGAATTAAGAAATATTCTAGGGTTTTGAATAGAATGTAGAAAATTGTAGAAGAAATTAGGGAAGAATATACCTAGAAACCGATGATTGTTTCGACTTGCGTGTCATCTCTTTGAATCTTGGAATGTTGTAGAAGAAATTTTGGTGGAGGAATTGAGAATGGAGTGATGGAGTGGTGGTGGAGAAGAGAGTAAGGTTTTGGGAGAGCTTTTCTTTTGGTGGAGAACTTTTCTTTTGGTGGAGAGAGAGAGGAAAATAAAAAATGGAAAGGAAATGAGGGTTTGGGGGGTTGGGCTGCCTCCAAGCAACTTGTGGGCAGCCCCCAGCAAAAGTTCCACCTTCTTGGACTGCCCCCAAGTAAGGACTGCCCCCAAGTAAACTTGGTAGTGCCCTTAGAAAAAACCTTACATAAACTCTGTTCGACTTGGTCAATGCAAAAAAATAAGAAAAATAAGAAAGCAAAATTAGAAATAGTTGACTTACGAATTGTTTTTTTTTTGAAAGAGACTTACGAATTGTTATTATGATATAAACTACAGTGAAATAACCGTATAGAATGGATAAGATACAGTCTTATGTAGGGACCCGGACCTGTTAGCAACCATTGTTTTATAGTTCTTGCTAACACTTTCACATGCATTGGAAGGAGGCGAAAAAAAGTGTTCAAGTATTACATTCTCCATTACTATATATTTCCCAATGCTACGAAAAACATATATGACTTTTCTTTCTTTCCACGTGTACATAAAAGATAAAGAGAATAAGGGACGTTTGATACGCGAAATATTATATAGCCGAAAATTCTATATTTCTGGAAAACAAATTTCAAGTAATTAAATTTTCTGAAAAATTACATTCCCATGTTTGGTGACTATATAAACATTCCCAAAAAAATTGATAAAATAATAAAAAAAATGAAAAAAAAAAAATCCAAAAACGATAAAAACGTCAAAAAAGGAAGGTGGAAAAAGTTAAAAAAACAAAAAAAAAACGATAAAAATGAATAAAAAACGAAAAAAAGACCAAAATACAAAAAAGACAAAAAGACAAAAAAAAAAGACCAAAACGACAAAAATGAAAAAAAACAAAAAAGATTAAAAATAAAAAAATAAAAAACAAAAAAGACCAAAAAAAAAGCAACAAAAATGACAGAAAACAACAAAAAAGGATAAAAGAAATGACCAAAAATTGACAAAAACGACAAAAGAGAAAAGACGACAAAAAAAGACAAAAGACAACAAAAAAAAATGACAAAAAAGAAATTTTTTTTTACTTAAAACGACAAAAAAAAATACTAAAAAACGATAAAAACGACAAAAAAAAAATGACAAAAAGCAACAAAAACGATAAAAAAAAAGTCAAAATACTACTGAAGAACGGCAAAAAAGACCAAAAACAAAAAAAAAAGAAAAAAAAAAACGACAAAAAAAATCAAAAAACTACTAAAGAACGAAAAAAAAAAAAGACAAAAAACAACAAAAAATAACAAAAAACAACTAAAGCAACAAAAAACAACAAAAACGACAAAAAATGACAAAAACAACCAAAAATGACAAAAACCGGTAAAAACGACAAAAAAAGAAAAAATTGACAAAAATAACAATAAATAACATTAAAAGGATAAAACGACAAAAAAGACTAAAAACGACAAAAAGGACCAAAAAAAAGGAACTGATTTAATGCATCTCCATCCCTGCGATTAAACAACATTACAGTAATCAGTTTTAACCCAGCAATAAGGTCAATGGCTACTCAGTCTTCAGCAGTATAACATTGAGCTAGTAAATCCCCGATCGATCACCAAAAAGTTTATACACTTCTGATTATAACTTCAAGATCAGTGTTTATACTGAAACTGACATTTCAACAACAAAAGCAGCACAACTATACTTTGTATTGGATGCAGGCCAAAAATTTACTAGGTGAATGATCCCTAACACGGAGGCTCTCAGTGACCATTTCGTAGAATATCACTGTCGAATGGAAGCCAAACTGCAACAGGTAGGACTCCTTTGCACGTATATACATGTACATTCTACTCAGCAGGCTGCAAATCAATATCATTAGCAGCTTGCTGGACTTGGGTCGAGGGGATCTTTGAGATCTCCACCAAGAGCTTGTGTAGCGCTTGGGGCTTCGAGAAGAATGGAGAATGATCAGAACCTTTGAGCCGGAAAACCTTTTCTGGGGGATTAGCATCGCACATCCTCTGCTGTAGGGAAAGGGGTATCGCGTTGTCTTCACTTGTCTCAATATAGAATCTTCTAACCGAGCCATAGTTACTTTCTGTGAGTGAGAGCTTCTCAAGGACAGGAGCAAAGGGAATGGCCCTCATAGAAACTGAAGCCAATGCAACATCCTTCAAAAGACATTAAGAAGAAGACTGAGCATTCAAAGCTGCTATCAAAGAAGTAACAAGTCTTTATGTTTTGCAGACTCATGAAATCCATTTGACATACCAATTTTCTTTTCTTTCTCTATATTCCAATGTTAGAGCTTCTAATGATACTATGTCCAAAGAAGCACAATAACTATGTTTGCATCTGTAGTTTTTTTTTTTTGAGTTAATCAAGGGGTATCTTTTGAATCTGCAATGGATTTATATCCTCTTATTTACTACTTTAGGTACTTCTGTTTGTCCAGAGGTTGACAATACACACTTCTCAAGCTTCCTTTTGGATGTGCAAATGAAAGGTAGTTGAGATTTCACCTGAACCCCAAATCAGGTAGTTGAGATTTCATGGCATGGCCATCTCTTTCTCAGAGCTGTCTTCACTAGAAAAAGGGCACCAATACTAGGGGGGTTGACCTCGGCCTCCAGTTAAGAGTCCATAAAACTTGTCATCATCAGTGGAGCTTTCTTATGCCCACAGCCAACCCAACTTATTTGGGTTGGAGAATGAAGAGGTTCATCAAAATTAGTGCAAATAAAGGACTGATATGAAGTACATAAGCAAGCAATTTAAGGATGTCTATTTAGCAAACATACCTTTACAGGACTTTGATTAAACAGCAGATCTTTCAATAGTGATTTGTCAAGGTCAATAGCTGTAGGGGGCTTGTCTTTTCCATTGGCATAAAGAAAAACTTGAGCTGGTCGCATCAGATCATCTGCACCATCCTAAAAATAGAAGAGCCATATAACAAGAAACCATAAAATTCCTATCACAAAGAAATAAACCATTACCAATTTTAGTTGTAGTTAGTTATAAGCAAACAATGAAATCTTTAGGGGAAGGGATGTTAATCAAACTTGATTTGAGAAACGCTCTATTGTTGTGATTTCAAAATAACAGTGATTTCGGAATGCCTGCAACCATGATTTGATTTTGACTCCTTGTTTTTTAAATTGAGTGTTTACGAGCTCTATGAGTTTCTGTTGCTTATTTAATTTGATATAAATTAAAAGGACGAATGTAAATTTAATGTATTAAATTGCTTAAAATGTAAGTTGAGATAGATTTTATTAGTCATGTATTCGTGGTATAGAAAAAGTGTCAAAAGTAATATTATGTTTTGTGTTGAGAACTAATAAGGGATTTAGTCCCACATTGGAAAAATGTAGTATGAAGAGGAGCTAGACTCCCTATAAATAATGGAGTAGCCAATCAATAAAGATACAACAATTATTCTCTACATGGTATCAGAGCCATAACCACAAAAAAAATAAAAAATTCCCAACCCGCCCAAAGCCAACCTCCCCTGCCCCGACGCCCCCCCTGCCCCGCCGCCGACGACACCCCCCTTGCTGCCCCCCCACCCGCTGCCCCCCCCCCCCCCCAAGCTGACGCCCCCTGCCCCCGACGTCCACCCCCTGCCCCCCGTCGCCCCCCGGCTGTCCCCGCCCTCCCCCCCCTTCTGACCCCGACGCCCCCCCCCCCCCCGACGCCCCCCCCTCTCTCTTCCGACCACATCTGCGGCCGACCCCCCCCCCCCCCACAAACCCTAATTTGCGGTGCGATTATGTGGACGATTAATCGAAGACGGATGGCTGTCAAATACTTTATTTGCACCTTCTGTTCCTAGATTACGTCCTCCGAAACTACAAATGCTTTATTTGTATTCCGTTCTCGATCTGCAAATTATGATCTACATGCGTGCGCCAGTGTTGGCCACGTTAGCAACGCATTCGTAAGGTCTCTGTTGGAGACTTTACATAAAGACGAAGACGACGAAGACGACGACGACGAATCACAGTTGAAGACGCCATGGATTCGATCAGTGGTAAACTGACAGCAGAAGAGATGAAGGCCTTGGTTGATGATATTTTATCAAAAAGATAAACCGAGGCAACCCCACGTGTGATCCATACTGATGTGGATCCGTCACCCTACAAAATGGGGAAGCTGGAGACGAAGTTGGAAGGTACGTCCAACTACTTGAAATGGTCACGGCAGGCACTGCGTACGCTCAAGGGACGAGGCTTGGTTGGCTACGTCAATGGCCAAACCAAGGCGCCAGATGATCCGTCCTCAAAGGAGTTTGCTATTTGAAAAATTGTCAACAATGTTGTGGCTGGATGGTTGACAGCCTCCTTGACCGACCAGGTGTCGGACAATGTAGAGGCGATGGAGGCTGCTGCTGATATATGACGGATTTTGAAGGATATGTACTCAGGCTCAGGCAATCCTATGCGAGTCTTACAACTGCAGGATGAACTTGATAGGGTGGCCCAGGACGACCGTACCATATCTGAGTACGCCGCACTGTTGAAGAAATACTGGTCTGATCTGGATCACTATGATCCTCTTGGGATGGAAGATGCACAGGTCGAACCAGCATTTGCGAAACATTTCCAAAAGTTCTTGGATTATATTTCGCGACAACGGATGATGAAGTTCTTAAAGGGTCTTAACCCTGCGTTTGAGCATAGAAGGAATGTACTCCTAGCACAGCCCATGCTTCCAACCTTGGAAGACGCCATAGCTGCCATGGCACAAGAAGAGGCTCGATTGAAATTGATGCCCAACAAGGGCTCTTTCCAGGGGGAGCAAGTCGCTGTTGACAAGTCTGCTCTTGCCGCCTTCAATCAGCCTCCCTCTGTGGCCGGTGTTTGCCACAACTGTGATGACTCCGGACATTACATCAGATTTTGTCCAAAACCCCTGCAAAGTCAGTCGAGTGATCGTGGACGGGGCCGCGGAGGACGTCGAGGTGGTAGAGGCGGTTATGCTGGTAGAAGGGGAAATTATTCTGGCGGCCACAAAGCAGATCTGGCGGAAGATGGGGGAGAACATCACCTGGCTGAGTTAACCCCTCTTGAGAAGGAGTTCCTCGTGAGGTTACGCAGCACGAAGCTGGGTTCGGACGGCAGTCATGGGGCGTCATCTTCCTCGGGGGATCACATCAGTTGCTTTGCCCAGACCAGCACACGTATTCCTGCGCGTGCTCTTGCGGCAGCTGTCCACCAACCAGGTTGGATTATGGACTCTGGGGCATCTCGCCATGTTACGGGATCCCGCGGTGAGTTCCAGGACTATACTCACCTACCGACGCCGGAGAGCATTCAGACTGCTGATGGTAACTCCAGCCCTGTCATGGGTAAAGGCACTGTCGCATGCACCCCTTCTCTCACTCTCACCAATGTGTTACATGCTCCGTCTTTTCCTGTCAATCTTCTTTCTATTAGTGCCATTATTCTTGATCTTAACTGTACAGTTTCCTTTGACATTCCTACGGTGACTTTTCAGGAGAAGGGGACAGGACGACGACTAGGGACTGGCACATGGCATAAGGGGCTGTGGTACTTGGACATGACTGGACTGGACAAAGCATTGACATCTCTGGTAGCAGACACACCACCTGAAGATTCATGGCGCAGTGTAGAAGATGAATTGCTACTCCACCACCAGCGTGTCGGTCATTCTTCTTTTAAAATTATTAGTCGGATGTATCCGTCCTTATACCAAAGGGCTAATAAAGAGAAGTTATTTTGTAATGCATGTGAGTTGGGTAAACATACCAGAAGCACGTATGTGAGTTCAGGAAATAGAAGTTCAGCTGCATTTGATATGATACATTCGGAAGTATGGGACCCTTGTCCTACAACCGGTATTAACGGTTTTCGATGGTTCGTCACTTTTATTAATTGTTATACTCGCGTGACATGGGTCTACCTTATGAAGAATAAAAGTGACGTCTTTGAGGCATTTTGCGACTTTCATCGCCGGATAGAAGCACAATATGGCACTAAAATTAAGTGCTTACGGTCTGACAATGGGACGGAGTATACAAATAAGCAGGTTACTGAGTATTTATCCACTCATGGAATACTACACCAAACTTCATGTGCCTACACACCGGCACAAAATGGTGTGGACGAAGGGAAGAACAGACACCTGTTGGAGGTCGCACGGACGATGATGCTGACTATGAATGTCCCGAAATACTTATGGGGACAGGCGGTGTTAACGGCCTCTTATCTCATCAACAGAATGCCATCTCAGGTATTGGACTGGAAGACACCGTTGGAGATGCTTACTGGTGCAACCACGTACACTGTTCCACCGAAAGTATTTGGGTGTGTATGTTTTGTCCAAGATAATAGGCCAGGATTTGGAAAATTGGATCCTAGAGCGGTTAAATGTGTCTTTGTCGGGTTCACGGCCACTCAGAAGGGATACGCATGTTGGAGCCCAGTTGAGCGGAAGATGTTTGTAAGCATGGACGTTACATTCAGAGAACTGGAACCATATTATGGTATGGATGACGGTTCGGCGTTTGGTGACACACCTAACACAGAGGGTGTTAGATATGAGGGGGAGAAAATAAGCCCATCTGTGGTAGTCGGATCGGTCCCATGCCCGGTCCTGGAAAACTGGACGAAAGGGGGAGAAAGTAGTGACTCCGATACAGACGATGAAGAAGATACATATGTTAAACAGGGGGAGCAGCAGACAATGGAAAAGGAGCTCCAAGTCTACAAAAGGAGACAGCAGAAGTCCAGTATTGTGCCTGTACCGTGCCCTGTGCCTACTGTACCAAGTCCCTCGTCTACTCCTGCTCCAACTCTTGAAGATGTTGCCCCCGCACAGAATCAATCTAATTCTGATGCGGATCTCTCTTACTCTGATGGTATGATCTCTCCACCACCTATTGCTCCCTTAAGGAGATCTTCTCGCATCAATGCGGGTAAGGCTTCTAGTCGTTTTGATGATTATGAACATGATATTGCCAACTACCTGTCTTATTCTAACATTTTTTCGAATTATCGAGCCTTCATTGCATCATTAGACTCTACTTCGTTGCCAAAAAGGTGGCATTAAGCAAAGAAAGATCCAAGGTGGAAAGCTGCAATGATGGAAGAACTTGGGACACTGGAGAAAAATAAGACATGGGAGCTGGTTCCATTACCCAAAGGGAAGAAAACTGTGGGATGCAAATGGGTGTACACAGTAAAGGAGACGTCAGAAGGAAAGGTGGAACGATACAAGGCGAGGTTGGTTGCAAAGGAATACACACAATCATATGGCATTGACTATGATGAGACGTTTGCTCCAGTAGCGAAAATGAGCACCGTAAGAACTCTGGTCTCTATTGCAGCAAACTATGGGTGGAAGCTATACCAATTAGATGTGAAGAATGCATTTCTCCATGGGGACCTACGAGAAGAAGTGTACATGGAACTCCCGCCATGGTGCTACGCTACAGAATCAGACGGAGGGACGTCGCATGGAAAAGTGTGCAAACTAAAGAAGTCGCTATATGGGCTCAAGCAATCTCCTCGAGCATGGTTTGACAGATTCAGAAAGGCTGTTACAGGCATGGGATACCATCAATCAAATGCAGATCATACGGTCTTTCTTCAGCATGCAAGAGACCACATCACTATACTTGCTGTATACGTGGATGATATAGTAATCACAGGTAATGATGAAGTCGAGATCGCTGAGCTGAAGTCAAAACTCGCGAAGGAGTTTGAAGTGAAGGATTTAGGAGCAATGAGGTACTTTCTAGGTATCGAGGTGTGTGAAGGTGAACAAGGAATTGTTCTCTCACAGAGAAAATACACACTAGATCTGCTGAAGGAGACAGGGATGCTGGGATGCAAAGCAGCAGTCACTCCAATTGACCAGAAGTGCAAGTTGGGAGCAGAAGCAGGAGAGCCAGTTGATCGTGAAAGATATCAACGACTTGTAGGGAGATTGATTTATCTGGGACACACTCGCCCTGATATCTCATTTGCGGTGAGTATAGTAAGTCGCTACATGCATGATCCAAGAACGGGTCATATGGATGCAGTGTTTCAGATCTTGAGATATCTGAAAGGGACGCCGGGGAAAGGGCTATGGTTCAAGAAGAATGGATGTATAGAAGTTGAGGGATACTGGAATGCAGACTGGGCGAGCTGCATAGACGATAGAAGGTCTACCACAGGATATTGTGTCTTTGTAGGAGGAAACTTGGTTTCATGGAGAAGCAAGAAACAGTCAGTGGTAGCACGATCTACAGCTGAAGCAGAATACAGAGCAATGGCTTTAGGAGTGTCGGAATTGCTGTAGGTGAAAGCGTTGCTGACAGAGTTGAAGCTGGACAAGGGAGCACCGTTACGTCTTCTGAGCGATAGTCAAGCTGCAATAAGTATAGCTAACAATCCAGTTCAGCACGACAGAACGAAGCACATCGAGATCGATCGATTCTTCATCAAAGAGAAGCTGGAACAAGGGATACTGAAGATTGATCATGTTCGCTCAGAAGAACAAGTGGCAGACTGTTTGACTAAGGGTCTTAGTTCATTGAGTCTGTCGAAGCTATGTAACAAGATGGGAACGATTAATATCTATCGCCCATCTTGAGGGGGAGTGTTGAGAACTAATAAGGGATTTAGTCCCACATTGGAAAAATGTAGTATGAAGAGGAATTTAAAAATTATTCTCTACATTTTACTTGCAATATCAAATTTAAAAATGTTAACTATATTAGTTGTTCGAGACTCAAAGCTACTATCCATAAGCAAAATTAGAAAGCCTGATTTCTATGTAAATGTCATATGGCATGGATAGCATCCCTATGAAAATTCATCACTCTGACTCGGCTCATATGAGCTCATATTAATATAATATTAATATTTAATAATAAATGGAGAAAACATTTGCTCGAGCAAAATTAGAAAGCCTGATTTCTATGTAAATATGTCATATGGCATGGATAGCATCCCTATGAAAATCCATCACTCTGACTCGGCTCATATGAGCTCATATTAATATAATATTAATATTTTAATAATAAATGGAGAAAACATTTGCTCGTGGAACAAATATGAATACTGTTTTAGTTAATACTCTATGGAGAAAACATCTGTTTGTGAAACAAAAATGCCTACTGTGTTATAAGTAATACTTTGTGAAGCACAAAAGAAGAGAAATGATTATTACGACCCATTTACAATACAGTAAGTTATAACATATACATGAGTGTTTAAACACAAATGAATAATCCTGGTTACAACTGTAACCATTTCCATTGGGGACACATAACAAGCACTTGACATGCTCTAGAGAAAGCAAGCAACTGTTGTCCATTAGTCTCAACTGTTCACAACATCTTCCATTTGGCAGAGATTTCTCGACACAGCCATCTGTTCCATCGTAAAGTGTGTCTTCTCTTTTGATCTATGTTGTTACAGGCGACGCCTAGGCGTACAGGTTGGGGGGAGCCCGCCTCGATCTAGAGAAGAAAACACCGTGTCAGGCGGTGGGCGCTTAGGCGCACCTAGGCGGACGCCTAGGGGCGACCCTAGGGGCGACCAGGGGAATATATAGGTGCGCCTAGGCGGTTATTTAATGCTTATTAGAACTTATTATTACTTGATGTTGAATATTGGTTAATGCTTAATATATTGCTTA
This sequence comes from Iris pallida, assembly GCA_029216955.1. Taxonomy (NCBI): domain Eukaryota; kingdom Viridiplantae; phylum Streptophyta; class Magnoliopsida; order Asparagales; family Iridaceae; genus Iris; species Iris pallida. The sequence continues at coordinate 21,616,058 of JANAVB010008400.1, read as the reverse complement.
ATACTTACTTTAGGCTTATTATATTGGTTATTGGTTAATGCTTATTATATTACATATGTTGTTTGCTTTCATTAATCATTATTTGAATTCTTTTAAATTGCTATAATGTTGCTTCTTATTGCTATGTTGTTGCTTCTTATATGAACTGAACATATTGCTTATTGTAATATTAATTATACATAACTGCATATTGCTGCAGTTTTTTCTGCAAAAATAACAGGTGTGTCCTGGATGGGCGCCTAGGCGAGGCGGGTGGGCTGTGGCCTCGCCTCGCCTTGCCTAGCGCCCAGTACAACATAGCTTTTGATGAGAATATAAAGTGCGAGTATTCGAACATCAAACCCATAAAGGAAGAATTCACAACCAGGACTCTGTGTAGATGAACTGTCAAGCTTGGCTCCATATAGATGAACTCTCATTCTTGGCTCCATATAGATGAACTCATCAAACATCAAAGAGGATTGTAATCTAGCAATATCCACAATTAGATGTCAGTTAGTAGGAGGTGGTATCGACATGGAGACAAAGGAAGTGCGACTAGAGATGAGTGCTGATGGTCTATGCTGGTGCCTTAGTGGCTAGTGTGGAGTAGCTGCTGATGGGTTGATGAGAAACAGTACACTCGAGAAGGTGAGGTGGAAGGAGGGCACAGCCGGTGACTGTTTATACATTGGAGGGAACCAAAGTGTGGAGAAGAAGTCTGGTGTCCGGCACGAGGGCAAGGCTGGTAGGGGAAGAGATACGGTCATCGGAGAGAGAAACAGGAAGGGAAGGGGATACTCGAGTGATTTCAGAATCACATCTCAGAAGGGCATGGTTCAAATAAGAAGAAATTAACGGAAATGTAAGGAGAAGGATTTCAAACCCGTATCATACATGATTTTATAATCAAAATTGTCTAACACCTGGTATTTAGACCCTTAATTTACATCATGATCGACTTAAAATTGAGTTCTAAAATCCTAGGGTGTGGTTCTGAATTCCACTGACCAACCACCCACCCCTCCCCACCACGTAGCTCAACATAAAATAAGAAGGATCAGTTGACCTTAAAACAAAAGAATATGGTAAAAGGAAATCCGTTCTCAAAAGACCAGACTGGAAGATCTCTTCCAAATATCTCTGAATCGACGACACATAAGTTTAAGCCACCTGACTCAATAATAGTAGTAAGGAAATTGTCAAAAGGTGGACTTCTACTTAAGACAGGTTGCAGGGAAGTTTGCTTCTGCAATAAGGGATGAACAGAGTTATAGAAGTTCTAGCTGCATGAATTATGACGACACAACTCAACAATACTGGATTCACACATTTCAAACTTCATCCTACTTCAAGAAATTCCACTCGTCCTCACTCCCATGTACCCAGCAACACCATCCCCTTGTTCAGGGACATTATGGATTTGATTAAAAGTCCATAAGCAGACTCCTTGCTGACTTGTCATAGTTTTCTTTGATGCCATCAGTTACGGACAGGTTTCATGGTCGCAGTATGAAGAAGAAAGTATTGAGTTAAACTGACACACTACTTCAAGCTCGGAAACATTTAGTAGAATCCATTTTAAGTGTCGCAGAAGGATATCCATAATCAACTTCTAATTTATGGATCTCAACTTCAGACTCGCATAAAAGTTGCTTCGGGGGATGGGCAATCCAACCGACTCAAAATCCTGCTGCTTTCACATTTGCTTGTTTAGTAGACCAGGACATCAAAAATATAGGCAAATTCTATTGGCACCTCAGTTTTACTTGAGGGCAGTCCATTTTTTCAATTTATTTACAAGTTTGTCAGGACAGCCCACATATTGTAGTCCTACTTTATGTTAGGACTGCCAACTTTGTCGGCAGTCCTAAAGGATTTGGGTAGTTTGGATTTGGACCGTCAACAAAGTTGGTTGTCCTAACATAAAATAGGACTGCCAACTTTGTGGACAATCCTACTTTATGACTACGTTGGCAGTTCTAAATGGCGGCCGTCTAGCCCGCCTAGGCGGTCTCTCTCCGCACCGCTTTTCGGTAGGCGGTGGAGTAGGCGGCCAACGGATTTGAAGGCGATAGATTTTTCTTTTGGGGTTGCCTCTTCAAAGTCTTGTAGGTCAAGCTCATGAGCCATGAGTTTCTCCATCTCTAGTGACATTTTGGTGAGATCGTTTCCTTCAATGATCGCGGTAACCTTTGGATTCCAATTCTTGGTCAGTCCCCTGAACATATTCCTGATCTTTTCATGGTTACTGTAATCCTTACTAAGAGAAGAAAGAGGATTAGTTATATCTAGGAAACGTGTGAACATTTTATGATTCATTCATTTGGCTTCTATCTTAAAAGCCTCGCACTCTTGTGTCAGTTTGCTGACCTTGAATTCCTTCACTTGTGAAGTTCCTTCATGAGTTATCTCAAAAAGTTTTCACATCTCGTGCGAAGTGACACAAATAGATACTCTATTGAATTCAGTCTTGCCTATAGCATAAAATAAAGCATTGATGGCTTGTGCATATAGACTAGCCATCTTCTTTTCTTGGTTAGTGTATATATCGTGTGGCTTATCTACTAGATTACCATCAATCACAATTCTGGCCGGTTTCTTGTAACCGTCCATAACTATCGACCAAAGATTGAAGTCAAGAGAAACTCATGCGTGTTTTTCAATGTGTAGTTTGTTCCATCAAATAGAGGAAGTCTATTTGTGGATTGTCCTTCATCTCTGAATATTGATTTCACGGCTGCCATATATACTCTCTAGTGTTATATGTATAACCAATTTTGATAACAATTGTAGGAACGTTGAGCACCTCTAGAGGGAGGAGGGGGAGGAATAGAGTGCGTATGTGCAGCAGAATAAAAATTACCAAATTAAAATTATGTATAAGCAGTGTTACAGATGATAAGTATTAGGCAGATGATAATAAACTATATTCAAATTAAATGAGTAATGTAAAGAGCATCAGAAAAATAAACTTATGAGACAGCGATGTATACTGGTTTTCCTCTGAGAGGACTAGTCCAGTCTCGAGTACTCTTGCTCGATGTTAATCCACTATGGCACAAACTTTGAATCTGAAGCGCTTGCTGCTCCTTACAACCACGAGTTTTATCCGAAGGATTTGCAACTTCAATAAGGCGAAACTTGAAAACTGGTATGTTTTCGAAAAAGGCCTTCTTTACAAACTCGAACCAAACTCTAGATCGAACCGAAATGACACTTGGGTTGGCTAGGAGTTGTCAAAGGCTAGATATGAAAATGTAAAGCTCTTTGAATGCTTTTGAATAGATAGAGAAGAGAAGAATGAATGAGTTATTTGGAATGGGAACTTCTCATCCATTTATAGCATTTTTACGGACAGAACTTGGCATGAGTTCAGATGCATATTTTTCATAATTCAAAAGTTGGTTGCAGATCTTCAGGAAGACCACAAGATTTCAGGAATTACCTGGCCGAACTCGGACAGAGTTCGGATCGTACTCTTATGTGAGTTTCCTAACTAGTTTGTGTTCTTAATGAAGATGGCTTTTGGGGTACATTAGGTATTGGGCTTTTTGGCTAGTATGAAATGTGGAATAGAATATTTTGTGGATAGATAAGCTATTTGACATTGGAGTTTAGTAGCATAGCGAGTTGCCAATCCGATCGACCGCACATTTTTCCTATACTCAATAAAGTGTAAATACAAAATAAAATAGGAAATAATGTCTTGATTAGCATCTGCAATCTTTGTTTGACGAAGACGATGAATGGTAGCAGTATGGAAGTAGACATTTTGTTTTTGTACATGTAGCTGCGTATTATTTGTGTATTGACCAAAGTTTACGTTGATTATCAAAATTAGGTATGAGTATGACCAATGGGCCAACATGATTCATAAGAGAAGTTAGCATTTCATATAGATTTAGTTAAGCATTAATTAACTTATATTTGAGTATTGATATACACTTTAAGTACGTTAAGATATTAGCACTATTACACAATATCTCAATAAGTGTGGACCTATATGTAACGGACATTCTTAGTGACAGTTCTACTTATATATATATGAGTCAAAACCCTCTAAAGAGTTGAAGGGTTCATTATATTCTACATAGTATTTGAGCCAAAACCCTAATTCTAGTCCTAGCCGCCACCTTCTCCCTCTCTTTCTAATTCAAACCCTAACCCTAGCAGCCACCAAACACCCCCCCCCCACATGTGGATTGTCCTTCATTGTATTCTACATCAGGATTTAACAAAGAGCAAACTGACAGTTTGTGTGAATCACTGTTCCTGGCTCGGTATCCACATCAGGATTTATAGAGAACAAACTAGTTTTGTGTGAATCTTTGTTCTTGTCTTGTGTGATCCATCTTCGAACTATATCAAGAATGCGCGCACCAGTATTGACAAAATTGATGTGAACATCGCACATTGGCAGAGTTCATATGAATATTAGGCTGCGCCGAACAATGATAGTCAAATCAAGAACCGAAAGGATGTCGAGCACTGAGGTGATTAGCAGTGCTGACAACACCAGTGTCGAAAACACAGGGGCGGGAACACTGACTACTGGTACAACGGTTTCATCGATTCGACTTGTCGATCGGAGATTGGATGGTCCGGATGGCTACTCCACGTGGCGCAAGAAGATCGAAAAGTCTCTTCGGGGAATGCGATTGTCAAAGTATCTCGCTGACAACCCTCCAAAGGCAGATGATCCCACATACGAGCAATGAGACACAGAGGATAGCAGACTATTTATACAATTGATAAACTTGATAGAACTATCAGTCGATGATATGGTTCAGAACACAGATTCAGTAAAGGAATCATGGGAGGTCCCAACGGCTGTGTATGATGGAAATTGCAATTTGTCTCGTATTTATGACTCGATTATCAACTTCTACCAAACTGATCAAGGGGATAAGTCACATAAGGATTACTTCTGAACCTTTAAGGCCTTGATTGATGAGGTGGATCGCGTGTTACCTTTAACGACGGATCTCAATGAGGCGAGATCAACGTCGGTAACTCTATGTCATGGTATATATAGCCTCACTTCGTCCTGATGCAGATTCTGCACAGTCTTAGATTATTGCTGGGACTGAGGTTCCAACTCTGATAGAAGCCTACTTTCGTGTTATACGGACAGCGAACCTAGTTGGGACTGATACGAACGATGCACTTGCTAATCGATCAATGTTGTTTGTAGTGGATTCTGTGGCGGTCGTGATGGTGGACGAGGTAGTGATAGTCGTGATGGAGGACGATCATGCACATATTTCAATTATGGTCAAGGGGGTGTCCTAAAGCTCCTACCGACAATGTTGCAACGGATGCTCATGATGAAGAGTGATCTGTGCAGATGACTGCATAGACCAATGTAGAATTTGCTGAATTATAAGCTCAGCGTCATGGTGGAGCCTCTACATGTGGATTCATAACCGGATAATCAACGGCTTGTGTGGTTAGACCGAAGAAATGGGTGATAAATTCGGTTGCATCTGACCACATAACAGGCGATGCAGGTATGTTGCGTGATTATGCATTTGTGAGTCGTGCAACAGATATTACTATTACAAATGGTAGTTCTCTGAAAGTTCGTGAAAAAGAAAGTACCTGTCTTTCTTCCAGTCTGTCACTTACTTCAGTTTTACATACACCTGAAAACTCATTCAATTTATTATCCATTAGTCGAATTACTTGTGACTTGCATTGCTCAATAATATTTTTTCTGATGGTTGTGTTTTTCAAGACCTAAAAACTATGAAGACTATTGGTAGGGGATATGTGGCGGGAGGCTTGTACCTGTTTGAATTGAATTCGTCTGTTGTATGTGCCAGCATGTCCCTCAACCCGTTTGAGTTGCACTGTCATCTAGATCATCCGTCTATCCAAGTTCTTCAGAAAATGTGTCCATCACTAGACCTTCGAGTTTCTTTAATTGTGAGTCATGTAGTCTAGCTAAACATCATCAGGCATCGTATTCGGTGAGTTTTTATAAAGTTGTCTTAGTCTCGGCCCCTTTTGATTTAGTACATTATGATATATGGGATCCATGCCCAATTGAATTTGTGTTGGGTTTTAAATATTTTGTTTCCTTTGTTGATGACTACTCACGTGTCACTTTTGTCTACTTAATAAAAAAATCGTTCTGAATTAATTGATGTCTGGTGCAATTTTTATACTGAAATAAAAACCTAATTTGGGGTTTCCATGAAATGTCTTCGAAGACAATAGACGTGAGTATGTGTCTCGAGAATTCACTTCCCATCTTGCTATACATGGAATTATCCACAAAACTTCTTGTCCTTACACAACAAAATAATGTGACAAAACCTAAGAATTGTCACCTCTTGAAAACAACTCGAGAACTTATGTTTCATGCCAGTACACCCAAAAAAATTTGGTCGGATGTTGTTCTTACGGCTTGTTATCTGATCAATCGTATGCCATATGTTATCTTCAATGACACTACTCCTTCTTCTAGGTTATATCCCAATCGTATGTCATTTTCTTTACCTCTCAAAATTTATGGGTGCTTGTGTTACGTTCGTGATACTGACACTACTCTTTCTAAATTGGATCTGAAGGCACTCAAGTATATTTTCTTTAGGTATCCTAATGACCAGAAAGGGTATCGTGTCTCCGACTTTGAAGAGGTATAGTGTCTTGGGATGTTATCTGTGTCAAGCTGAGTTTCCCTCATCCTCTCCAGTTAAAGAATCTGTTTTCCAAATTTACCTTGATGAAAATTTTCTTCTGTATCCGGTTCAAACACAGCAGTTGCCCATAAGGGTGCCCTCCCCTATCGAGCCAGTCTCACTTTCCTACGGTCCGCGACACCAGCTCCGTCATCCATCAGAACATGAATTACCAAACATGCCCAAAATGTAGAGTAGGCGTCATCATCAAAGTCCTTTGACTCCACAGATTCATTACTGTCTGATTTACCAACTCACCCCCTTCGTGCATGCCGTGATCATCATTTGTATGCTGACAACTACAAAGGGCTCGCGAATCGCACTCAGTCTTTGGTGGCTACTATTGATAGGATTTAGATCCACAATCTGCTAGGAGGAACTCCAATATCATGGTTGGCGCACCGCTATGGAAGAGGAGATGTAGGTGCTACGGAAGAACGTACATGGGACTTGGTGGATTTGTCTTCTGGTAAAAAGGCGGTAGGTTGCAAATGGATGTTCACAAGTAAGATAAAATCGGATGACACTCTTGATCACCTGAAAGCTCATCTGGTAGCAAAAGGGTATCATCATACTTATGGCATTGATTATTTTGAAACCTTCTCTCCGAATGCCAGGACGACCTCTGTGTGATTGCTCCTGTCATTAGCCGTCCAATATGATTTACCTTTACTTCAGTTGGATGTGAAAAATGCATTTCTTCATGGAGACCTTGAAGTGGAAGTATATGTGGTGCAACATCATGGGTTCTTTGCAAGGGAGGATAAAGTGTATTGTCTACGTAAGGCACTATATTGTCTTAAGCAATCACCTCGTGCTTGGTTTGGTCGATTTGCCTATGTTGTTATCCAGTTTGACATGTGCCAATTGAAGTAAAAGTATTTAGTATTTTATCGACGGACATCAGCCAGATGAATACTACTTGGTGTCTATTTTGATGACATCGTGATTACTGGAGATGACATTATAGTATTACAGAGCTGAAAATGTTTCTGTACGAGCAGTTTCAAACCAAAGATATGAAAACATTGAAGTACTTCTTGGACATCGAAGTCATACGGGGAGCAAGACATTGTAATGTCTCAGAGTATATGTTCTTGACATACTAATTGAAGCAGGAATGATGCAGACTAAGGGAGCAACCTCACCCATAGATCCAGAGATAAAGTTATTCCCTGATGAGGGGATACTGGTGACCAATCCTGATCAATATCATCGGTTGGTTGAAAAACTCAATTACCTAGCAGTTATGACTAGCCTGGACATTTTCTTTGTTGCAAGTGTACTAAGTAGGTTTATGGCTTCTCCACGAATTCTATATTAGCAGGCAATTCTTAGGATCTTGCGCTATCTAGCTCAGAATCCGGAAAAAATCATATAAAAAATTAGGGACATACTCATCTTGAGTGTTCTATAGATATTGATTGGAGTGTGAGTCTTACAGATCAACGGTCTACATCCGATTATTCAATATTATTGACGGAAATTTAGTATCGTGGAAGAGTAAGAAACAGACTATGGTCTCACGATCGAGTTCAGAAGCGGAATACCGACAGAGGTGTTATATTTACATCTTCTAAAGAAGCTGGAGAAGTAGGATCGGAAGCAGCATATATGTGGTGTAATAACCAGTCAACAACTCACATTGCTACCAACCCCGTACTCCATGGAAGGACGAAACACATTGACATCAACGTCCATTTTGTCTGTGATGAATACCAAAAGGAGGTGCTATCATTTTACCATGTGAGGACCGAAGATCAGATGGTAGATATCTTTACGAAGTCTCTTGTAGGCCCTCGTGTTCAATTTCTTTGTAACAAGTTGGACATGATTGAAATCTATACTCCACCTTGAGGGAGGGTACTAAGATATTAGTATTATTACGTAATATCTCAATAAGTGTGGATCTATATGTAAATGTGACATTCTTATTTATATATATATGAGTCCAAGCCTTCTCTGAAGAGTTGAGGGGTTCATTATATTCTACAAAGGATAATAGGTTTAGTCACGAATGGAGTTCTCTCTAGTGTTAGAAGCATAGATATTAATATGATTAATATATTTGAACATGTATCCAATATTCAGGTCCAGATAAACTAATAATATAGTGAAATATATATCTGCAAATGAATAAATTAAATTCGAATCCGGATAAATTAAATCTGTATTCGATCTAACCGGATCTAAAAATAATCAATCCACATCCGCTTGTGATCGGATTCGGATCTGAACGAGATAATCAAGCTATGAATGCACCCCCTAGGACTACTTGTAGTGCCCCGTCCCTACATCGTGTCCCGTTTCCGTCCATGAGGTGTGCGAGAAAGAAACACTGTCGCTATCGATTCGGTCGGAACCGATAGGTCGGAATCGGCCGAGTCGATCGAACGAAAACTGTTGAATTAAGATCCATTCCACGTTATGGAATGGCTTCTTCGGAACCAAGTCCCATATTAAGCGGGTTGCGCCTCAAGGATTGGCTCTACGGCTGAGTCGGGAGAGACCGTCCGTTGCTCTGGTTTTCATGCCGCACTTGATTTGGCTTTGGCTTTGGTTTTCGTGAATGCGTTTTTCGTGAATGTTTCCGATGGGCTTTCTGCGTTTTCGAGCTTCGCATTCATATTGAAATTCCTTGAATTACACAGTGTTCTAATCAGTTGCTTATGCGATTGCAGGTGATCACGTATGTAGTGTCCCGCTCTAGCGGTTCACTATGTAAGGCTTGTGGCTTGGCTAATTCGGCCGGAACCGAGTATTGGGGAAACTTACCGTCGGCATCGAATCGATCACGGACAAGTGCATAAGAACCTTTCCAACTAATGGATCGGTTTCTCTTGAAATGCGTCCAAGAGTTTCTCTGGATGTTTTGCTGCTGGTTTTGTTGCTTGGTTTTGATGGATGCTTTTCTGAATGATTTTCGATGATTTGATTCTTGCCCGTTTTCATCGATTTGCATAGCATTCATTCTTGAGAATTCTGAGAGAAGAGAACACTACGAGATGGATTATTAACCAAACTTTTGGTGCCAATGCAGACTGACGCGTGACGGAAGGCTAAGCGTGCAAGTGTTCCTCTCTCTCTCAACGATTCTCTAATTTGGTGAGTGTGGATCTCTGTGGTGGTATTGTCCCTCTCGCTATTCCTTCATGCCAACCAAATAATTGTCTTGCAACATCCGTTGATCGATATCAAGATGCTAATGCCACAAGTCAATACCACTAAGATGCTAGAGATAGAACATTGAAATGAATTGATTACACTGCAATGAACTGAACGTTGAAATGATTGAATTGATGCCTAGAATGATGGTTATAAAATGCTAAGAATGATCATGTTGCCTATTACTTCAAATATTCTATGCACACTGTGTATATCGAGTCGGACACACATTCGCCTGACCATGGACAACTTGTATACAAGGATTGAGCAATAATTTCCTCGAACGGTACAGGGGCACCGGTACCGATTCGGCCTAGGAGGAAATAATGAAGTGCTTTGGGGAACATGAGTAATGCGAGGCATCATAGAGGCTAGCTCCCTACTGTGCTGTCATCTCATTATCTTGAAGTCCCAAATGCAAATGAATGAATGAAAAGAGTCCATATGGTTTAACAACACCAGTGGTTACATCGTGGGAATGTATGCTAATCAATGTCTTATGCAGGGGCGGTAAGTATATTATTATTATCCTGTATCTTATGCAGGAAAGCTGGATTCGGCCAATGGTAAAGTAAACATAGTTTTATGAACCACCATGTCATTTGAATTGTGATTTACTCTAAATGTTGTCTGTCCCTAATGAGTTCATATCTTTAAAATGCTTGTCATTAATAAAATGTTGGTTTAGCTGAGTGGGCCAACGGGGCTCACCAGCGCATTGTTATAATGTGCTGACCCTCCTCCACAGGTACTGGAGAAGGCTCGGGCGCACATCGCAATTAAAGCTTTCTGAACTGCTGTTTCCTTTCAAGTTGTTTTTCCCTAAAGACGCACAAAGTATTGCGGAGATTTCAAAGATAGCTGCTTATATTTCAAAGTACTAAAGGGGCATGATGTATGGAACGAGAAGTTATTTCATGGCAGCCTATCAGTTGTACTTCTTTTCATGAATCAATGTAGCCGAAAAGGCATTTCAAATATTATCGAAAAAGTTGTATTCTGACTACAATCATCAATAAAATGAATATTTTTCTTCCTATTCCGCTTACTCAATGTTTCCGCAATATGGCTTATTTTTCAAATGTGATGAAATGATATAAATGTGCATGTTCTAGCCTTGTACAAGTGCAACACCAGACTTGTACGGCATCACGCCTTAGCGAGGACGATCGATTCGGCGTGAATCGAAGCAAAGCGAGCGATTCCCCGAATCGGGGCGTGACAAGTTGGTATCAGAGCACGGTTTCACTTCCTCGGATTTCAAAAATAAATGTTACAAAAAGGAAGTCTTGATGCAAATTTTCTCGATTGATGGTGTCGATAGCGCTGGCATGAAATAATGTTCCATACAATAAGCCCATAAATATTTTATGAGTGCTAATGGAATTATTTCTTTGTTGTAGAATGACCAAGGGTGATAGCGCAAACGAACTCATCGTCTGACCCAATTGAGAAACTGATTAAACAAATGGAGGCTCAGAGGAAGCAGAGCGAAGCTCAACATCGCGCGCTTCAAGAGCAACTGCAGTATCAGTTTCAGGAGCAGCTAGATGCTCAACAAAAACAAGTGGATAGTCTAACTCAGATTGTCACCAAGCAGTCGGCCGATTCCAATGTTTCTGCAAAGGCCACAGCAACCGAGACCGTAGAAGTGCCGGCAGAGAAACCTGAAACGCCGACACGGAAGAGGACGAGCTTCAAGTTCTCTGAATTTAAGAGTTGCGACCCGCCTGAATTTAATGGGAAAGAGGAGCCAGATGAGGTGATGGGCTTCTTGAACACACTGGAGGGCTATTTCCGAATGTTAGAGATTCAGGGCTAAGAGAGTGGAGTGTACCGCTGTACAACTTCGTCTCAAGGCCCAGGAATGGTGGATTTCGCAGAGACAGGCACTTTGCGGAAATAGTCAGGATATAAAGATGTCTTGGGAGGCCTTCAAGCAGGCTTTCATTACTCAATTCATTCCACCCGCTGTCCGACAACAAAAAGAGAATGAGTTCATTGCACTTCGACAAGGCAGTATGTCAGTGCATGACTATGAGACAGTTTTTGAAGAGTGTCGCATTCGCTGGGTACATGGTACCGAATGACGACGCCAAGCGAGGAAGATTTGTGCAAGGCTTGAATGAGGGCCTAGAGCGGGATGTGCTAACTCGAAAATGTACGTCTTACCGGGAGGCGTACGAGACAGCTCTCGAAATGGAGAGATTTCATAAGCCGGCTAGTCGTGAGACAACGAAGAGCAACCAAGGACTCAATAATCAGAAACGACCTTGGTCTGCTAGCAGGAACGACGCACCTAAGCGTCACAATATTGGAGACAATAGGGGGCCTCAACATACAGAACGTTGTAAATCATGCAACCGTTGGGGACATCGATCCGAAGATTGTCGGGTTAAGTGTTTCAAATGTGGCGAACAGGGCCATAAGGAAGCTGACTGCAGGAATAGAGGAGGGAATCAGTATCCTCCTCGTGGGCATAACAATAATCAGTATCGTGGGCATAACAACAATCACAACCGGGGCCAATATAACAACCAGCATCGTGGCGAAGCGCCACCAGCCTTACCGACTCCAGCTGGGAGTGCACCGAATCAACAAGGTGGGCAAGCAAGGGTTTATGCCTTGACTCAGGCAGAGGCCCAGACCGCGGAGAATGTTATAACAGGTACGTTGCTATATAAAGGCACACCTGCAAGAGTACTTTTTGATTCTGGCGCTACTCATTGCTTTATCTCTTCTGATTTTGCAACGGAAAATAAATTTTGTATGACTCAATTAAAGACAGCTTTGTGTGTTAGCACTCCTTCGGGAGTAGATATGCCTGCAACTTTGATTTGCAGGGACGGCTACATTAAAATTGGAGGCAAGACTTTATCTCTGGATGCAATTGTACTCGACATCAAAGAGTACGATATCATCTTGGGAATGGACTGGCTCAGCGCCTGTCATGCAACAATTGACTGTGCGGATAAAGAGTTGTGTTTCGCCTAACCGGAGAAACAGAGTTCTCTTACTCGTGCGGCTCGGCGTTCCAAGGACCCATGGTAATATCGGCAGTTACAGCAAGGCACATGTTGTACTCAGGGTGTGAAGGGTTCCTTGCTTCTGTTTTTGACACTCAAATGAAGAGTGTAGATTCGAATCAGACCGAGATTGTGGCAGAGTTCCCCGATGTGTTTCCGGACGAGATACCTGGGATGCCGCGGATAGAGAAATTGAATTCACAATTGATACATTTCCGGATACTCGTCCGATATCAAAAGCGCCGTACAGGATGGCTCCGGCAGAATTAAGGAACTAAAGGTGCAGCTACAAGAATTACTAGACCGGGGATACATTCGCCCAAGTGTATCTCCATGGGGAGCTCCAGTGCTGTTTGTAAAGAAGAAGGATGGAACGATGCGGCTGTGCATCGATTACAGAAACTAAACAAGGCAACCATCCGTAACAAGTATCCCTTGCCCAGGATAGATGATCTGTTCGACCAGCTACAAGGGGCGACCGTGTTTTCTAAAATCGATCTTCGTTCAGGATACCATCAGTTGAAGATCAGACCCGAAGCAAGTCAGCATTCCGTACGAGATACGGACACTATGAATTTTTGGTCATGCCATTCGGCTTGGCTAATGCTCCAGCAGCCTTTATAGATTTAATGAATAGAGTGTTTCGACCGTTCTTAGACAAGTTTGTTGTTGTGTTCATCGATGACATCTTGATCTACTCAAAGGACAGGGAGACTCATGTCGAGCACTTGAGAGAAGTACTTCAGACGCTGCGGGACAACCAGCTCTATGCAAAGCTAAGCAAGTGCGAGTTTTGGATGAACAGCGTGTCGTTCCTAGGACATGTTGTTTCGGCAGAAGGTGTTGCGTTGACCCAAAGAAGATTGAGGCAGTTGTGGACTGGAAGCAGCCTGCATCAGCTAGTGAGATACGAGTTTCTTGGTTTAGCCGGATACTACCGTAGATTTGTAAAGACTTCTCGAGAATCGCGTCGCCTTTGACTCGCCTAACCCAGAAGGGAGTCGTATTTAAGTGGACCGACGACTGTGAGAGTAGTTTCCAAGAACTCAAGCAGCGGCTCGTCACGGCTCCAATTTTAGCACTTCCAGAAGGCTCTGAGGGATTTCAAATCTACAGTGACGCGTCGGACTTGGTTTGGGATGTGTTCTTATGCAATATGGGAAGACAATATCTTATGCTTCGAGGCAACTCAAACAGCATGAGAAGAATTACCCAACACATGATTTGGAACTGGCGGCGATTGTGTTCGCGTTGAAATTGTGGCGACACTATCTCTATGGTGTGTCCTGCGAGATCTTCACGGATCACAAAAGCCTGAAATACATATTCAAGCAGAAGGAATTGAATTTGAGGCAGCGGCGTTGGTTAGAATTGATCAAAGATTATGACTTGACAATCTCTTACACGTCGGAAAGGGAATGTAGTAGCTGATGCCTTGAGTCGAAAATTTGTTGGATCACTAGCGATAGAAAAAGAGGTACTACGGGATCTTGAAGAGATGGGCATCGAATTCAGGATCCGTCCGCAGAATGTACAGTTGGCTCAATTGCAGCTTGAGCCGAGTCTCCAGGGAAGGATTAAGATTGATCAGAAGGATGACCCATTTCTGCAGAAGATACGCGAGTTGATTCTAGCAGGAAAGGCGTCGGACTTTACCGTTGAAGATGACACTATTCGTGTTAAGGGAAGATTGTGTGTCCCTAAGGATGAGAATATCAGGAAGGAAATACTGACCGAGGCTCATTTCGCGAAGTATTCCTTGCATCCGGGAAGCACGAAGATGTATAAGGATCTGCGAACAACATTTTGGTGGCATGGTATGAAGAAGGATGTGGCTCTATTCGTGTCACAATGCATGGCTTGTCAGCGTGTGAAGGCCGAACACCAACGGCCAGGTGGAGAACTACAAAATTTGGCTATTCTACTGTGGAAGTGGTAATATCTGTATGGATTTTAGTCGGTTTTGCCAAGAACTCAAAAGGGGAATGATGCGATTTGGGTTATCGTGGATAGATTAACCAAGTCGGCACATTTCATTCCAATAAAAGTTACGTGGGGCGTAGAACGTTGGCTCAGATCTACATAAATGAAATTGTTTCGATTACATGGGGTGCCAGCTTCTATAGTATCGGATAGAGACGGAAGATTCTTGTCGCGATTTTGGATAAGTCTGCACTCAGCAATGGGCACAAAGTTGAACTTCGGTACGGCTTACCATCCGCAGACTGATGGTCAGACAGAGAGAGTAAATCAGATTCTGGAAGATATGTTGAGATTGTGCGTGCTCGATTCGAAGACAAATTGGGACACATCTCGCATTAGCAGAATTTGCCTATAACAACAGTTATCAGGCAAGTATCCAAATGGCCCCGTACGAAGCCTTGTATGGACGGAAATGTCGATCACCGATATGCTGGGATGAAGTCGGTGAACGGCAAGTGCTTGGACCGGAACTTGTGGAGCAGGCCGTCGAGAAAGTTCGCTTAATTCGAGAAAGACTTAGAGTGGCTCAAAGTCGACAGAAGAGTTATGCGGACGTACATCGACGACCTTTGGAATTCACAGCAGGAGATCATGTCTTCTTGAAGGTCACACCCATGCGAGGTGTGATGCGATTTGGGATGAAAGGAAAGCTGAGCCCGAGATTCGTCGGACCATTCGAGATCTTAGAGAAGGTAGCCTCAGTGGCTTATCGACTTGCACTACCTCCGGCCTTGGCTGATGTGCACGATGTCTTCCATGTATCCCAACTGCGGAAGTACGTGCATGATCCAAGCCATGTAGTGAACTTCGATCAGTTGCAGCTGAGCGCTGACCTATCCTACACTGAAGAGCCTGTCCAAATTTTGGACAGGAAAGAGAAAGTTTTGCGGAATCGGACAGTGTCTTTAGTCAACGTGCTGTGGCGGAACCATGCTGTCGAGGAGTCGACGTGGGAGTTAGAAGAGGAAATGCGGGTGAAGTACCCCTCGCTGTTTGATAATTTTGAGGTAGGACCTTTGCTTTAAGTTTCGAGGACGAAACTTTTTCTTAGTGGTATATTATGTAGTGTCCCGCTCCTAGCGGTTCACTATATAAGGCTTGTGGCTTGGCTAACTCGGCCGGAACCGAGTATTGGGAAAACTTACCGTCGGCATCGAATCGATCACGGACAAGTGCATAAGAACCTTTCCAACTAATGGATCGGTTTCTCTTGAAATGCGTCCAAGAGTTTTCTCTGGATGTTTTGCTGCTGGTTTTGTTGCTTGGTTTTGATGGATGCTTTTCTGAATGATTTTCAATGATTTGATTCTTACCCGTTTTCATCGATTTGCATAGCATTCATTCTTGAGAATTCTGAGAGAAGAGAACACTACGAGATGGATTATTAACCAAACTTTTGGTGCCAATGCAGACTGACGCGTGACGGAAGGCTAAGCGTGCAAGTGTTCCTCTCTCTCAACGATTCTCTAATTTGGTGAGTGTGGATCTCTGTGGTGGTATTGTCCCTCTCGCTATTCCTTCATGCCAACTAAATAATTGTCTTGCAACATCCGTTGATCGATATCAATATGCTAATGCCACAAGTCAATACCACTAAGATGCTAGAGATAGAACATTGAAATGAATTGATTACACTGCAATGAACTGAACGTTGAAATGATTGAATTGATGCCTAGAATGATGGTTATAAAATGCTAAGAATGATCATGTTGCCTATTACTTCAAATATTCTATGCACACTGTGTATATCGAGTCGGACACACATTCGAGGCATCTTAGAGGCTAGCTCCCTACTGTGCTGTCATCTCATTATCTTGAAGTCCCAAATGCAAATGAATGAATGAAAAGAGTCCATATGGTTTAACAACACCAGTGGTCACATCGTGGGAATATATGCTAATCAATGTCTTATGCAGGGGCGGTAAGTATATTATTATTATCCTGTATCTTATGCAGGAAAGCTGGATTCGGCCAATGGTAAAGTAAACATGGTTTTATGAACCACCATGTCATTTGAATTGTGATTTACTCTAAATGTTGTCTGTCCCTAATGAGTTCATATCTTTAAAATGCTTGTCATTAATAAAATGTTGGTTTAGCTGAGTGGGCCAACGGGGCTCACCAGCGCATTGTTATAATGTGCTGACCCCTCCTCCACAGGTACTGGAGAAGGCTCGGGCGCACATCGCAATTAAAGCTTTCTGAACTGTTGTTTCCTTTAAGTTGTTTTTCCCTAAAGACGCACAAAGTATTGCGGAGATTTCAAAGATAGTAGCTTATATTTCAAAGTACTAAAGGGGCATGATGTATGGAACGAAAAGTTATTTCATGGCAGCCTATCAGTTGCACTTCTTTTCATGAATCAATGTAGCCGAAAAGGCATTTCAAATATTATCGAGAAAAGTTGTATTCTGACTACAATCATCAATAAAATGAATATTTTTCTTCCTATTCCGCTTACTCAATGTTTCCGCAACTATGGCTTATTTTTCAAATGTGATGAAATGATATAAATGTGCATGTTCTAGCCTTGTACAAGTGCAACACCAGACTTGTACGGCATCACGCCTTAGCGAGGACGATCGATTCGGCGTGAATCGAAGCAAAGCGAGCGATTCCCCGAATCGGGGCGTGACAACGTAGGCGACATCAGTGCAGCCAACCAATCGCTCGCTTGAAGCAAGTCTAAGGCGAGTGGCTGACCTCCTTCGCCTCGTCCCTCTATTTCAAAATCAATATGAAGTTAAATGAATGCTTGTCATAATAGTGTAGAATCAAAAAAAATCGTGGCATGATTCTTCACGAAACACTTGCTATCAAACTGTCGGTATTGAAAATAGAAAACGTGCTTTCTTATGCAATTTCACTTAGCCTATGCAAAACAATGAATGAATCGATTAACATTTATCGCAACGATATGGCTAAGTGAGTAAATCGACTAAGTTCAAAAGAAAGGCTAAGTTTCGCACGTAAAAGAGAGAGGATAAGGTTCTAGAAAAGAGAGAGCATTTTTAAGACTCTGCAAAACGGTCATTGGACAACCTGTCGACAAGGTTTAGTTTCCTCGAACGGTTGCCTAGGCCAAGGGACCGATTCAGCCCGGGAGGAACGAGTATAGCAAGCGCCAGCCTTACATCGATGTGGGTTATTCGGGAACTTTCGCACAGGGCTCGCTACCCGCCGCGAAAGGGTCGCCGTCTAACCCAGCTATAGTCCGTGATGGCTTGA
>JANAVB010008400.1:21369604-21576844 GCA_029216955.1 Iris pallida | reverse complement strand
GTAAGAACACTGAAGTTGACTAATTTAGAAAATCGTTACTACGACCATTATTGAGCAAATTTAATAGAAAATAACAACTAACAAGAGCTGCATCCTATTGAAGGAGGACAATTAATGATAAAATCAAGACAGACCCATGGCTTTGAAAAGCCACCAGCTTTCTTTATGAAGAAAATGAATGAAGCACATTCACCAGGAATGTGGTTTATGATGGAAATATAACTGGGAGCACCTAGAAATTTCCTCACTCCATTAAGTCCATCTTATAGAAACAACAACATAAGTAAAAAGACCTTCAAAAGCTTGCGATATTAAATAAAAGCAAACATAGATCAGATTAAGTTGTTACACTAAATAGAGAGGGAACGAACAAATTCAGATAGATACACTAGCTGACTAAAAAACTTATATAAACTGTTAGCATATGGCCCCAATAGCCTTATGGGCTTTAAGGTAATTTTGTCATTGTATATATACTCTCCATCTACAATGATGAAAGTTATGTTAGATATTTCCCAAATTAACATGGTATCAGAGCCATCCATGCCCTAGCTCCAAACCTAAGATCTTTCTTCCCACTTCAAACTCCTTTTGAACGGTACTTATTGAAGATTTGCCCGGACAAGCAGCTAGTGCCATCGTTCTCACAATCCTTTCTCGCCATTTCTCTTCATCATGTATCTGATCTCGCGGCCACTCACCGATCCGTTATCGTCGTTGCTCATTACCGATCCATTATGGTCGCTGCTCATCACCGCCTTCCCGATGTTGGCCCTCACAGGACCATCCTCGCTGCTCGCAGGGCCATCCTCGTTGTTCGTGCCGTCTTACTGACATTTACAAATGATGTCGACACTCGCCGACAACCAATCTCCCTGTTGTTGGAATTAATTAATTCCTTTGTTGTTCTTAAAAGATGAAAAGGAAAGAAAAAGAACTTTAGTCCCACGTCGGAAAAGAGAAAGGTTTTGGGAATGCTTAAATAGGAATGTGCACTCATGTGGAGTGTGCAACAACCAAAGGGTTGCTAGTGGGTGACCAATGGTTGTGTTTTAACCTCTTCATGAAAATGTAGCCGGTGTTGCCACCGGCAACACCGGCTCCGGCTCCGGCTCCGGCTCGGGATCGGGCACGGGCTCGGGCGTAGAGGCGATAGTGGCGCATTGTAGACGCACTTGTGCACTTAGGCAACGTGGCATCGGGCGAGCGGCGTAGGCCCTCGGCCTCGGGCTCCTCGTGGCGATTCTCGTCCCGAGAATTCCTATTTTTTGCAGCAGCCCACACAACGAAAGGGTGAATGAATCTGCGAACAGGTGAATGAATGTTGTTTCGGAAGGGTCGCGACTTCACGAAACAACACTAATTATCTATAAATACAACAGATTTCTGAGTCCAAAATACACAGAATCTGAGTATTCATTCCTCTCTTTTCTCTTCCAAAGTTTCCAAAAGGTGTTCTTCCCTACGCCGGTGTCTCACAGCGTCTAGTGAACCTCCGGCATAAAGGCTGTCTTATCCTGGGTGTTCTGGCGTGCTGACTCCAAGACGTTACCGGAGTGCCCGAAACACTTTAAGGAAAGTGCTGCTAAATGCACGATTCAAGCCTCGACGACACATTCAACTTCGCAGAACTGGTCAGTGAAGTACAATCCATTTCTAACAATCTTAAAGTGTTGCAAATAATGGCGTCCGAGGCTGCGATTTCGAGCATCAAGGTCATGAACCAGGATCTAGTAAAACTAGATCGCTTCGACGGGACAAACTTCACACGCTGGCAGGACAAGATGATCTTCCTCCTCACAGCACTGAAGATCTACTACGTCCTCGATCCAGATCTGCCACCCATTCCAGAACCCACTGCAGCAGATTCTGATGCGGTCAAGGCAGAACGCAAAAAGCGCAAAGAGGACGAACTGCTGTGCCGTGGTCACATTCTGAACACCCTGTCGGACAGACTGTACGACCTCTACACAGAAAATCCTTCGGCAATTGACATCTGGAAGGCTCTGGAATTCAAATTCAAAGCAGAAGAAGAAGGTACAAAGAAATTTCTTATATCAAAGTATTTTGATTACAAAATGGTTTGATACAAAGCCTATACTGGCCCAAGTACACGAACTACAAGTTCTAGTCAACAAACTCAGGGCTGTGAAGATAGAACTTTCGGAACCATTCCAAGTTGGTGCTATAATTACTAAATTGCCAGCATCTTGGAATAGTTATCGGAAGAAACTACTTCACAGCTCTGAGGATTTCTCACTGGAACATATTCAAAAACACCTTCGAATCGAAGAGGAATCGAAGGAAAGAGAAATCCGAGAACAGCGGAGTTTCTAAAGCCAACGCGGTGAGCGCGAAAGGCAAGAGACCTGCAGGAAAGAAGAACTTTCTCGGTCCTAAGAAGGACCAACAAAAGTTCAAGAATTCCAGCACCGCTAAAGGACCCAAGACCGACTGTTTTGTATGTGGCAAAGCAGGAAATTATGCCAGAGACTGTCGGGTTCGAAAGACCCAAAACAGCGAGGTAAATCTCACTGAGACAGATGACATAATTGCTACGGTGAGCAAACTCATGACGGTCAAAGGGAAGGCTCCAGGATGGTGGTACGATACTTGTGCTACCGTTCATGTTTCATACGACAAAGCAGCTTTCAAGACCTACTCTGAAGTCAATGATGGACAAGAAGTTCAGATGGGAAATGAAGGACATTCAACGGTCGTCGGAACAGGTGATGTGGAAATCCAATTCACTTTCGAAAAGAAAGTAACTCTGACTAACGTACTTCACGTCCCGGATATGAGTAGGAACCTCGTCAGTGGAGTCTTGTTGGGTAAACCAGGAATAAAGTCTGTCTTTGAGTCGGGCAAATTAATATTGACCCGTAATGGAGTGTTTGTTGGAAAGGGATATACCGATGAGGGTATGATAAAACTTTGTATCGTTGAGAATAATATCAATAAAGTTTCTACTTTTGCTTACATGATTGAGTCTTCTACTTTATGGCATAGTAGATTAGCGCATATAGGTATTAGCACTATGAAAAGGTTAATTAAATCTGAATTAATTTCATTCAATTCTGAAGATTTAGATAAGTGTGAAATTTGTGCAAAATCCAAAATGATTAAAAAAACCTTTTCACAGTGTAGAGCGTAATACCAATCTACTAGATTTAGTTCACTCTGATTTATGTGAATTTAATGGCACATTATCTCGAGGACGTAATAAATACTTTATTACCTTCATTGATGATTGCTCTAGATTTATATATGTATATTTATTAAAGCATAAAGATGAAGCCTTTAATGCTTTTAAAATATATAAATCAGAGGTTGAAAATCAACTTGGTAGAAAGATTAAAATATTTAGAAGTGATAGAGGTGGAGAATATTTTTCTTTTGAATTTAATACCTTTTGTGAAGAAAACGGTATTATTCATGAATGTTCTGCACCACGGACACCTCAACAGAACGGACTAGCAAAAAGAAAAAATAGAACGTATCAAGAAATGATAAATGCAATGCTAATGCATTCTGAATTATCATTTAGTTTGTGGGGAGAAGCTTTACTTACTGCATGTCATATAATGAACCGAATTCCTTTGAAGAAAACTGGTATTTCACCATATGAGATATGGAAAGGCCGTAAGCCTAATATCAATTATTTTGGAGTGTGGGGGTGCATAGCTTATTACAAAAATATGGATCCTAAAAGGAACAAATTAGGTCCTCGTGGAATCAAAAGTGCTTTTGTAGGTTATGCTGCCAATAGTAAGGCATATAGACTTTTAAACTTAGAGTCTAACATTATTGTCGAATCTAGAGATGTGGAATTTTCGAGAATCTTATTACTAAGAATAAGGATCCTGAAATTCCTGCTAATGAAGAGTCTCGTGAGGAGAGCTCTTCACGGTTAGTTGAAAAACAACCCGAGCTTCGGATCAGCAAGAGAGTTCGAAAGGCTAAGGATCTAGGACCTGACGAAATAGATTCTCAACTTATTTCCTTTTACTTAGTGGAAGGAAATACAGAGAAATTTATTCGAAAGATTCCTATCATTCTTCAGGTGGAAGATGATCCTAAAACCTTTAAGGAAGCAATAGATTCGCGGGACTCATCTTTTTGGAAAGATGCTATCCAAGATGAGATGGATTCGATAATGTCTAACCACACTTGGGAAATTGTCGATCTGCCCAAAGGTTCAAAACCTATTGGATGTAAGTGGGTGTTCAGGAAAAAGTATCATAGTGATGGTACTTTAAACACCTACAAGGCTAGACTAGTAGCCAAAGGATTTCGACAAAAAGAAGGAATTGATTATTTTGACACATATGCACCAGTAGCAAGAACGACTACAATTAGAATATTGTTTGCGTTAGCTTCATTGCATCATCTTAATGTTCATCAGATGGATGTCAAAACGGCATTCTTAAATGGAGATCTCAATGAGGAGATTTACATGGAGCAACCGGAAGGGTTCGTGCTCCCGAAAAATGAACAAAAGGTATGCAAACTTGTTAAATCCTTGTACGGATTAAAACAAGCACCAAAGCAGTGGCATCAGAAATTTGACTCAGTCATAATTTCTAATGGCTTTGTTCACAATGTTTGTGATAAGTGTTTATATACTAAAGTATATGAAAATATTGTGATATTTCTTTGTCTCTACGTTGATGATATGTTGATCATTAGCAACGAGATGAGTGGAATTATAGAAACGAAGAGGTTTCTAACTTCCACATTCAAGATGAAAGATCTTGGAAAAGTTGACACTATTTTGGGGATCAAAGTAATACAAAACAGTGGGAGTTTTGAACTTACGCAGTCGCACTATGTTGAGAAAGTGTTAGACAAGTTTAAACACCTAAAGTTCAAAGAAGTGAACACTCCATTTGATCCAAGTGTTAAACTAGAAAAGAATTCTGGAAGAGCCGTCGCTCAATTAGAATACGCAAGTGCTATTGGATGTCTTATGTATTTAATGCAATGCACAAGACCTGATATATCATTTGCAGTTAGTAAAATGAGTAGATTTACTAGCAACCCCAGTAATGAGCATTGGAGGGCTATCGGAAGAATTTTTGGTTATCTTTTGAAAACCAAGAATCTTGGATTACAATATGGTAGATTTCCTGCCGTATTAGAAGGATATACTGACGCTAGTTGGATATCAAGTGTCGGGGATAACAAATCTACGACAGGTTGGATATTTACGCTAGCCGGAGGGGCAGTTTCTTGGAAGAGCAAGAAACAAACGTGCATTACCCATTCGACCATGGAGTCAGAGTTTGTGGCTCTAGCTTCTGCAGGACAAGAAGCTGAGTGGTTGAGGAATCTTCTATTAGAAGTTCCGCTGACTAAAGAGAATGTATCAAAAGTGTCAATACATTGCGATAGTCAAGCTACTCTAGCAAGAGCCTACAACGAAGTGTATACTGGGAAGTCTAGACATATAACTCTAAGACATACCTACGTAAGAAAATTGATCAAAGATGGAATCATTTCTCTTACGTATATGCGTACCAGCTATAACTTAGCTGATCCCTTTACTAAACCACTAGCTAGGGATTTAGTAAAGTCTACCTCGAGAGGTATGGGATTGAAACTCCTTGAGTAAGAGTTCCAACAACAGTGGCAACCCAATCTAATGTTAAGAAAACCTTAACCTTAGATTCAATGGGTAACAACAAACTGTTGATTTGGATGTATACGACATGATTATGTCGACTGTTGCAATTTGAGGGTTGAGTTTATAAAACTCTTAATGAAGTTCAGTAATGTTGACATGTATCTGTAAAGCAACAGAGATACTGAAAGAACTTCACCTATGTGAATTTAGAGATGGTGCCGTCTCAGTAAGATCTGGAGTTTATCTTATAAAAATTTACGAGACAGGATCAGCACATGGCCATTAATAGTGCTAAGCGAGAGATGTAGGCGAAGAACTACAAAAGAATGTGTGTAAAGTAACACCGATTTTATCACAAGGAATAACTGGTTCAAAGCCCAGCTACCAGAGATTCCGATAAAATCTTGTGTTGCATCTACTAAGGTTAGGTTCAAATCGAAAGATACCTAACTGTATTAACATTCTTTAAGTGATGTATTCTGGAATTCCTTTCCATCATTTATGGAACAAGTGGGGGATTGTTGGAATTAATTAATTCCTTTGTTGCTCTTAAAAGATGAAAAGGAAAGAAAAAGGACTTTAGTCCCACATCGAAAAGAGAAAGGTTTTGGGAATGCTTAAATAGGAATGTGCACTCATGTGGAGTGTGCAACAACCAAAGGGTTGCTAGTGGGTGACCAATGGTTGTTGTTTTAACCTCTTCATGAAAATGTTGGCAACACCGGCTCCGGCTCGGGATCGGGCACGGGCTCGGGCGTAGAGGCGATAGTGGCGCATTGTAGACGCACTTGTGCACTTAGGCAACGTGGCATCGGGCGAGCGGCATAGGCTCGGCCCTCGGGCTCCTCGCGGCGATTCTCGCCCCGAGAATTCCTATTTTTTGCAGCAGCCCACACAACGAAAGGGTGAATGAATCTGTGAACAGGTGAATGAATGTTGTTTCGGAAGGGTCGCGACTTCACGAAACAACACTAATTCATCTATAAATACAACAGATTTCTGAGTCCAAAATACACAGAATCTGAGTATTCATTCCTCTCTCTTTTCTCTTCCAAAGTTTCCAGAAAGGTGTTCTTCCCTACGCCGGTGTCTCACAGCGTCTAGTGAACCTCCGGCATAAAGGCTGTCTTATCCTGGGTGTTCTGGCGTGCTGACTCCAAGACGTTACCGGAGTGCCCGAAACACTTTAAGGAAAGTGCTGCTAAATGCACGATTCAAGCCTCGACGACACATTCAACTTCGCAGAACTGGTTAGTGAAGTACAATCCATTTCTAACAATCTTAAAGTGTTGCAAATAATGGCGTCCGAGGCTGCAATTTCGAGCATCAAGGTCATGAACCAGGATCTAGTAAAACTAGATCGCTTCGACGGGACAAACTTCACACGCTGGCAGGACAAGATCTTCCTCCTGACAGCACTGAAGATCTACTACGTCCTCGATCCAGATCTGCCACCCATTCCAGAACCCACTGCAGCAGATTCTGATGCGGTCAAGGCAGAACGCAAAAAGCGCAAAGAGGACGAACTGCTGTGCCGTGGTCACATTCTGAACACCCTGTCGGACAGACTGTACGACCTCTACACAGAAAATCCTTCGGCAATTGACATCTGGAAGGCTCTGGAATTCAAATTCAGAGCAGAAGAAGAAGGTACAAAGAAATTTCTTATATCAAAGCATTTTGATTACAAAATGGTTGATACAAAGCCTATACTGGCCTAAGTACACGAACTACAAGTTCTAGTCAACAAACTCAGGGCTGTGAAGATAGAACTTCCGGAACCATTCCAAGTTGGTGCTATAATTACTAAATTGCCAGCATCTTGGAATAGTTATCGGAAGAAACTACTTCACAGCTCTGAGGATTTCTCACTGGAACAGATTCAAAAACACCTTCGAATCGAAGAGGAATCGAAGGAAAGACAGAAATCCGAGAACAGCGGAGTTTCTAAAGCCAACGCGGTGAGCGCGAAAGGCAAGAGACCTGCAGGAAAGAAGAACTTTCTCGGTCCTAAGAAGGACCAACAAAAGTTCAAGAATTCCAGCACCGCTAAAGGACCCAAGACCGGCTGGTTTGTATGTGGCAAAGCAGGAAATTATGCCAGAGACTGTCGGGTTCGAAAGACCCAAAACAGCGAGGTAAATCTCACTGAGACAGATGACATAATTGCTATGGTGAGCAAACTCATGACGGTCAAAGGGAAGGCTCCAGGATAGTGGTACGATACTTGTGCTACCGTTCATGTTTCATACGACAAAGCAGCTTTCAAGACCTACTCTGAAGTCAATGATGGACAAGAAGTTCAGATGGGAAATGAAGGACATTCAACGGTCGTCGGAACAGGTGATGTGGAAATCCAATTCACTTCCGAGAAGAAAGTAACTCTGACTAACGTACTTCACGTCCCGGATATGAGTAGGAACCTCGTCAGTGGAGTCTTGTTGGATAAACCAGGAATAAAGTCTGTCTTTGAGTCGGGCAAATTAATATTGACCCGTAATGGAGTGTTTGTTGGAAAGGGATATACCGATGAGGGTATGATAAAACTTTGTATCGTTGAGAATAATATCAATAAAGTTTCTACTTCTGCTTACATGATTGAGTCTTTTACTTTATGGCATAGTAGATTAGCGCATATAGGTATTAGCACTATGAAAAGGTTAATTAAATCTGAATTAATTTCATTCAATTATGAAGATTTAGATAAGTGTGAAATTTGTGCAAAATCCAAAATGATTAAAAAATATTTTCACAGTGTAGAGCGTAATACCAATCTACTAGATTTAGTTCACTCTGATTTATGTGAATTTAATGGCACATTATCTCGAGGACGTAATAAATACTTTATTACCTTCATTGATGATTGCTCTAGATTTACATATGTATATTTATTAAAGCATAAAGATGAAGCCTTTAATGCTTTTAAAATATATAAATCAGAGGTTGAAAATCAACTTGGTAGAAAGATTAAAATACTTAGAAGTGATAGAGGTGGTGAATATTTTTCTTTTGAATTTAATACCTTCTGTGAAGAAAACGGTATTATTCATGAATGTTCTGCACCACGGACACCTCAACAGAACGGACTAGCAGAAAGAAAAAATAGAACGTATCAAGAAATGATAAATGCAATGCTAATGCATTCTGAATTATCATTTAGTTTGTGGGGAGAAGCTTTACTTACTGCATGTCATATAATGAACCGAATTCCTTTGAAGAAAACTGATATTTCACCATATGAGATATGGAAAGGCCGTAAGCCTAATATCAGTTATTTTAGAGTGTGGGGGTGCATAGCTTATTACAAAAATATGGATCCTAAAAGGACCAAATTAGGTCCTCGTGGAATCAAAAGTGCTTTTGTAGGTTATGCTGCCAATAGTAAGGCATATAGACTTTTAAACTTAGAGTCTAACATTATTGTCGAATCTAGAGATGTGGAATTTTTCGAGAATCTTATTACTAAGAATAAGGATCCTGAAATTCCTGCTAATGAAGAGTCTCGTGAGGAGAGCTCTTCACGGTTAGTTGAAAAACAACCCGAGCTTCGGATCAGCAAGAGAGTTCGAAAGGCTAAGGATCTAGGACCTGACGAAATAGATTCTCAACTTATTTCCTTTTACTTAGTGGAAGGAAATACAGAAAAATTTATTCGAAAGATTCCTATCATTCTTCAGGTGGAAGATGATCCTAAAACCTTTAAGGAAGCAATAGCTTCGCGGGACTCATCTTTTTGGAAAGATGCTATCTACGATGAGATGGATTCGATAATGTCTAACCACACTTGGGAAATTGTCGATCTGCCCAAAGGTTCAAAACCTATTGGATGTAAGTGGGTGTTCAGGAAAAAGTATCATAGTGATGGTACTTTAAACACCTACGAGGCTAGACTAGTAGCCAAAGGATTTCGACAAAAAGAAGGAATTGATTATTTTGACACATATGCACCAGTAGCAAGAACGACTACAATTAGAATATTGTTTGTGTTAGCTTCATTGCATCATCTTAATGTTCATCAGATGGATGTCAAAACGGCATTCTTAAATGGAGATCTCAATGAGGAGATTTACATGGAGCAACCGGAAGGGTTCGTGCTCCCGGGAAATGAACAAAAGGTATGCAAACTTGTTAAATCCTTGTACGGATTAAAACAAGCACCAAAGCAGTGGCATCAGAAATTTGACTCAGTCATAATTTCTAATGGCTTTGTTCACAATGTTTGTGATAAGTGTTTATACACTAAAGTATATGGAAATATTGTGATATTTCTTTGTCTCTACGTTGATGATATGTTGATCATTAGCAACGAGATGAGTGGAATTATAGAAACGAAGAGGTTTCTAACTTCCACATTCAAGATGAAAGATCTTGGAAAAATTGACACTATTTTGGGGATCAAAGTAATACAAAACAGTGGGGGTTTTGAACTTACGCAGTCGCACTATGTTGAGAAAGTGTTAGACAAGTTCAAACACCTAAAGTTCAAAGAAGTGAACACTCCATTTGATCCAAGTGTTAAACTAGAAAGGAATTCTGGAAGAGCCGTCGCTCAATTAGAATACGCAAGTGCTATTGGATGTCTTATGTATTTAATGCAATGCACAAGACCTGATATAGCATTTGCGAGTAGATTTACTAGCAACCCCAGTAATGAGCATTGGAGGGCTATCGGAAG
This sequence comes from Iris pallida, assembly GCA_029216955.1. Classification (NCBI taxonomy): domain Eukaryota; kingdom Viridiplantae; phylum Streptophyta; class Magnoliopsida; order Asparagales; family Iridaceae; genus Iris; species Iris pallida. Next base: position 21,566,543 of record JANAVB010008400.1, on the reverse strand, counting down.
AATTTTTGGTTATCTTTTGAAAACCAAGAATCTTGGATTACAATATGGTCGATTTTCTGCCGTATTAAAAGGATATACTGACGCTAGTTGGATATCAAGTGTCGGGGATAACAAATCTACGACAGGTTGGATATTTACGCTAGCCGGAGGGGCAGTTTCTTGGAAGAGCAAAAAACAAACGTGCATTACCCATTCGACCATGGAGTCAGAGTTTGTGGCTCTAGCTTCTGTAGGACAAGAAGCTGAGTGGTTGAGGAATCTTCTATTAGAAGTTTCGCTGACTAAAGAGAATGTATCAAAAGTGTCAATACATTGCGATAGTCAAGCTACTCTAGCAAGAGCCTACAACGAAGTATATAGTGGGAAGTCTAGACATATAAGTCTAAGACATACCTACGTAAGAAAATTGATCAAAGATGGAATCATTTCTCTTACGTATGTGCGTACCAGCTATAACTTAGCTGATCCCTTTACTAAACCACTAGCTAGGGATTTAGTAAAGTCTACCTCGAGAGGTATGGGATTGAAACTCCTTGAGTAAGAGTTCCAACAACAGTGACAACCCAATCTAATGTTAAGAAAACCTTAACCTTAGATTCAATGGGTAACAACAAACTGTTGATTTGGATGTATACGGCATGATTATGTCGACTGTTGCAATTTGAGGGTTGAGTTTATAAAACTCTTAATGAAGTTCAGTAATGTTGACATGTATCTGTAAAGCAACAGAGATACTGAAAGAACTTCACCTATGTGAATTTAGAGATGGTGCCGTCTCAGTAAGATCTGGAGTTTATCTTATAAAAATTTACGAGACAGGATCAGCACATGGCCATTAATAGTGCTAAGCGAGAGATGTAGGCGAAGAACTACAAAAGAATGTGTGTAAAGTAACACCGATTTTATCACAAGGAATAACTGGTTCAAAGCCCAGCTACCAGAGATTCCGATAAAATCTTGTGTTGCATCTACTAAGGTTAGGTTCAAATCGAAAGATACCTAACTGTATTAACATTCTTTAAGTGATGTATTCTGGAATTCCTTTCCATCATTTATGGAACAAGTGGGGGATTGTTGGAATTAATTAATTCCTTTGTTGTTCTTAAAAGATGAAAAGGAAAGAAAAAAGGACTTTAGTCCCACATCGGAAAAGAGAAAGGTTTTGGGAATGCTTAAATAGGAATGTGCACTCATGTGGAGTGTGCAACAACCAAAGGGTTGCTAGTGGGTGACCAATGGTTGTCTCACAGCGTCTAGTGAACCTCCGGCATAAAGGCTGTCTTATCCTGGGTGTTCTGGCGTGCTGACTCCAAGACGTTACCGGAGTGCCCGAAACCTGTTCTGATCGCGATCTCTCATTGTTGGTCGAGATCCACTCATATCGACGACTTCAGTCTCCCACGACCCCTCTCGCCAACCCGCTTAGCTCCTCCACGAGTTCTCTAACCTCACCGACGATCTCCACGAGCTCGTAGACGATTGGCCGGAGCTCCCATGCCCCGTGGTGCCCTCGCTTGACCCTCATTGTTCTGATCTCGGCTCTGTCGCCCCCATCACCTCGAGCTAGTAGTCCGTCGTCACTGCTTTCCCCCTCCCCCCTCACCCCATATGTTCAGGTCCTGGTTAGAAAATCCTAACCCCAATCTCTATAAAATTCCCCTTCTGCCCTTCCCAAAACAAAAAAAACAAAAAACAAAAAAATCTCTTTTCTATTTTCTTTGTGTTGTATTTCTATGTATTAATTACTCTTTCCATTTCTAATATGTTTTTAGCTTGTGCTCTCGGCCACCTACTTTTTCCTTTGTTCTAGATCTTGTATTTCTACTTGTCTAATGTGCCTACTACTTGTTCAGACGGCTAGTTCTTTTTTCTACTCAGAATGCTACTACTACTATGCCAGCTTACATGATGCCTTCCTCTACTAATGCTTTTTTCTGATAATCATTTTCCATCGATGGTGATGCGGGATGGATATGAGGCTTAAAATCAGCAAACTAATTGAATTAAAATAAGTTTAATTTAGCGCTATGCTGATTACCAAATAATTTCTAGGTAGTCCAAATTAATGATTATGTAGAGCAAGAGATCATCAGCTAACATGCAAACCTTAGGTTTTGTAGAGAATTGAATCGAGTTACCACTAAATCAGGATAGTTTTTTATTTCATACGTAGGTTGATAACAAGTTCAAGTTCTTTCTAGAAGCACTCAAGTTATTTGTGCAATAGCAGTCTATTGATAGCGTATTAGATGCAGATGTAGTTATCTTAATGACTTGATTTAAAATGGAGGAGACTAGAATCGGAATGTTGAATGGTTACCGAAAGGAAGGAAAACTTTTGCTTATGTGTCTGCTTCCTACTTCTGCTTTCTACTTTTGATTGCTGCTTCTGCCGCTGTTGCTGCTTCTGCTTTCTGTTGTTGCTTCTGTTGCTGCTTTCTGCACTGCTTCTGCTGCTGCTTTCTGTACTGCTATTGCTTCTTGTGCACTGCTTTTTGGAGGAGAATAGCAAGGGTGGTCGGAAGTAATAGAGGGGTAGGAGGGAAGGAGATATTAGGCTATCGCAACCAGAGGAAAGTGGAATTTTCATTTCATTCATTCTTCTCCTTATCCTCAAACAAGGATACAAATAGGTTCACATCAAAACAAACCACCAACAAACTAATCAATTCCTAAGGAATAGGCAAGTAGAACTAATTCCTAAGGAATAGGTAAGTAACAACTACTAAACAACCAACAACCTTCACCTCAAGACTAGATAACAAATAAAAAACATAATAAAATAACAATAAAATTTGAATTCAAAATTCAAACTTAAATGCTAATACAAGGTGAAGCCATGTCGCACCGTATTCTACCTTGGTAGGTCTTCGTAATCGGGGGCCCGATGTCCTCATCAAATCTCCCGGGGTGGAAAGAATTCGGCTCTGACGAATGACTCCAGTTGCTATTGTCGTAGTACTCCAGTAAATCTGGATCAAGCTGCTGTAACTCCTCCCGTGTAATCCATGAGTTATCAGATTCCGGACGACCTCTCCATTAAACCAAGTAACGTTGACAATCACCATCTCCAGTAGAGATGACCTGATCATTCAATATTTTATCAATATTATCTATTACTTTGGACTATGGAAGTGAGAGCAGTGGTGGAGAACTCTCTAGAAGAGGCTCGAGGGTAGGCTCATTTGAATCCACAAATGGATTTTGTGGACTAATTTGGGGACCTTTGTAAGCCATCAGATCCTTAATTAAATGTATAATTGATCCCGAATTCAGGTGGTCAGTCAATGGCATATGCATTCGGTCCAATTCTTTGCAAAAGTCGAAATGGTCCTGCACTACGAGCATGCTATTTCTTAACGGATCCTGGAGGAAATCGCTCTGGTCTAATCCAGACTGACATAATCACCAATTTGAAACATGAATTTTTTGTCTTTATCAGCAGAAGACTTATATTGAGCATTACTTAATTCAATTTTTTTTCTGATTTCTTTATGCAAGTTATGAACATGTTCGACAAATACAAATACTGAATTAGAAATCCTAGAATGTTGAAACATGGAAATGAGATCTATGGACTCATTGGTTTGAAACCATGCACGACCTGAAATATACTCATGCCTATTGAACTATTAAGTGAACAGTTATATGCAAACTCAGTTCTAGGTAAAATGGGATCACAATTCCTAATATTTTTCCCAACCAAGCAACGTAAAAAATTCCCTAAACTCCTATTAACCACCTCAGTCTGTCCATCAGTCTGAGGATGATAAGCCGTGGAAAATGTCAACTTTGTTCCCATCAAGTGCCATAGAGTATTTCAAAAGTAGCTTTGAAACTTAACGTCCATGTTGGACACAATTGTTTTGGGTAACCCATGCAATCTAACGACTTCATCAAAATATATTCTAGCAATTTTGGAGGCGTCTGACTAGGGATGGCAACGGGACGGGTAGGGGCCGGAGACTATATCCCGCATCCCCGTCCCCGGTTAATGTCCTAATCCCCATCCCCGTCTCCATCTCCGAACGGATTTAAATTTGTATCCCCATCCTCGTCCCCGTTAAATAATACAATCCCCGTCCCCGCCCCCATCCTCGTCTCGTTATCTATTTTGGGGCCAAGTTTCTCGTCTTCGTTCCCCATCTACGTTCCTCGTTAACTCTATCGTTTAGTGTATAGGTTTATTGAAATTGAAGATGGCGAACAAACTGCCAGAAGACAAATTTGGTCATTTTTAACATTCCAGTGGGGACAGACGACTGGGTCCTCACTCCTGATCAGCTTCAAACAACCATGATGATTAATTGGTTTAGTAGTACCATCACATTCCCATAAATAATAAAATATCCATGTTTGAAGCAAAATGTTTCTATCTCAGATGGATTTGTCGGAGAGGGAAGTATTATACTTATTTTATATATATATGAACTATCATATCGTGGATTTATCGGGGTGGAAAATACTATACCCATATCCGGCCCCGAATCTAATCGGAGATTTATTTTAATCCTTATGCCCAACCCATCCCCGTTTTTAAGTCCTCAAACCCGGCACCGTCGGGGAAAGAAAATTGGGTCCCCGTCGGGTTAGAAAAAAATTGTCATCCCTACGTCTGACGTTTTAGAATAGGGCAGAAAGTGCGGATCTTCGAAAAACGGTCTACTACTACAAAGATGGAATCGTATTTCCTAAGGGTCTTCGGTAGACCTAAAACAAAATACAGACTATCTATTCATTGGCGGTTAGGTACAGGAAGCGGAGTGTACAAGCCTGTATTTTGTTTTTGTTGCTTAGCTAGTTGACAAGTATAACACTGATCGACGAGTTTTGCAACATCTATTTTGACATTAGGCCAGTAAAATTGATCCTCAACAGCTTTTAGTCTTATTTCGTCTAAAATGATCGGATAAACCACCTGCATGTAATTCCCATAACAAAAATATCTCAATGACATACGTGGGATACATAGCTTGCTAAATCAAAATAAATAGCTATCCGTCAATAGAAAGTCATCTCACGAGTCAACCCCTCTCAAAAGTATATAAATATCACCAAAATCAGGACACGACTCGTACTCTTCTATGATCTTATAAAAGCCAACAATTTCAGTACTCATGCCAGACAGTACAACTATACGTCGGCTAAGTGCATCCGCGGCTTTGTTCTCAACTTTCGTCTTATGTTTTAACACGTAAGTATAGCCTTACAAGAACTCAACCCACCTACCGTGTCTAACATTCAATCTCTTCTGGGAGTTGAGGTATCTCAAGGCCTCGTAATCAGAATAGATAACGAATTCATGCAGTAGTAAATAATGTCGCCAATGGCGAAGGAACTGAATAACCGCATAGAACTCTTTATCTAGGTGGAGTAGCGCTGCCTGACCTCGTTCAATTTTTCGCTAAAAAAAGATACCGGATGCCTCTCTTGGGCCAAGACCCCACATATGCCTATGCAAGAAGCATCACATGCAACCTCAAACACTTTCGAAAAATCAGGAAGATACATAACAGGAGCCTCCGTTATCTTCTTCTTAATGTCTTTGAATGCTTTTGTAGCGACAATTGACCACTCAAAAGCTTCCTTCTTTACACAATCGATTATGGAGGTCACGACGGTGCTAAACCCTCGTATAAAGTGATAATAGAAAGTCACTATCCCGTGAAAACTTCTAGCATCTCTCATCCTCCGGGGCTCGGGCCACTCTACAATTGTCTTTATCTTCTAGGGATCGACTGAGATTTCCGCAGGAGATACGACAAACCCTAGAAAAATAATCTCTTCAATAAAGAATGCATATTTCTTAGGGTTTGCATACATGCTCTCTTTGCCCAACGTAGCACACACAATTGTCTCAAATGCTCTACATGTTGGTCCCTAGATTGACTGTAGATAAGTATATCGTCAAATACACAACCAAGAATCTACCCATAAATGGCCTAAGCACTTGCGTTATTACCCTCATAAAGGTGCTAGGGACGTCGGATAGTCCAAAGGGCATGACCAACCACTCGTAAAGACCATCTTTTGCCTTGAATGTGTTCTTTCATTTCATCACCTGGACGAATATGAATTTGATGGTAGCCACATTTGAGATCAATCTTTAAAAATATAGTAGCTCTCGACATCAAATCTAACATATCGTCCAGTCTAGGAATCTAAAAACGGTATTTCACCGTTATTTTATTAATCGCACGACTATCCATGCACAACCTCCAGGTACCATCTTTTTTTTGGAGTCAAAAGTGCACGTACCGTACAAGGACTCATGCTCTCCCTGATAAACCCTCTACCTAATAACTCTTCGACTTGTCGTATTAACTCTTCATGCTCAGTGGAATTCAGTCGATAATATGGCGGATTAGGTAGGGTTGCTCCCGGAACAAGGTCAATAGTGTGTTGGATGTCACGCATCGGTGGTAAACAATTTGGGAGATCCACGGCAAAAACATCCTTAAACTCCTCTAGGACGGGGATTACTTCAGTTGGGACCTGCTCTCGAGAGTCATCCTGGACTTCCTTAGCAACCAATGCAACTACTGTAGTCCCTTTAGCAATCTTATCTTCTATTTCTTTACGGCCTATAAGGGCAAGCCCTTTCTTCTTATCGGAGATTCCACTCTTATTAATATTTGGACTAGGCTTTGGTTGCATAGGGTTGAGCCTAATCTTTTGATCATTATACATGAAGGTGCAAGAGTTAGAACAACCATAGAGAGTAACGTCTAAGTTGAATAGCCAAGGTCTTCCTAAGATGATATGTCTCACATCCATCTTAATCACATCGCCCCATACCTTGTCCTTGTAGATAGCAAACTCTATAGGAACAAGACCTCTCCCCTTAACACTGATGGATGACTCATCTACCCATCCAACTTTATACGGGTTAGGGTGAGGTTCAGTCTTAAGACCATTGTTGGCTACAACGTTAGATGCAATAACGTTAACACAACTTCCATTATCCAAAATTACCTTACATGATTGATTACCAATTCTAATAAAGGTGTGAAAATGGAGGTATGACGTCAATCGTTAGTGCCTCTAGCTTGTGATAAGATACACTGAACAACACTAAGCCTAGGGTTCTAGCACCCACTATCAACATTCCGAAGGGTCAAGGAACTCTTAATGAGACCCATATATCCATCGTCTTCAGGACGATCATCTTCGCACTCTCCTAGATATGGTTCATGTTCTACTACGTTGCCATCCTGGTCTTTGTCGGGTTGATCATCTACAAGGAGGGTTCGAGTCGGACACTGATATACGTAATGATCATAATCATGACACCTATAACACTCATACGAGGATTGGCCTTGGGAGCATCCCCAAGTAAACCTTTTTCATTGGGGTTTCTTGACGATGATGGTACACTAGGTTTTGGCTTGGGTTGGGACTGAGTAAACCTAGGGTTCGACTCGTTGGGTTTGTTAGAGGTAGTCTATGAATCACACTGCCTGTTGAAACAGGGTCTTTGAAATCGGTCAAAATCCTCAACCAATTGATATGCATGCTCTAATGATGTCACCTCATGCAGAAACAATTCACGTTGTAAATCATCTCGAAGTCTAGACCTAAACCTAGAAAGGATCATTCCAAACTCTTATGTCACGTCACATCGAATTAAATATTCGTTGAATATGGAGATGTATTCCGTGATAGGACGATTGCCTTGGGTCAGTTTCTGCCATTGGTCCAAGAGCCTTTGTCAGTAGGAAGTTGGCAAGTATTTTTCTTTCAACCTCTCTTTCATCTCATCCTACGCTAGAACGGGTTCTTGCATCCTTTTGTACCAACAATCGATTAACACTTTGTCAATACAACTTAGCTTGTGCAACAAGCTTCATTATGGCAAAACAGACTTTCCCAACCTCGGACATATCATACCACTGAAAATAGTGGTCCATGTCTGTCATCCAGTCAATAAAAACTTTTGGCCCAGCTGACCGTCAAAAATAGGCGCTTCTATTTTCACACTTCTCATTATTCTCTCGTCTTCTAAATTCTGATGAGGTCGACATATAGTCATAATGTCTGACGGGGTCATTCTGACGATGTTCAAAGCCTCTAGGTCTATCCCTACCCAGATTATCTTGGCGCTGTTTATAGTCTTGATGTCCGACTGGGTCATCCCTACGATGATCCAAACCCCTATGTCTGTCTCTATCCATCTCTCGATGGTCACTATTTTAGAAACCCTTATCCAACAGGTCAGAAGTTCTATGATGTTCACATTCGAGTCTTTTAAGTCAGTTTCTAGTATCTTTATTAAACGTTCTTAGCGCGGTGACACCTTTTTCCATGTTAATTAGACGATTTAGAATATCTTGCAACATTTGAACTTGTTCAGGGATCATATCAAGAGTGGGTTGGTATTGTCTACCACCACGAGTACTCATGCAATATGATATGGATCCTAACAAAATTCTATATGTTCTCAATGCACAAATTGAAAGAATCTAATGCCAACGACCTAAACCATACTCTGATACCAAAATTGATGCGGAATGGATGCGAGGCTTAAAATCAACAAACTAATTGAATTAAAGTTTAGTTTAGCTCTCTGCTGATTACTAAATAATTTCTAGGTTGCCCAAATTAAAGATTATGTAGAGCAAGAGATCATCAACCAACATACAAACCTTAGGTTTTGTAAAGAATTGAATCGAGTCACCACTAAATCAGGATAGTTCTCTATATAATAGGTAGGTTGGTAACAACAAGTTCCATTTCTTTCTAGAAGCACTCAAGTTATTTGTGGACCAGCAGCCTATTGATAGCGTATTAGATATAGATGTAGTCATCTTAATTACTTGATTTAAATAGAGAAAGAGACTAGAATCGGAATGTCGAATAGTTACCGAAAGGAAGGGGAACTTCTGCTTATGTGTCTGCTTCCTGCTTCTGCTTTTGACGGCTTCTGCTTTTGATTGATGCATCTGATGCTTCTACTTTCTACTGCTTCCGATGTTGCTTCTGCTTTCTGCTACTTCTGCTGTTGCTTTCTACACTGCTTCTGCTGCTGCTTTCTACACTGCTTCTGTTGCTGATTTTTTCTGCTGCTGCTTCTGTTGCTTCTTGTGCACTGCTTTTTGGAGGAGAATAGCAAAGGGGTCGGGAGTAATACAGGGGAAGGAGGGAAGGAGATATTAAGCTATCGCAACAAGGAGGAAAGTAGAGCTCATCGAAAGTAAAATTTTCATTCATTCATTCTTCTCCTTATCCTCAAACACAGATATAAATAGGTTCACACCAAAACAAACCACCAATAAACTAACAAATCCCTAAGGAATAAGCAAGTAGAACCACCAACAAACTAACCAATTCCAAAGTTGGATGGGTCAAACTACATTTTGTGGGTCCATGTGTCTAGAGTCTTCTTGGGTGCTTATGAGAAGTGCTCTCATATTACCGATGACCCAGTCGTAGCTTCTAATGTGGTCCACTTTCCTACATGGCAAAATGATGATTTTCTGGTTATATCTTGGCTCCTAAGCAGCATGGAGCCAAAGATCTCGTCTACGGTGATGTTCCTACATGTTAGTGATGACCTGATGACCCAATTACAGCTTCTAATGTGGTCCCTTTCCTACATGGCAACATGATGATTTTGTGGTTATGTCTTAGCTGCTAAGCAGCATATGGAGCCAAAGATCTCGTCTACGGTGATGTTTCTCTCCACTGCCCACCAGATTTGGGAGACAATTCGGACTATGTACTCTCATAGTAGCAACATCTCTCGAGTTTACAACCTATATAAGTACATCTTCACTCTTTAGTAGTGAGATCCCGCCTGCATGCCTGATTATTATGTGACTATGACTCTACGGCTCACAATGTTGTAAATTTCGGTAGGCGGATTCGGTGCGGCAAAGGGGCGCCTAGCGCCTAGGCCGCCTAGGCGCCGCCTAGGCGCCGCCTAGGCGGCCGCACAGGAAAAAAAAAAAAAAAAAATTTTCAAAATTCAAAATTTTGAATTTCCCGCTTTGCCGAACAGGCCGAACAGGGGCCGATTTGGCCGAACAGGCCCGCCTAGGCGCCGAACAGGCCCGCCTAGGGCCGAACTGGCGCCTAGGTGGCCGAACAGGGGGTTTTCGGTGCGGCGGGCGGCCGCCTAGCGCCCGATTTTTAGAACACTGACGGCTCAATACGCATCGCGTGATTGGGGGCATGTAGGGACCGTAGTCGCGGTTGGAAAGTCGGATGATCTCCCACTATTGGAGGAGAGGGGAGTTCCACATCGTCAATGCGTTCATTTTGGGCGGATGAACCACAACTTGAATTTCCATCGGACAAAGTTTGGCAAGTCAGACCGGATACATCACTAGTCTGATACAATTCAGTCTGCTCCCTCCGTTGTTGATTCTGCATCACCTACTCCTCGTTCTTCTATTATTTCACCTCATGGGCATTCGGTGGTCATATTCGCAAAGGAGTTTGAGCATCTTCTTGGGTACCTGGTTGTTCCACCATACTCCTCTACTGCTACTCAGGCTTCCTCCTTAGGTAGTAGTGCATTCATGTTGTCCAGTCTAGTGGTTGACTTCTAGACACTGGTGGTTTCTCTCATGTGACAGGTGATCCTTCTTTTTTACTCAGTTATCTTATACTATTCATCCACCTATATACATTGCGGATCGACAACCATATCCAGTTAAGTTATTGGGACGGGTAGCGTTAGGCCATCCTCCTCCATTACTGTTGATCGTGTTCTCTATGCTTCATGCTTTCTAGTTAATATGTTATCTTTTAGTTGTTTTACAAAGTTTCTCAATTGTTCTGTAACATTTTTCCGTTCTCATTCTATTTTTCAGGATCTTCATGTTATTTTGGGAAATATCCAGCCTAACTTTCATTAATTATAAATAGAGAACATATATATACAATGACAAGAGTTTCCCTAAAGCATATATAAGGCTGTTGGGCTATATGCTAAGAGTCCCCCTAAAGCTGGAGCATATATATCAAACATACCCAATTTTTTACAATGAAAAAGAAATCGAACTAGAAAGAGGTTTGATGAAAAGATAGGCAATTTGATCTTCTGGACGAGTAAATGGTGCGCATATCAAAATACCCATCACAGCATCACAAACAAAATGGTAGTCCACCTCAATGTGTTTGGCTTTCTCATAGAAGACAAATTTGCTGGCTATAAAGATGGCGACTTAGTTGTCACATTACATAGGAAGTAGATCGATATATTGGACACCAAGGTCCGCCAATAATATCTTTAGCCACATCATCTCACATATGTATAAGACATCGCTCTCTATTTGGAATCTGCACTAGATTTAGATACGCTATCTTTTTTTGTTGTGCTAAGTGATGAGATCATAAGTACAATATCCATATATAACGTTTTTCAATCTTCGACACATCATAGTTGGCATCTGAGTATGTCTCAATCCTGAGATAGCCATGACGTTTGTATAGAAGTCATTTCCCTAGAGTTACTTTCCATATATAAATATAAGAGCAACATCCTAGTGACATCATTTGGGATATTCTATGAACTGACTAATCAGGCCTACCGCAAAGGAGATGTTTGGAGTCACAGTCAAAAAGATTAAATATCCTCATCATTTTCAGACGATAAGTTCTTCCGTAGGAGTATCAACTAGTTTGAATCTGAATAGACCAAGCTCCTATAACAGGTATATCGTATATTTTCATTAAAAGAGAACTGTATCTTTTATGCACATGGCAATCTCAATCACAAGAAAGTACCTCGGTTGACCTAGGTCTTTAATAACAAATTGCTTGTGAAGATTAACCTCGGTCTCCTCAATGCTGCGAGGTCAGAACTTGATAGCAGAATATAATCAACATACACCACAAGGATGACCATCCCAGTCTTGGTATTCCAAATAAATACTGAACGGTCCGCATGACTGCACCCGAACCCAACTGCAGATACAACTTTGTTAAATTTTTCAAACAAAGCACAAAGACTCAGTTTGAGTCATATATGGCCTTCTTGAGTTTGCACACTACATTCTTTTCCTGAGCAACAAAAACCAGGAGGTTATTCCATATAGACTTCCTCGATAAAATCAACATATAATAAGACATTTTTCACATCTAGCAAAAACATCGGCCAACCACGGTTGACCACAAGAGAAAAAAATGACCTAAATATAGCCAAGTCTATCAACTTGAGAGAATGTCTCAAAGTAATCAACACCACAAGTATGAGTAAAACCATTCACCACAAGTATCACCTTGTAGCGATCAATGGAACCATCTAGGGAATATTCAAAGTAAAGACTCATCGGCAAAAAAATTCACAATCAATAGGATCCTGATCTAGCTCTCAGTTACCACGAGGTAACAATAGGAGCCTGATCTTGCTCCCAGGTACCACAAGATAACAAGACATCCATCTCTTCCATCATGGCCTATCTCTTCCATCATGCCAGGTTTCCAGACTGGTTCATCTGGTGTCCAAGGAATAGAAATAGTAGATAGTGACAAAGCCATCTTGCGAAAAGGGAGACCAAAGCGACCGAAAGAAACAAAGCCATCCATGGGATAAGTACACAGTGCGTTTACCTTTCCGAATAACAATTGGAAGATCAAGGTCAGAAGTTGGAATATGACCCCTGATGGGAAGTGGAGGATCAATGATGACCCCCGACGGGAAGTGGGGATCAACGTTAGTCACGGTTGGATTGGTAGCTCGTAGATGAGTATAAACCTGCAGCGACGGAGCTGGAGGTGGTGGAGGAAGTGGAGAGTTTATGGAAGTGGAGGTACAAGGACGAAGGGAGATGGAGATGAAGAAACGGACGAGGGAGAAGAGAAGGAAAAGAGGGTATATATGGGAAAGGAGTCGGAAAAGGAATAGAAGAAGGTAGAGAAGTATTGGAGTGTGATGTGGTGGTGGTGGTGAAGTATGATGTATCTTCAAAGAAAGTAACATTTGCAAACACATACGACCAACGGGTGACAGGATCAAAGAAGTGATATTCTTTCCAAAGACAAGAATACCCAAGGAAAATGCACTAGATAGAGTGAGGAGAGAGTTTATCTAGATTCGAAGTACGGTTATGAACGAAAGCAACGTAACCAAAGACGTGTAGTAAGAAAGAATAAGAGTTTAGCGGGATAAAGACATAAGGAATAAGATCACCAAGAATAGAAGATGGAATTCAATTAACAAAGTATGAGGCAGTAAGAACCGCATCACTCCATAGGTAATGCGGAACATACATCTAAGACCTAAGAGTGCGAGCAATATCAAGAAGATCATTATTGCGTTCAACAACACCGTTTTGTTGGAAGGTATAAGCACATGAAGTTTGGTGAAGTATCCAATGAGAAGCACAATAAGCGAAAAGATCATATCGCATATATTCTAAGGCATTATCAATACAAAGAATTTTATCATTGCACCAAAACTAAGTTTTAGTTTCTTGGTGAAAAAGTTGAAAGATACTAGAAGCTTGAGGTCTGGACTTTAACATAAAAATCTATGTAAGCCAAAAGTAATAATTAATAAAAGTGATGATTACAGATAACCAAAAAAAGAAAAGGAAGTAACACGAGTAGGACCCCAAGTATCATAATGGACAACCTCAAATGGAGATAAGCTCCATATCTCAACTCTAGGAGGAAGGACGCACGATAATGCTTGCCAAGTTGACAAGCCTCACAGAATAGATGACATAGGGTTATTTGGAAGTAGTTTCTAGAGCTTCTGAAGTGAAGGGTAAGACGATGATGCTAGTGGATGGGTGAGACAAGACGAAATGGATAAAGCAACAACAGAAGACGAAGAAGTGGAAGTAGCAAGCTACTCAAGGTAGTAGAGATCGTTACGCCAAATGCCCCCTGCCAATCATGTTCCCGAATAAGAGAAGAATAATCTTTAAGTAAGATTTGCAAAGCCCATGATCAAACCTCTTAGATAAGTAAGATAGTAACCAAAAAAGCTAACATTGAGCTATATATCATCTATGTGAGTTGAGAACTCGTACACAAGGGAAACCTTAGGCGAATAACAAAAGAACTACAACAAAATCTATTGATAACCAAACACTTACGTTAAAATTATTTTAACAAAAGTATAGCAAAAGTCCACCACTGTGACATTTGCAGTTTAGCAATTGATACACAAAATGTAAATGGAAGATAAAAATAAAAAAATAAAAAACCCAGAATTACATTCTCACTTTGCTCGCCTTTGTTTAAATTCGCTAGCCATTGACATAAAAATACTTCTAAAATTTAGTTTGACAAATGCCAAATAGCATAGCCCTCATGGTGAAGAAATTATGAAACAGAAGGTATAATAATTAAAGCCAGTATAAAGTATTCTTTACACACTCAGCTGGCATTTCTTAATCAATAGCCAACTGCAAGTTATCATTAGTTAACTGCAAGTTCCAGATAATTCATCAGATAACTTCAACTGACAATGGAAAATGTCATACACCTAACTTTAATTAAGCAGCTGTGCATCTCTGTCATGAAATACTTAGTAAATAGGGTGTATGTCATAACATGTAAATACGGTCCAAAGGACAGCCAACCCAATAAATGAAGGTAGAAATACATAAAGATGCTTCAGGGAAAGGAACAAAACTTTACTGGAAGCATTTTTTCCAAATTGAAGCTGTCTTTTTTTTCTTGTTTGCTAACCACCTGGACACTGGATTAGAACGAACTCAAGCTTCTGACAATCTAACAAGTGATGCTTCAAAAGAATTCAACAAGCAACTACCTCTATTAAGTGGTCCATCTAATAATTATTAAAAATGTTCTTCTTTCGTCTGTTGTCAATTTTCAGTGAACTTCATGCCATATTACTTTTGACAGTCATTTAAACTAATTTCTCTTACAAAAATAAAAATGCCAATCAAGCCAGTTTCCAAGGATCCTCTAATCAATAGTTGAAACTAAAAATTGGAACAAATACAAATTAGGAAAGATGTTGATAGCAAAGAGAGTGATAACCAACATGATCATGCCAAACTAACCCTTCCCCCATCCAAAGCAGAATAAATTATATCTATGTTCTAGCAAGAATCGAGAAAGTTATATGAATTAAAGTTCAGCTCGCAGGATTGACAGAATAAAGAGATAAGAAAAGATAAACTCATTAAATTCCGAGTAATTGCCTGTAAGAATACCACAATTATACCTAACAGGAAAAAATTTGCTAATCACTACAAAACTTTTAACAAGAATAGTTTATTGCTTTCCTCTCAAAGTCGTTTAGATCAAGTCTGACAGAATATAGGTCCAGCCCACCGTCCAAAATGTTCCAGCCTTCCTCAAGGTTATCCTTTGGCTCAATCATGGCCCAGCACGAAGCCTTTGACCTGCTTCAGGCCCACAACTCAGGTGTCCTTGAGTGTAATGCGGGGTAATTTGATTAACATTCTACCATCGATCATTCGCTTATAAATACTCCAATGAGTAATGTTATTCCCGAATCAGATCTTAGATGGAAGAACGTAAGTAGACAGAGTGATTCTGCAAACGAATTTGCTCACACACTCTGTATATGAGAAACTTCAGAGAATTCAGAGCAAAAGAATTTGCTTCTCTAAAGATCCTGTAACCTCTTAGAAGAAAACGGAAGAAGATGAAGATGCAACTCTGCTGCTGGGATGATTAAGATCACCGTTGCTCGTCCTACTGCGATCTGCTCCCAGAAACCAGCAAGTTCGAACAAAAGAACTTCTAGAACGCTCGCTGTCACCTCTGAACTCGCAGAACTCCATGGACTACAATGGCAGCGACCTCCCAACTCTCTTCGTCTTTTTTTTCTGAGAAAGTCGTCAAAGAAGAAACGAAGAGAGTATTTATAGAGTTGGACAGAAACCCTAACTCCAATCATGGTCGTACACTGACTGCGAAAAGATAGGAACGAATCATGGATAGATTTAGTTGAATCAAATTCAAATTCCACAAAAATCGGATCTGTAATATTGACTCAATCTTTCCATAACCGTCTGAATCTTCCAATCAGCGCCAAACAACAGCACAGGCACGCGGACGCACAGCAGCGCGTGCAATAGTGCAGCAACTTGTGCACTAAGCCACGCGCTCAGCAGCACAGGTGCGTAGAAGACCTGAGGCGCAGCACGCAGGAGCGCGAGCGCACGCGGCCACGCAGAGCCGCGCTTAGCCCGCACCTGCGCCCGCCCCTAAGTCTGGCACCCACGCCTGTACCCTTGCCTCGCCCATGCAACTCATGCATAAGACGAGCGCAACAACAGCGCACAAAGCGCCATGCACCGATGCTGACGTGCTAAGTGCAAAGTGCACCAACAAAGCGCCACTTTGCACCCTTGAGCTTTAGCCCGAGCCCGAGTCCGAGTCCGAGTCACTAAGCCCCTTCGGGACTTAACTTCAAAGGGAATAATCCCATGAGTATGACAAAGAGCACAAATGCTTCCTTTGTGGAGTTAGCCCTCTTTCTACTAGAAAAATACCCCCACATGGCACCCATGTGCCCATCACAACCCATGTACACATCTCAACATAAGCAAAGCTTTATATTGAGATACTCACTCTTTGGTTTGAGCAATGTGGGACTATTCTTTCTAGTTTGCAAAGGCAAAACACCAACAATTCCCCACATATCTTAATATATTGGTTGAGCGTTCCCCACAGTGACTGTCCATCATGCAATAAGATAGATGTCGCTACGACTTGAATCTTTCCGCATGGGTTAAATAACAGCATAATATAAGAATGGACTAGGCCTTGAATTCTGTACCATAACTGCAATTCTTCACACTCACATAATGACATCAACTGTGCTTCTGGCTGCACATTAAAGGCCTTGTGCTAGACTGGTTTTGGTGTATGTATATTAGTTGTCTACAAGGTTTTCCTCAAGAGACGGCCTACATCTCCATCCATACACTCTAGGTGAGCTCTTTTAAAGAGTCTTGGACATGAAGCCTTTCGCTTCCTTGCGGTACTACGCGGCTATAACATGGCCCAAAGTCGAGACACTGTCTCATGTGGTGTCATACCACTGTAGCATGGAGTACTACGCTCCTTTGTAGTGCTGTGCTACCCGTGCTTCCTGTAAAGCATGTCGGACATTCCAAATGCCCGAGAACTTATTAAGGCTTCCAAGCCATCCTCTCACAGGACTTTGTTCTATACAAAGGACAAACAGTAGACAATAGTGATTCTGGGTCTGTAATCCCATAATTCCAAAAGGATTACCCACTGTCAACAGTAGTTCTGGGTCCGTAATCCCGTAATTCCTAAAGGATTATCCACTGTTCCTGATATTCTTCCAGTCAATGATCCTTCTTTGAACTAAAAGCTAGATGCCTAGTAGATTTTTCTTTAAACTAATAGCATAAAACTTTATAGCAAAATTACAAAGACGTGTCTTCATTTACATGTTGTGTCTTCAACCAGCTGGTGCTTGAGACCTTTGGTGAACGGAACTGTCAGATTCTCATAGCTCCGTACATCAACCACGCAATGACTTCTCTTTTGATAAGATCATTTACCGCCCTGTGCCTTAGACACACAGTCCTCTTCTTGCCATTGAAGAGGTCATTCGATGCCACTGCTGCCGTCGCCTGGTTGTCGCAGTATATTTATACCGCCGGTATCTGCACACCAACCATTAGTAGATTATACATGATGTCACGACCCGCATCCGGATGATCGGACATGAATACGTGGGTACGTCCAACCTACGCCACAGTGTCGACGGTAGAACGCTGTCTAAAATCTCACAATAAGGACAATGAATAAATGAAACAGTTTATAGTACTCAAACTCGATTCTAAAGAAGATATTACGAGAAGAAACAATTTATAGACAAAATACTTTATTTACTAAATCCAATGTTTAAGTAAGATAACTCAAAAGAGTCTCCATCCAAAAGTAAAACATAAAGACTATAGACTACCGGAGACAAATCCGGACAAAAGATATAGTCTAAGCTATACTAAAAGTAAGTAATCGCAGCTTGGATCTCCGCTGCGAGGGTCTCTTGATCCTCTGGTAGGGCAAGATCAAGCTCCACTAAAAGGTCCTCATGCGGGCTATAATAGATGGAACACTGGACCTCATAATCGCTCCTATATTTCAACATATCTAGTCAGGATTGGAGCGAAGTACAATACAATGAAAGCAGTTCCAAATACATGTTAGAGACTATAAAACATGTTAAGCATATGTAAAACTAGATAACTAGGAATACTGGAATCATGTATGTCACAGGTAAAGAGAAAACTAGTAATTAAGTAAGCAAGGGATATGGTGTGACAACATGAAATGAAATGACCAGTAAAACTGAACTATTCTAAGTGATTTAAAATACTATGTTAGATTGTGATCGGCTAAGGTATAAGGCACATCGTATCGATGGCTATCAAACTAGAATGTTAAGGCATAACCATACGTGAATGTATGATTAGCTAGCAGCCTGGATAAAATAAAAATGCACTAGATGGGTTGATCACATCTCTACTTAGTATTTCTTCTATCCCGACTAATACTCATGGATTCGAGTCTGAATACAATGATTCTAGAAACATGGAAACATGAAACTAGATAAACTGGAGTAAGTCATTATGAACAACATGACCAACACATGTAAACACGTATCCTGGAGATGAATCCATATAATATCAATCCGTAAATCAATCGTGACGAGAATCAAGTAAACACAACTAGAGCATGAAATATATAAGCTATCGAATACTGAAAACAATCTGAGAATGAACTCGCATGTCGTCCTGAGTGGGTGATACGGGTCAGAATCCGTATCTAGATCCAAGTAACCTATATTATGAATTTACAGTGTCAAACGTCGAATTGAAACAATACAAACCTAGCTACTAAGTTATTAGGTTTCTAGGTTCATAACCAACTATGTATCTAACTATTATCAATTGGTTTATTAATCTATCATATTAACCCTATTCATATTCATATTCATATCTTATTCATAAATATATATCAACTTGAATAGGAAAATGCCTAAGGGATTTACTGTCCGATATTCAGTACGAACTCCGCTATAAATCGCCCTTGATTGCAAGGACTACGCCTTCGTTTTGTACACAATTACGTTGCCTATAGCTGCTGTCCACGTCGCATTTGGGGGTGTTTTTGGCCGTTTTAGGGTGTTTGTTGGTGGTAGGGAAGATGGAGATTGAAAGGGGATTGAATGGTGAAGGTTTGGTGGAGGTTTAATATATAAAAACCATGAAATTGTTGGTAAAAGACTGTCGAATTTATGGCTATATAGCTGCTGTTTTCAGCAGGTATATGAGTGTTTTAGAGGGTCTAGGTGATGGTGGTGGTGGCCTTGGTGATGGGGGTGGTGTTGGTTGAACTGGTGGTGAAGTGATTGATGAAGATGATGAAGAAATGGTGGAGAGGCCTGCTGAATTTGTGGGGACAGCAAGGTGCTGTTTTGTTGCCCTTTTTAGGAAGGGGGAGGAGGTGTTGTGGAGATTGAAGTGGTGGTTGTGAAGGTTTTTGAGTAGTGGTGTAGGTTTGGGAGCTAAAGAACTAAGGAAATGAACTATGGAGAGAAAATTTGGATGATGAGTGAATGAATGAAGAGAGAAAAGGGGGCAGCCACATTTGTAGGAGGAAGGGTGTTTGATTGTGTGGTTGGAATGGAGGGTTGGATGGCTATCCATGTAATGGTTAGATATTTAATCAAGATATTTGTCATTCCTAAGATATTTATCTAACTTAGATATTTCTAACTTCTAAAATATTTATTCAATGGATATATTTATCCAATAGAGATATTTATCCTTCCATAAAGATATTTTATGGTAGGTGTTATCCATTAACCCAAGTTTGACTAAGTGTGATTAGTCGCTAATCACAATTAGTGAACCTTTGATCAAAACTAATCGCGATTAAGGCTAATGATACGATTAATAATTTATAACCAAAACTAATCATAAATAATTAATTAATTAATACTAAATATTGATAAATACTACCCTAATCTAGATATGGAATTTTGGAGGTGACAAATCTATCATCCTTAGAAAAATTTCGTCCTCGAAATTTAAGATTGAAATAGGCACGAAAGTAAAGAAAGAATACCTTATGGCTTAAAAAGATAAGGATATTGCTCTCGCATCTCGTCTGCTCTCTTCTAAGTAATACAATCTATTTCTCCTATTCCTCAGAATCCTGTCTTCTCATTATACAATTCTGAAACCACTAGTATATTTATTGCATAGTCCTTGATATACTAATCTCTATCATATCCATCTAATTTCTCTCCCTTAACATTTATAATCATGAAACTCCTTGAGTGTTCACTCTCCTTCATCCATCAATATTTGTCTCTATATCGTTTCTATTTAATCTTATGGCCTTCTATCATCAATTACAAACTCTCGTAAGGTATTGATACTCTCTTTCTTTCTTTTTTAACCTTGCATATTGAGTAGTCCATCTCCTCAAATTTTAACTCATCTTCAACTTCTTATATCCATAATATCCATCATATGCAGGTTTCTTTTATAGTTTTCTTTCCATCTAATATGCATCCCTAGTTCAAATTTATGTCCCATAACTCGTATCACATATTCCTTGTTACTCATCATTTATTCTATGATCTTTGGTATCATCGTTTCAATTCAAACTAGTTTACTACCAATCATCCTCTTCTTGTAGCTTAACCTTTATGGATACAATGTATAATCTAGTTACACCTCAAATATGTATCTTTCAAATCATGTATTCTCACTCCGTAATTCTTACAACTCAGGGTTTAATTCATTATGTTAAATGTTCAAAATCTCATATCAATGTTTTGATCAAAATTCCATTTCCTCCATCAGTATTGAATATTTCCATCTTCCAAGTTCAAAAAATTTCCTCTTTTAATTTAAACTCAAAATCTTGCTATATCTAGGCCTATCCTCAAGATTGTTGAGTATAGAATCCCATCATCGATTTCATAACCTTCTACTCATCATGCATCTTATTTATATTATGTTCTTAAAATTCGAACTCAAATACAAGCCCTCACCAGAAAGTTCTTGTTCATCCTTTGATCTCATTACCTCAATGCAATTCCTTTTCAATCAAATCCTCGATATTTAGGTTTCTTAATATCTATTCTATCTAATTCAAGTAATACCTAAGAGTCGAAACATATCTATATTACAGGCTAACCAACTTATTCAATCTCTAATGCTAGGTGGCTAGCATAACTACCAAAAATTTAACTTAGCTTTCAAATTTTACCTCTATTGCCTCAATTTGAATATATACCCTCAATCAAATTTGTCACATCTTCATTTATATTTTCATATTGGTCGATATTTATCATAATCATTTCATTAGTTTTCCCTCAACCATCAAAACTACATAAACTCAAGATTCATTATGATTTTAGCACCATCAAAATTAAAATTCCCAAAATATATCCTTTCAACTATTAATCAAAATTTACCACTAAGAAATGTTACTTATGAACTCCTTAATCCTCATGGTCATTCAACGAATTGTCCTAAAAATTTAAAGAATAACACGGCTATGATAGACAGAGAGAAGAGTTTAACTGATGTAAATATTGCAAACGACTCAGCATGATTCAATACAAGAATGAAGTTAACAGGAAAATAGAAATAGCTAGTTGAAATAATTGTTCAAGAATATCTACCTCAAAATTAACTAACCTTAAAGGGTATACCCATATAATCTCGTGATCCATTATCGAACTCTGAATTCTATAAAAATTTCTCTAACCTTTGACTTTAACTAGATCTATGATCTTCATGTCAGAATTTATGTCCACAGTTCTATTTCAGCCTCTTCATCTTAACCTTGAATTATTCTTTGTATTCCTCTAATCCACCTAAAAATTCAATGTCATTGTTTCGATCATATTCTTATCTTCTCCATCAATAATAAATGTTGCTAAATTAAGACTTTAACCTCGAAGTATTTATAATCCATCAATCTTCGTTTACAATTTCTACCTTATAAAGTTTTGGAAAACTCCTTCATTCATAATCTTGTTTCAGATTATTGTTCCCAATTTTTTTTTGTACCTCAAGAGGCAAAGATTTCATGTTTCTCTCTTTCATCAATTTTACCTCAATGTCTAAGGTATTTCTTACCAGACTAAAAATATATATCAGTACCGCAGGATAACCAATTCCTCTATTTTAGAGCTAAATGACTAGGATACTTCCGTCGGCCATCCCGAAAGTAAGGAGGATAATAAGATTCAAAAGGAAAAACAAGATCTTAGTTATTAGCCATGCTAGCGTAACATATTCCTAGATAGAAGCGAAATTGATAGATGTAAGTAGAACCTAGGTATAAAGAAAATAATTTCAGGAAATATGAATCTTACTCTTGTTCACCCAATTATAATTTAGTTGTTCTATCATTTTCTTGCATCTCAACGAATCCTTCAATTCCACCATCCAACATGTCCACCTTGTACATTTATCGATTATCAACTACCAAGATTTGATAATTTAGACTTCGTCCTTCAAAATATCGTTATCAATTGGTATTTCCATCCACAATACCATCCTTTACCAATCCATATAAACTCTACTATATTTAGATTTTTAAACATACTAATGACTCCATCCAATAAATTAGTTAAGGCCTTCTAGTATCAAAATTTTCCATCTCCCTTTAATTCTATTATCCTCAAAATCAAGAATAAATCGGCCATCAGTTCCAAAATCATCATGTGTTTTGTTTTAGCAACTTTCAATTTTGTTCATAAATATTTAAAATCATTTTGTCAGTAATCACCTGGAAATCATAAATCCATATTTCACAACTGTCATTAAAATCTCATGTGTCAGTAATTGGTCCAAGTCTTGTATGCTTCTATCGGTTTTACCAAATCCTATAGATAAGTTGTAACCTCGAAGTATCTATAATTCAGAACTTAGTCATCAATCCTACCAATTTATTCATCTGATCCTCTGTCCTAATATCTTTGTCTTCATTATTCTTATCCTTATAATTTCAAAGTTGTAGTCCTCGTATAATAACCGCATTTCATAATGAACCATTATCTTAGTTACTTAAGCATGATAAGACAAATTAACATCTTCCTCAATGTCTTTTACCACCTTAAAATTGTATAAAATTCCATGCTTAATTTTTTTTCTTTTCTTCACAAGTCCACAATACCATCCTCTCAATCTTCATAAATTATAATCATCATTTGCGAATCATTCTCAGCCTGATTTTTTTTTTTGCAATCCTTATTTTGTTTCTTTAAATTCGTATGCTATTCTTCCATTTATTATTCGATCATATTTCATTAAATCCTCTAAATCCCGATGTAGTATCTTGGTCCAAATTCAAGCTTTCTTGGTAGAAAATACAACCTCGAAATACTTATTAACATAAGTTTTTGACTAACCATTCTTCTATTCTCAATCTAAAATGGTTATGAGCTTAACACATATTCCATTTCTATATTCCATAAGTCTCATCTTGATGCAAGAATTAGGTTCTACAACAACATGTATTCAAGTGAAGGCGAATAAAAGCAAATGAAAATAGATTTAAACAAGGTTCAAGGTAAGATTCTCAAGGGTCACCCCAGGAATCTATCAAGAAATCCTAATCTGTGATTGAGTACTATACTTTCCAGACTCTCCTATAATCCATCAATCATATTCTATTGCAGGCTCGCAAGCAGTATGACTACTACTACGACATCGCACAAACTGCAAAACCTGACCTGCATGGGCCACCATAAAAATGTATCACGACCCGCATCTAGATAATTGGACACGAATACGTGGGTACATCCAGTCTACGCCGTAGTGTTGGCGGTAGAATGTTGTCTAAAATCTCACAATAAGGCCAATGAATAAATGAAACAGTTTATAGTACTCAAACTCGATTATAAAGAAGATATCACGAGAAGAAACAATTTATAGACAAAATACTTTATTTACTAAATCCAAAGTTTAGGTAAGATAACTCAAAAAAGTCTCAATCCAAAAGTAAAACATAAAGACTGTAGACTACCGGAGACAAATTCGGACAAAAGATATAGTCTAAGCTATACTAAAAGTAAGTAGTCGCAGCCGGGATCTCCGCTGCGAGGGTCTCTTGATCCTCTGGTAGGGCAAGATCAAGCTTCGCTAAAAAGTCCTCATGCGGGCCATAATAGGTGGAACACTGGACCTCATAATCGTCTCCTATATTTCAACATTTTCAGTCAGGATTGGAGCGAAATACAATACAATGAGCAGTTCCAAATACATGGTAGAGACTATAAAACATGTTAAGCATATGTAAAGCTAGATAACTGGGAAGGCTGGAATCATGTATGTCACAGGTAAAGAGAAAACTAGTAATTAAGCAAGGGATATGGTGTGACAATATGAAATAAAATGACCAGTAAAACTGAACTATTCCAAGTGATTTAAAATACTATGTTAGATTTGTGATCGGCTAAGGTATAAGGCACATCGTATCGATGGCTATCAAACTAGAATGGTAAGACATAACCATACGTGAATGTATGATTAGCTAGCAGTCTAGATAAAATAAAAAATGCACTAAATGGGTAGATCACATCTCTACTTAGTATTTTTCCCGTCCCGACTAATACTCATGGATTCGAGTCCGGATACAATGATTCTAAAAACATGAAAACATAAAACTAGATAAACTGGAGTAAGTCATTATGAACAACATGACCAACACATGTAAACACGTATCCTTGAGATGAATCCATATAATATCAATCCGTGAATCAATCGTGATGAGAATCAAGTAAACATAAGTAGAGCATGAAATATAGAAGCTATAGAATACTAAAAACAATCAGAGAATGTACTCACATGTCGTCCTGAGTAGATGATACGGGTTAGAATCCGTATCTAGATCCAAGTAACCTATATTATGAATTTACAATGTCAAAAGGTGAATTGAAACAATACAAACCTATCTACTAAGTTATTAGGTTTCTACGTTCATAACCAACTACATATCTAACTATTATCAATTGGTTTATTAACCTATCCTATTAACCCTATTCATATTCATATCTTATTCATAAATATATATCAACTTAAATAGGAAAATGCCTAAGGGATTTACCGTCCGATATTCGGTACGAACCCTGCTACAAATCGCCCTTGCTTGCAAGGGCTACGCCTTCATTTTGTACACAATTACGTTGCCTATAGCTGCTGTCCACATCGCGTTTGGGGGTGTTTTTGGCCGTTTTAGGGTGTTTGTTGGTGGTAGGGAAGATGGAGATTGAAAGGGATTTGAATGGTGAAGGTTTGGTGGAGGTTTAATACATCAAAACCATGAAATGGTTGGTAAAGTAATGTCGAATTTATGGCTATATAGCTGCTATTTTTAGCAGGTATATGAGTGTTTTAGAGGGTCTAGTTGATGGTGGTGGTGGCCTAGGTGATGGGGGTGGTGTTGGTTGAACTGGTGAAGTTATTGATGAAGATGACGAAGAAATAGTGGAGAGACCTGTTGAATTTGTGGGGACAGCAAGGTGCTGTTTTGTTGCCCTTTTTAGGAAGGGGGAGGAGGTGTTGTGGAGATTGAAGTGGTGGTTGTGAAGGTGTTTGAGTAATGGTGTAGGTTTGGGAGCTAAAGAACTAAGGAAATGAACTATGGAGAAAAAAATTGGATGATGAGTAAATGAATGAAGAGAGAAAAGGGGGCAGCCACATTTGTAGGAGGAGGGGTGTTTGATTGTGTGGTTGGAATGGAGGGTTGGATGGCTATCCATGTAATGGTTAGATATTTGTCATTCCTAAGATATTTATCTAACTTAGATATTTCTAACTTCTAAGATATTTATTCAATGGAGATATTTATCTAATAGAGATATTTATCCTTCCATGAAAATATTTTATGGTAGGTGTTATCCATTAACCCAAGTTTGACTAAGTGTGATTAGTCGCTAATCACAACTAGCGAACATTTGATCAAAACTAATCACGATGAAGGCTAATGATACGATTAATAATTTATGACCAAAACTAATCATAAATAAATAATACTAAATATTGATAAACAATACTACTCTAATCTAGATATGGGATTTTGGAGGTGACACATGAGCTCCTGAAGCCATTCTGCTTCATCCGCTGCAACTGCCAGTGCATAGAATTCAGATTCTATAGAAGAGTGTGACAACATAGTCTGCTTCTTTAACTTCCACGATATAGCAGCTCCATCCATGGAGAAGACATATCCTCCTGTGGACCTTTCACTCTCTACTTCTGAGCACCAGCTTGCATCACTGAAGTCTTCCACTAGTTTTAGATATCCGTAGTAGTGCAGTGCATACTTCTGAGTCCTCTTGAGTTATCTCATTACCCTCTTCACTATTTTCCAGTGCACCACACCTGAATTGCTCGCGAACCGACTCAACATTCCTACGACAAAAGCTATGTCAGGCCTTGTGGCAATAATTGCATACATCAAACTTCCGATGACGCTTGAATACTCCAGCTGTCTGACGCTTTTTCTTGGATTTGGCTTCAGCTTTTTGTCACACCTATATGGCGTATCGATCTCTGGAAGATCTAGATACCCATAGCGTGTGAGCATCTTCTCAATGTAATGAGACTGTGCCAATGTCACTCCAGTTTTCGTCTGGATGATCTTTATCCCTAGGATAACATCAGCTTTCCCTAAGTCATTTATACTGAACTTAGACGAGAGAAACTTATTTGTTTCTGTGACACATGCTAAATCTGTACCCAAGATCAGCATGTCGTCTACGTACGAACAAACGATAACTCATCTCCCGTCAGCAAATCAAGAAGCTTCTGAATCTTCAAACCCAAGTCAGAAGCTTCACATACGCCAAACACCCCCACACTCAAATAACATTAAAGTTGGGTCTGACATTGAACCAAAGTTCATGAGGAGTGACAACAAAAGTTGCATGCGGTATTCTATTCAGAATAAAAGTAGCTGTAAGCACTGCTTCACCCAGAAGCAATTTGGAAGATCCATAGTCAACAACATTGAGTTCA
This sequence comes from Iris pallida, assembly GCA_029216955.1. Taxonomy (NCBI): domain Eukaryota; kingdom Viridiplantae; phylum Streptophyta; class Magnoliopsida; order Asparagales; family Iridaceae; genus Iris; species Iris pallida. The sequence goes on along the minus strand of JANAVB010008400.1, from coordinate 21,539,553 downwards.
TCATCTCTGTTAACGTTATGTTCTTCCTTTCTGCAACACCATTTGATTGAGGGAGTACGGAACAGTCGTCTCGTTGACAATTCCATATTCTTTGCAGAATGACATGAATTCGTGAGACTTGTACTCTCTACCTCGATCACTTTTGAGTCTCTTGAGTCGTCCGATTTGACGCTCGACTTCAGCCTTGAAGTCTTCAAATTTTTCAAACACTTCATCTTTAGACTTGAGTAGATAAACGAACGCATACTTTGAGAAATTGTCGATGAAAATAATAAAATACTTCATTCCGACCTTTGTAAATAACTGTTTGAAGTCACAAATAAGTAAGCGCACGCGGCCACGTAGAGCCGCGCTTGCACCCGCGCCTCACCCATCTGACTCGTGTATAAGATGAGCGCACGAGCGCAACAACAAAGCACAAAGCTCCATGCGCCGATGCTGACGTGCTAAGTGCAAAGTGCGCCAACAAAGCACCACTTTGCGCCCTTGAGCCCGAGTCCGAGTCCGAGTCCGTGTCTGAGTCGCTAAGCCCCTTCGGGGTTTAGCTCCAAATGGAATAATCCCATGAGCATGACAAAAAGCATAAATGCTTCCTTTGATGAGTTAGCCCTCTTCCCACTAGAAAAACACCCCCACATAACACCCATGTGCACATCTCAACACAAGCAAAGCTTTATATTGAGATACTCACTCTTTGGTGTGAGCAATGTGGGTCTATTCTTTCTAGTTTACAAAGGCAAAACACCAACAAGTAATTATATAGGCATGCAATCACACCCTTGATACCATATACCTCTTAGTTAAACCCTATGTTGCACAAACACAAAAACAGATACGGACACGACACAGATATCTTCAGATAGGTAAAATAGTTGTCACCTATGTTGCATGAATACAGTGCCCGTGCATACAGTATATAGGTATCTGCAGATAGGTACAATAGTTGTCGCCTATGTTGCATGAATACAGGCACCATTTTCCACCGTCCGTGCAACATAGCTTAAACCCTTCGGACTAAATTAAGCACCAGAGGGAATTTGCTGGGAGCAAACCGACCGAGTATTCCTGCAGGTTCGAGGGGTCATCTCCACCACCTGGTTCCGTTTGTGATTCAAAGACTCGGCTGGTCTGACACCCATCAAAGCTAATCTCCAGAAAGAACTGATCTTTCTGTTTTCTTAGTGCGCCAAATCGTTAAAAATTGTTTACTGACAAAGAGGAAATTTGCACCTATCGTGAGAGCATGCAAGGGATAAGAAATAGACTATTCTCAAACTAACCACTCATGATGACCTTTCAAGGGAAAAAAAATCAAACTGTTCTTGAATCAAACTCCTAACGTGCAAACATTTAACCATATAAAACATAAGAAAAAGCAAAGTCCTCTCTATTGAGACCTACTAAATTTGGTACTACTTCTAAGCAAATTCTATCATTAGATACTATATAGAGAGATTCCAAAGTTTTTTATTTATTTATTTAAAAAAAATAAGCACAGTAAACACACACACACAATTCATTTATCACTTCAAACCACACTCTGATCGCCACGAAACTAGAAATTAACCAAGAAAGTGCACAAACTAGTAAGTGTGATTTTGAAGAAAATATTATCCTTTTTAACAAAACAAAACAAAAACACAGTATCATTCCAACCACACTAAACCGATTTCAAACAAAAAAAAATCTCATTTCTCTTTAAATCACACCCAAAACTAAAACGTAAGCAAGAAATCCTCACCGGATTGACGAGCTGCTGGGGCTGTACGACCGGATCGGCGAGCGACCGCGCCCTCGAGCTGGAGCTCCTAGGCAGGCCCTGCTTCTTCCCGCCGCCCCCAGCAGGCGGGAACCTCAGAGAAGACGACCGGTCGAACCCCGGACAAACCCCTCGGCCGCCATTCTGGTGCTGCTGGAGGATGAACGCCGCCGCTGCCGCCGCCAGCGCCTGGTCGTGCATCACGGCCTCGTCCAGGTCCTTCCGGCCCGGCCGGAACCGGCTGCTGGATCCGGGCACTCCGGAGAAGGACGAGGTGGACGAGGGGTTCCGGCGGTGGGGAGGGGTTTTCCGTCGGCGGCGATCATCGACGGCCTCGTCGTAGAAGCAGGAGAGTATTGCTCCCATCGACTCCGCATCAAAAGAGAGAAAGGGAGGGATTTCTAGGGTTAGGTTTTTGGTGAGTAGGAGAAAGCAGAGGGAAATTAAAGCGGAGGGAGGGAGGGAGGGAGGAGGAGGAGGAAGAAGTGTAGAAGTGAAGAAGAGAGAAAATTTATACGGAGTGGGGTTACGTTTTGCAGGGAGCCACTTGGGATTGGTGGTAATTGCGTTTTATTCGGGCTTCTTGTGATGTGGGGGACCACCGGCGAATCATCGGACGGTGGAATCGGTACGATGTGTGATAGTGTCCTGAATTTTATAGCAATTTAGAATTGAAGTCCAGACATGTCGACATTAATTTTCTCTCTCTCACATGCATAATAATAATAAAATTTCTATATAAATTATGAAGGTTATAATGAAATTAAAAAAAATTATGGGTCAAACTCTCCAATTTGACAATTTTATTATGAGAAATTTTGTTTTACCCCCCACTTTTTATGTCAATATTAAGGGTGTACCCCACTATTATGCATTAATAAACGACGCCCCCCACTTCTAACAGTTTCCGTTCGTGTCTAACAGAAACCCCCCTTCGTCGACTTTTTAGGACGTAAATACCCTCCGTTCTATAATGGATACATAAAGTATTTGTGGAATCCCTAAAATACCCTCGTTTAATAAACTCCTAACCGACTCTTTCTCTCCCAAATCCTCTGTTCAGTCGAAATTTTCCCATCCCCAAATCTAATTCCCTTCCTTAACCTAACCCTAAATTCCTTTCCCAAAATCCCTTCCGCAACCTAATCCCCACACTACATTCGCGATGTCGACTCTTCCCAAACCTGAAAAATCCATCCACGATCGTCGAGCCCCCATGGCAAAGTCTGCAAGTCATGTAATTTTGCCATTTTTTTGCAATTTTTTCCTTCAATGTATGAAAGATTGGTTACGAAATTATTTCCTCTGAGCACGACATCTTCTTCTTCTTTTTTTCAGATTTAGCCCTAAATTCTGCCCTAAATTCTCCAATCCAAAACCCTTTTCTCGTTCAGAGCTTGAGCTTCTCTGAGAGATAGCATGAAGAAAGGCAGTATCCCACTGTAAGTTATACTATCCTAACCTAAATTCCTCTTCTATTTATTGTTGAGTCTGTTTATTGTTTGCTCTCTGAATGATAGCTTGAAGAAAGGCATGTTATTTTATGTGTGCATACTTGTAATATTATGTAGGAAGGTCGTGCTTAGGGTCCACAGTATGAATGGTAGTTCTACAGCTGTTGAAGTAGACCCAGACCTGATTAGTTTGTTGGATATACCCTATATAATTCAGAATAGTACTTGGGAGGCTAGTTTCAAGTACCACTGGATTGATGACTCAAAAAGTGGTGAAATAGTGGAGGTGTTGACTGATGGTGAGTTGTTGGGTATGATTGGCAAGCAATTGCCAGACAAGAATGGAGAAATACACTTGTTCTTAGAAGAGGTTGGTAAAGAGACAAGTCTAGAACAACAACCTGAGCCACAGCTTATTGAGACACAAGCATCAGTTAGCAAGCCAGCAGTTGAAAATAGGAGAACACGTATAAAGAGAGTAGCACATAAATCACCTAGAAAGCCAGCAGTTCAATTGCAACATGATAGTGTTGAACCTCTACCTAGTGATAGTGATGTGGACCTCCCAGAGGAGCAGTTGGATGAAATGCCATCAAGGGTCTTCAATATTGGGGGTAAAGATGGTCAAGCAGAGGCTGGAAGACAAGGTGATGGTACACAGGTTGATGAGGAGAGGCAGACTGGCACACAGGTTGATGGTACACAGGTTGATGAGGAGAGGCAGGGAGCAGAGGGTACAGAGGCAGAGGAGGAAGAAATTCATGATGAAGTTGAAGAAACAGAGGAGGATGAAGAATATGTACCAAGCAGTGAAGACAGAAATGAAGAATGGGGTGAAGAAACAGAGTTTCAAAGGGAAGAGTTGCAGAGAAGAAAGAAACTTAACCTTGATGAACTTGACCTTGAAGAGGAGTACCATAGTTGTCCATCATCTGCTTCTGAATGTGATCATAGACCTGCTGAAATTGATGACTTATACAGTGAGGGTGAGATGGGTGAGGAGGAATATAGGGCTCCAGCTGTGGGTGAACTGGGCATAGGTCAACAATGGATGAATCCTACAGAGTGCAGAAGATATTTAAGGACATTTGCTATAAAGAACAGGTTTGAAATGAAATTTGTCAAGAATGAATCAAATAGGATATGGGGTGTGTGTGAAGAAGAGACATGTCCATGGATGTGTAGGGTTAGAATATCACCTGACAGGACCACATGTACACTTAGGCAGCTTAATGCAGCCCACACTTGCAAGCACACTTCAAAGCTCTCAAACAAATTGGCCAACAGTAAGTTCATATCTGATGAGTTGGAAGATGATATTAAAGCACACCATATCTCATGGAAGGCAAAGGATATTCAGAGGCAGATGTGGTCCAAGTTTACAGTAAAGGTTTCCTATTGGAATGCACATATGGCATTAATGAGAGTGAAAGAGAAAATTTTTGGGGGTTATGATGAAAGTTATAGAAAATGTCCTCAGGTTGCACAGCAGGTTATGAGATCCAATCCTGGTAGTGTAGCTTTCTGTGGGAATATAGTAGGGACCACTGAATTTGGCTATTTATGCATAGGTTACAATGCAAGTTTTACAGGGTTCAATAAAGGTTGTAGACCATTAGTGGGGTTAGATGGCTGTTACTTGAAAGGAAAGCATGGGGGGGTTTGTTTGTCAGCAACTGCCCTAGATGGTAACAATGGACTGTTCCCTCTTGCCATCTATCTTTGTACATCTGAATGTGAAGCAACATGGGGCCACTTTCTTTCAATTATTAAAGACAAGTTGTTGCAACATCCAGGTAAGATAACATTTATATCTGACAGGCAGAAAGGCTTAGAACGTGCTGTTGACATTGAATTTCATGGGCACCCCCACAGATTTTGTTTCAGACATTTCTATAAGAATTTCAAGGCTCGAATCAGTAGTAGCCTACAGTTGAAGCACCTTACCTGGGGTGCAGCCAGGGCATACAGAGAGGCTGATACAGCTAAATGGATCAAAGCACTTTCTGAACAATGTCCAGAGGGTCTTAAGTATCTTATGGAAGAGGACATGACAAGATGGTGTAGAGCATTCTTTGATAAGACAAGCAAGTGTGAGCACATCACCAATAACTTCTCTGAGAGCTTCAACAGTTGGATAAGGGACATAAGAGGGAGGCCCATCACTATGATTGTAGAGATGTATCATATGATGGTCATGCAATTGATCTATGACAGGAAGATGGTTTGTAAAGGCTGGGGTGAGACTGACTTGACTCCAAAAGCAAAGAAGATCATTGAGCATAGGATAAAGCAAGTCAACCATTTTCAGGTCAATGGTGCTGATGAGGGATTATTTTGTGTAACAAGTGTGTTCTCCATTGAAAACAGATGGTCAGTTGATATTAGAGCCAAGACTTGTGACTGTCATGTATGGGACTTAACAGGGATACCCTGTGTTCATGCTGTAGCAGCACTATTACCTATTAGGCCCACATGGACACTGTAAGTATAGCAGTTATATATGCATAGCAATGTAGATACATAGCAGTTATTGATCATAGCAGTTATATATGCATAGCAATGTAGATACATAGCAGTTATTGGTCATAGCAGTTATATATACATAGCAATGTAGATACATAGCAGTTATTGGTCATAGCAGTTATATATGCATAGCAATGTAGATACATAGCAGTCTAGCATTATGCATAGCAATATAGATTCATAGCAGTTTATATATGCATAGAAGTTTATATGTACACTTACATCATAAATTACTTATCTTGGTATAGGTTCACAAGCCACTTCTATCATGCTAATACCTACAAGGAGGCTTATGCTGGAAAGATCTTTCCATTGCCTCAGCAAAGCTTATGGGATCCAGTAAGATTCTGTATCCTATTTGTGTTCTATATATTGCACTTTCTTATGCTGGAAATGTTCTTTATCCTATATGTGTTCTACATATTGCACTTGGTTACAGCCACCATATGAAGTTGGTCCACCTGCTACAAGAAGGCAACCTGGAAGACCAAAGAGTGTTAGGAGGAGGGAGGCTGATGAGTTACCAAGGTATGCCAAGAAGCAGAGGATTTGTGGGAGATGCAAGTTGCCATCTGATCATAATGCTAGAAGTTGTCAAGGAGGACCAGTTGGAGGGAACCAGAAAACACCAAGGGCTCCAAGGCCAACAAGACCACCCAAAGAACCAAAACAAAATGTACCACGAAAGACTAACACTGCTTACAAGAGGCCAAAGACTTCAAGGGGAAAGAAGAAGGATGCTAGCTCCATGGGTACAGGACCACAAATACCTTCATCACCACAACAACAACCAGGTCCTCCACCTCCTCACTCATCTACCAATTCTTCCAATTTGATGCAACCAGGTCCTCCACCTCCTCACTCATCTACCAATTCTTCCAATTTGGTGCATCCAAGACCTCCATCTCCTGACTCATCTACCATTCCTTTCAAATCTGGGAGTGACTGGATTCCTCAAAATCTGGGAGTACATGGCAGGGCTAATATTGCAGCTATTCTACCACCGTGGAGGCCAATGAATTCTGTGTTTAGACCTCCATGGAACAATAGTGTCAGATTAAATATAGGAACAAGCAGCAGCAACAGCAACAATCCTTCAATCCTCCAACAACAACAAAAGCAATAGGATTGTAGACTCTGTTAATGTTGAAAGTGTAATGATTGTTCATTATTTTGAAGCAGCACTAACTGTACGTTCAGTATGTGTTTACTTTTGTGTAATCCTTAAACTCTGTTATGTTCAGTTTTTTTAGGCCAAGTACATGCTTGCTTGTATTGTGTAATCCTTAAACTCATTTTGTACTGTTTTTTGAGGCCAATGTACTGTTTATTTGTTCAATATGTGTTCACTATTTTGGAGGCCAATGTACTGTTTATCTGTATCATTAGTTTGAAGCAGCACTAAATGCAGGCCCATCACTATTTTGGAGGCCAATTGCAGCTTATATGTTCAATATGTGTTGACTATTTTGAAGCCTACTGCTGTATTTTGAAGCCTACTGCTGCAACTATTTGTATTTTGAAGCCAAACTGTTTTGAAGCCTATATGTTCAATATGTGTTAACTATTTTGAAGCCTACTGCTTCAATATGTGTTCAATATGCTTATATGTTCAATATGTGTTCACTATTTTGAAGCCAAACTGGCCAATTGCAGAAACTGTTTGCATTTTGAAGCCTACTGCTGCATTTTTTTGAAGGCCAATGTTTGTATTTTGAAGGCCAATTGCAGCAAACTGGCCAATTGCAGCAACTGTTTGTATTTTGAAGCCTACTGCTGCATTTTTTTGAAGGCCAATGTTTGTATTTTGAAGGCAAATTGCAGCAAACAGGCCATCTGTAGCAACTGTTTGAATTTTGAACCCTACTGCTGCATTTTTTTGAAGGCCAATGTTTGTATTTTGAAGGCCAATGTTCTTTCTTTCTTCAGCATTTGAATAAGCCTACAGATAATGCTTACAGTGAAAGTTAAATGTATCAAAGCATCTATGAATATGTCCAACATTCATAAAAGAGAGACATGCAGTTGTTGACAAAGTAACATAAGCAAGACTTCAATTCATTACATACATGGGAAATTTTAACTTTACATGCCCAATTCCTTTCCAAATTTTTGGCACAACTTATCTAAAGTTGTGTTTACTACAATTTGAACAGGAATTTCACATTTGTTCTCCTCTTTAACAACACCCTCATTCAACCATTGGAATGCATTGTTGCATCTCATGCATTGCAAGAATCTTCTTCCCTTGCTATGACTCCTCTTTGACATCAAGACAGCTCTCTTCCCTCCACAATCTTGATTTGGGCAAGTATTTTCTTCCCAAGGACATTGTTTCTTCCAATGCCCTAATTCACCACATGTAAAACATCCTTCCATTTTAATTGTCGAAGAAGAACTTCCAGAGCTTGACTCGAAAATAGCGGCATCCAACCATTCAAAATCCGAGCAGACAGGGCATTTCAAAAACTTTCTACCAGGATTTGCCTTAGTATTTGACTTCAACAGGTGCCTAATCCCCTTGCAGTTCCTGATCTTGCAAGGCGAGCTCAAGAACGAACATTCATCAGCAAGGTGGTTGTTCTTGGAGCAAATTTGACACTTCTCCTACAACAAAGACCAAATTACTCAGAATTGAGGGGCAAAACGCATACACAAAACAAAAAGTTTAAGAAAAATAGTACATGAGCAATTTCATTGTACCTGTGTTGCAGAGGTCGCCATGGGAGGTCGCTCAAGCTTGGACGAACCCTAATAGTTGGAATTTGGAGGAGAGAACAAATGGAGGAGAGAATTTGGGGGAGAGAATTTGGGGGTTAGGTCAAAAGCACGTCCGTCAGCTTCTTTTATGAGGGAGAGCGGTTGGTCGGAATTTAATACGTGAAGGGTAGTTTAGGAATTAGAAATAACACAACACGTAACACATAGACCTGAGGGTATTTACGTCCTAAAAAGTCGACGAAGGGGGGTTTCTGTTAGACACGAACGGAAACTGTTAGAAGTGGGGGGCGTCGTTTATTAATGCATAATAGTGGGGTGCACCCTTAATATTGACATAAAAAGTGGGGGGTAAAACAAAATTTCTCTTTTATTATTTAGATATGTTTGTATATGACTACTTTATATCATCAATATTTAGATTTTGATACTCAAAGTTTAGTGATGTAAAAAATTCTAAAAAATATTGCATTGTAGGTTAAAGCAATAAGAGAAATTTTGACTTTCTCCCACTTTGTTTACCATATTTTATGGTGCACTCCACTATTTTGCAAAAATGTACATCATCTCCCACTTCGGACATAATCCGTCTGAAATATTTTTTTGAGACTAAAATGCCCATGTCTTCTTCCTCTTTCTACTTTCCTCTCCCTCCCCTCCCCTCCCCCCACCTCATCCCCTCCCTATTCCCCTCCCCCACCGCAGGCAGGCCACTAGCGCTCCCCGCCACCGCCTCCGCTCCCCTCCCCCCGCACCATCGCCCCCTCCTCCTCCTCGCCGCTCAGCAGCAACAGCGGCGGCAAGCAGCAGTGGCGACGGCAGCAGCGACGGCGGAGGCAGGGAGGGGGAGCGCACGACGAGGAAAGGGAAGGGGAACGGGGGCGGGGGCAGTGGCCGGGGGGCATCCTGCCTGCGAGGGGAGGGGGTGAGAGGAAGAAGAAAATGGGAGGGACATTTTGGTCAAAATAGTTGACCGTCAATTTCTGACGGAATTCGTCCAAAGTGGGGAGTGCTATACATTTTTACAAAACACTGGGGTGCACCGTACAAGTCAAAATTTCTCAAACAATAATTATGTTGTAATCAAACGTTGAATGAGAAAAGAGAAAGTAGTAATTTCTGGTGGTTGAATCCCCCTCAAGGGGTCTCCAAAATATTTTTATACTAGTCATTCGCTTTACAACTTTACAATATATGATCATATGAGATAATGATATGACAAAGAACACTCTCCCTCGAGTATGCACTACTCAAGAAATGATATGCATTAGTCTTCAAGTAAATATTGATGGAGTCATCCGTTGGAAATCGAACATGTCCTACAAGCACTCTGATACCGTGTCTGAGACATTGCCGTAGCGAAAACTTAGGCCAACCCACCTGAAATAACTAATCCTCATCTAATGAACACCAAACATAAATAAAGACAAGTATATGGCAGTGACTATGTCACCTGGACAACTCCCAATCTATATAACTCAGATAAAATTATATGATTGATAAAAACCAATGTTAAACCCATTGCCCTATGTAACCCTTTGGTTTCGGAATTTGTATTTTTTTTCAAATTCTTTTTTTTTTCTAGAATTATTTGAAAATTATTTAGGTGACCATGAAAAAGGAATAATATTTTGGTAAATTATATAGATAGGGATTGGTTATTTAGAGTTTCTGGAGAAGGGATGGCAAATATACAGACTCCTAGAAGTGGAGTGTCATTTTGTTTACAGAAAATTTCACCTAACGGTAAATAGTTTGGTATATTTGGTAAAAGGAATGACATTTTGGTAAATTATATAGAGAGGGATTGGTTATTTAGAGTTTTTGGAGAAGGAATGACAAATCTGTAAATTCCTAGAAGTGGAGTGTCATTTTGTTTACAGAAAATTTTACCTAACAGTAAATAGTTTGGTATATTTGCGTAGAACATGAAAAGTTTTGAGAATTTCCTTGTAGAGGGATCAGGCGCCAGTGAAACTGGCACCAAACAAAAAAAAATTAAAAATAGCTTGGCACCAGTGTGACTGGCGCCGGGTTCTATATATATTTTTTTTCAAAAATCGGGAGCCAGCTGGCACCGAACATTTAAAAAAAATTGATGTTGGTGCCAGTGCAACTAGCGCCGGATTTGTTTAGGGGGGGGAGGGTTGGGATGGTTTAGATCTATTCTTATCTAATTGCAAATTTATTTAAAATCTAACCCCAATCTATTTATATTTATTCTTATCTAATTATAAATTTATTTAATTATGTAATTCTTATTTAAAATATAATAATCTAATCCAAAAGATAAGTTCTCTAAGAAAATTGAACGTATCTCATATTAGATGGGGTGCCTACATCGTAGTGTAGATTTAAAATAAATTTGTAATTAGATAAATATACTTGTTATGTTTATTTTAATTAAATTTGAATATTTTCTATCTAAATACCTACATTATGGTGTAGGCTCTTAATATAACAAGTAATTATTAAGAATTCATAATTTTAAGTCTAATAAAGTCAAATTTAAAAGCTAACCCAATCTATTTAAATCTATTCTTACATAAATAAATAAATTTGTAATTAGATAAGAATAGATTTAAATAGATTGGGGTTAGATTTTAAATAAATTTGTAATAAGATTATTAAAGTTGATCAAACAATAATACACTGATTCCACTTGAATATAAATACAATAATAGATAATTTGTAATAAGGTTGGCCAGACCCTCATACAATTATCTGAACAAGCTCATAACAAAAAAGTAAAATTTATAAAATTAGGCTATACAGCTGAAGATGTCATCATAAATATAAAAGATGAAAGAACGATAAAAGTACCACTAGCGATACCTAAATCCTGGAGATACAATCGTCCACAAATCTAACCTTCTATTCTAGCAGTCTCAACAAATACTTGAAAAAAAAATCCAGCAATAACCTGGAGAGATCACCAGATCCCACTACTAAAATACAGCAATTTGGCGACGGAAGATTAGCAACGGATAGTATCCGTCGGTCCTAGCGACGGCCTCGCGACTACCTTGTGACTTGCTACCGTTAGAAAGCAATGGATATTTTTTTTAGTTTTTTTGCGTCAAAATCAGTCGCACCTCCGTCGCTCACTTGACGAAGCTTTAGCGACGGATTCAAGTCCGTCGCTAATATGTCACAAATTATGGCGGCAAAATCTGAATTAAATGGTGCGCTAAATTAGCGTCTATGTGGCGACGGACGTTCCGTCGATAATCTAGTGGGTATTTAGCGACTACCTACCGACGGATATATCCGTCGGTAATCCATCGCTAAATACTGTAACCTAACTTAAATTGAACCGACGGGGAGGCGGAGAGAATTTTTCATTCCCCCTAAAAAACTCTCTCTCTTCCCCCTCTCTCTCTCTCTCCGGCGAGCTAGCGGGTACCCCATTTTCCGGCGAAGCTCTCTCCGACGGATATCGCTCTCTCAGGTATGCTCTCTAGGGATGGCAACTTCCCCCGAACCCGACGAGGACCCGACTTTTTTTCCCCGACGGGGATGGGTTTGGGGATATAGAAACGGGGATGGGGACGGAAATGGGGATTAAACAAAATCTCCGATCGTATTCGGGGCCGGGTATGGGTATTGTACTCCCCGCCCCGATAAATCCCCGATCCCGATTACTTATACTTTTATGTGCAACACATTTGTATGAGTTCATGATCTATCTAGTACTAGATATAATTTTATTAAATCAATATTTTATCAACATGTCTTGTAAAAAAAAATTTGGAATGAAATAGTTTATACTATACAGAAAAAATTATTAACGGGGAGGCATACGGGACGAAAAAATCCAATCCCAAAAGTATTAATGGGGTGGGTTGCGGGGACGGAGATGGGGAGTACATTGTTAAACGGGGACGGGGATGGAGATAAAAGTTTAAACCCGACCGGGGATGGGGACGGGGATGGCGATTCACATACTACTCGGGGACGAGGATGGGGGCTATGATCCCCACCCCCGACCCACCCCATTGCCATCCCTAATGCTCTCTCTCTCCCTCTCTCTCTCTCTCTCTCTGTTTAGGGTTTCGGGTTGGTGGGGGGTGGGTCGGCTGTTGCTCGGGCCGGCGGGGTGGGGGGGGAAGGGAGTGGGGGCGGGGGGGGGGGAGGTTGTTGAAGGCGGGGGGCAGGGTAGGGTTTAGTGTTTCGGGGCAGGGGTAGGGTTTCGGGTGGGGGGGTGGGCCGGCTGTCGCATGGGGGGGTGGGCCGGCTGTCCCGGGGGCCGGCGGTGATGGGGAGAGTATATATATATATATATATATATATATATATCCCTCTCTAACTGTAGGTATGTCTCATTACCTATATTAGCTCCCAACCTCACACACACACACCATGATATGAACAGCGGCCAATTGGCTACTGCTCTGCTACAGGCCAAATTGGCCAAAACCAAAAGCTCTCAAGAGCACTCATACAAGTATAAACCCAGTGGCCAACACATTCTAGGCAAACACACACACACACACCATGATATGAATAGCGGCCAATTAGCTACTGCTCTGCTACAGGCCAAATTGGCCAAAACCAAAAGCTCTCAAGAGCACTCATACAAATATAAACCTAATGGCCAACACATTCTAGGCAAACCCAAGCCATGGCCAAGTGCTGCTAGTGCAACTTCTGTTGCTACTACTAAGCAACCTATGCTGCAATGCAAATGCAGCCTGCCACTAGAGGGCCAAACCTCCCTCGCTGCAGTGCAGTGCTTGCACTGCCTACAAGACCCTTTCTGGTAGGACCTGACCAAGAGGCCCTGCCACGAGGTTAGGCAAGGTGCTGCCTGCCTACTGTAGGTCAACCACACTTACTTGCCACTGGGTGGCTCAACAGGGGTGAATCCCCTGTCCCCAATTCCTGTAGTGGTGGCCAAGCCACCTGCAGTACACCCAAGGCTCAAGGACCATGCCCTTTCACTCGAACACAGGCCATTGGCCAAGTCCTGGTTACCCTTGCATAAATGCAACAGCCTAAAGGCCCTTACCTAAACCTTATCTGCAGTAGGGAGTACCTCCTTTCAACTGAACACTGGGTTCCCTCTAAACACACTAAGACACTCTTCTAACCTACTGATACAGGGACACTCACTGACACTTGACAGTAAGCCCACTGTCCCCAATACTAACTCAGAACAGTTAACTCACTATAAACAATGATACATTCACTATGGTTCACACATTTTTTACTCTCACTGATCAGTCACAGGAAACGAAGTTTCCTGAACACTCAAAGATACTAACTGACACTCTAACACAACTTTCATACAACTGATCACTAACTCTGATACTTGGATTACTGACCTCTCTAACTCATGTATCCTAATTGCTAATAAAATACTAACTCATAATACACCCTCATTTTACTGATCCAAAGACACCAACACAAGACACTCATACAACTGAACACTCAAAACAGTACCCATATCCTTACTGATTATAGGACTGACACCAACTAATATCTCTTCTCTTTATGACAGTAGCCCCATTCTCTCTTCATTTCTCTATTTTCGAATAGCTCACCCAAATACAAAGGGACTCACTCATAAAATGCTCACACTCTTAACACACACACACACACACACACACACTTCTTAACTGATACTTGGGATACTAGGACTGATATCCACTGTCACTTGACAGTTATATCACTTACTTACTGAAATCTACCTATGCTATTAGCCCAAGATGGCCTACTCCTAATAGGCAAATTGCCTCACCCTAACCACTCTAAACTCTCATCCTCTGAACACTCACCTTACTAATTGATACCTTATACTTAGACACACACAAATCCAATGCATTGATACATACTCATGTATCCTAATTGATTTCACTGATACAGTGACTTACCTGACTGATGCAGTCCTATGGCCAAGTGACTAAAGCCAATGCCAAGGCCATGTGCCAAGGCACTCCCCACATGCCCTGCACTCCTTACTGCCTGGCCCAATTTGCCACTGCTGTGGCCAATATGCAAATGTAGTAGCTTGCATTGCCTGTACTGGCCTGAAGCTAATCCCGAGCCACTTGCATTTGCCTGCAATCAAGGCCTAAGGCCTAAGCCAAACATTCCCCATCTCTCTACTCAGTTCTGATCTCAGAACTAAACCCTCTCTGAATACTGACTTGGCCACACTCTAAGACACACTCTCACAACTTAATGTCACTTAGACACTAACCCAAAGACCCTCACTGGTTCATTGATGCACATTTACTTTAACACCCACAAATACACTAAACCTTAGTTAGCTTGCTTCTGTCTTTTATCTGCTTTCGAAAATGTACTCAAACGATATGATGGTTCCTTTAGTTAGCTTTCTTATGTTACAATTACATTATTTGTGAATATCGATCTTACCAGATGGCACCCATGACCCGAGGAGCGGCACGTCGTTTGAGGGAAACACTGAATGCTGAGGTGGCTCCTCCTACTGTTAAGGAGGAAGTGGCACCGGTAGCTAGTGAGACCGGGAGTTCTATTCATCCAACACCGGTAGCTAGTGAGACCGGGAGTTCTATTCATGCAGCACTTGTAAGGGACTACATCTCTCCTAACGCCGTCGATCCCACTTATTCGAGGTGGTTGGGTGATCGTATCACTGAGCGTTTGCATGAGCTGCATGGTTCTCATTAGCTATTACTGAACTTATTTGTATTGGACTATTTATATTGGGTTATTTTTGTATTAGACTATTTGTATTGGACTACATATATGAATTAGTACTGTGTCAATCTCTGGATTGTATTGGACTACGACGTGGTGATTAGGACATAGTCCCTGCAGCCATTCGACTGGCGAGGCAAAAACTATGTAGCCGTAGATGAAGTTGACTATCCTCCGACCCTCATCCCTCGGCAATGATGATACGACAACCAACCGGAGATGATACTCTGAGAGATCCATATGAGTAGGACGTATACTTTGAGAGATTACCTTTACAAGAATGATATCAGTAGTAGGATTGAGTGTTGGAGGAGATATTATCAGAGTATACGTCCTACTCAGATGGGTCTCTCACCATTACTATTTTTTTCTGACAGCATGGTGGATGTGCTCCGTCAACAGATTCTTGCTGCGAGCTAAAACTTTGCCCCGGAGCTCAAGTGGACATCCTTCGTATAGAGCTCGAGTGAGAGGTTCCTGACAGCATGGTGGTCTCCTTTGTCAAAGGATTCTTGCTCGTCCCATAATTGGTTGTGGGACGAGCAAGCATCCTTTGACAAAGGAGACCACCATGCTGTCAGGAACCTCTCGCTCGAGCTCTACACGAAGGATGTCCACTTGAGCTCCGGGGCAAAGTTTTGGCTCAGAGCAAGAATCTGTTGACGGAGCACATCCACCATGCTGTCAGAAAAAAATAGTAACGGTAAAAGACCCATCTGAATAGGACGTATACTCTGATAGTATCTCCTCCAACACTCAATCCCACTACTGATATCATTCTTGTAAAGGTGATCTCTCAGAGTATACGTCCTACTCAGATGGATCTCTCAGAGTATCCTCTCCGGTTGGGTTGTGTTCTGAGCCATCCGTTCTCACACTTAAAACACATATGAGTTAGAACTGTGTGTCAATCTTTTTTTTTGTATTTTCGGTGAACCCAAGGATTGTATTCTGTATTTTGTATTTTGGATTCTGTATTTTGGCTCCAGCTCCATCTCCATTTGCATTAATCTACGGTACGACATGGTGATCAGGACATAGTCCCTACAGCCATTCGACTGGCGAGGCAGAAACTATGTAGCCGTAGATAAAGTTGACTATCCTTCGACCCTCATCCCTCGGCAATAATGATACGACAACCTATCACTATATCTTATATAGTAGTAGATGATGTTTTAGTATTACATTATGTGAGTTCATCTTGATTCTGTTACATTCTTCAGATACTAGATTCAATAAGAACGTATACTACACCATATTTACAGAACATAGATGATTCACACTAATGTATGCTAGAATGAATTTTGGGTTGTGTTCTGAGCCATCCGTTCTCACACTTAAAACACATATGAATTAGAACTATGTGTCAATCTTTGTTTTTGTATTTTCGACGAACCCAGAGATTGGATTCTGTATTTTGTATTTTGGATTCTGTATTTTGGCTCCAGCTCCAGCTCCATTTGCATTAATCTACGGTACGACATGGTGATCAGGACATAGTCCCTGCAGCCATTCGACTGGCGAGACAGAAACTATGTAGCCTTAGATAAAGTTGACTGTCCTTCGACCCTCATCCCTCGGCAATGATGATACGACAACCTATCACAATATCTTATATAGTAGTAGATGATGTTTTAGTATTACATTATGTGAGTTCATCTTGATTCTGTTATATCCTTCTGATACTAGATTCGATAAAAACATATACTACACCATATGTACATAACATAGATGATTCACACTAATGTATAGTAGAATGAATTATAAAAGATTTCCAGTTACATCCGGTTATTGGTGAGTACATGATTACATAGTAATTCTGTTAGTCTTGTGATACAGATTTTTACTCTCTCTTTTCTGAGGCATTGTGTTAGATTGTTTATGTTTGGATATTTTGCAAAGTGGCTGATAGAATGGTACATGCCTCAACGCAACCAGATTGAGCCTTCGTATTTGTATTGGGTTGTTTATGTTTGGATATTTTGCTATGTATGTTGGGATAGTGTGTTGGATATTGTGTTGGATATTTTGTTGGTCATTGTGTTGGATATTTTTTGTGTATGTTGTGATATATTGGATGTTTGGAGATATTGTGTTGGCAATATGGATATTTGTTGGATATATTGGATGTCAGATATGTTATATTTGTGTATGGTGGATGCTAAATATGTTATATTACAGGGAATAGCCTCTTTCCTGTAATTGTTTTTTTAAAAATATTTCAGTTAGCGACGGATTATCGACGGATTGCCGACGGACTGTTGCAGGCATCGACGGATTACCGACGGGTTACCGACTGACCTTTGCAGCTAGCGACGGTTTCCTGACGGATTATCCGTCGGCCTATTTCTGGAAAAATTACGCGACGGAAGGGCGACGGACGTTCCGTCGCTCATATTCTGGAATATATGGAAGATTTCCAGAAGGGTGGCGACGTATTATCCGTCGCTCTTCCGCCGCTAATCCGTCGAGGATGGCGACGCTATGAGCGACGAATATTGCGTATCAGAAACCCTCGGATACACGGTTAGCGACGATTTAGCGACAAATTTTCCGTCGCTAATTTTATGAATATATTAAAAATTTAAACTGTCGTAGTTGACGGAAAGCCGTCGGTTAGCCGTCGCTAAAAGTTTTTATTTTGCCAACGGAAATCCGTCGCTAATTAGTCGCGAAGCGACGGACTAGCGACGAGCTAGTTTTAGCGACGAGGTTATTCCCGACGGATTTTTTCAGCCCGTATCCGTCGAAAATCCGTCGGTAATAGGAATTACCGACGGATTTCCGACGGATTTAGCCGTCGCTAAAACCTTGTATTTTAGTAGTGTCCTTAGAGGAACGTAGCAAAATACATAAAAATATGCCTATTAAGACAATACATAACATGCAAGAAAAAACGTAAATAACAAGTACAAGAAGGAATAACACTTGGAAGAAATCTATAGATGGTGACATGTCATGAGAATATAATATTAATCGTGGCTATTAGTAAACATATGATAATGACCACAGTCTGGTGAGGCACTAACAGTCCTATAACATGTTCTCTACTGCAGCCCGGTAAGGCACTAACAATAGAATGGTATAGCCACGGCTAATAAAATACTCTCTCCTGAGGTATTAGGAGGTCAAGTCTTTCACGTCTAGTCATGTCCAAGTCAAATACAAGTCAAGGCATATTAAATAGTCATGGCACAAGATAATGCAACAGTATCAGGATCTATATAAGAAAAACTATGATGTATAGAATAAAAAAAATAACACACGTGCATGTATAACGAAAAATAAATAATAGTGACAAGAAACATGAGAAACATATAATCAAGTATGACAAAATGGAAACAAACAGAAAATGCATGAATAAATTGTACAATTCGGCAAAGTATACTTGCCTGGAGTTTTTTTCAATCTGTGCTGAGACTGCAGCACCAAAGTCTATCCGAACTATCCAGGAACCAACGAATTATACTCCATGCAATATCTATCAACCCCAAATCACAAACAATTATGTATTATTCATATAATACAAATATGACTATCAATTTCCTAACTAGAGAGCTTGGGTCGTTCTAAGTCGTGTAACACCTATGTTACCTAAGCCATTTATTAATCATACCATCTAGAACTAGGTTACACTAATCTCTATGATCATTATTCATTAATATCATAGATTATAAATTTTAGGTTTAAATAATAAGTTTGTATCTCGTAATTCGTACAACAAAATCTATGACGCGCAAATCGAGACAAAATGATCAACCATAAGGTTAAAAGTCTTATCTTGGTGATACATACGGTCACTTTGTCAATTTCAATGATATAATATCACTAAAATCGACTGATCTCAGTTTTGACACACGGATTTCGAAATACGAACATAATATAAATTAAATATAATTTTATAATACTACAGAAGGGAAAAATCTAATGGAAGTCGTTAGATGATGAAACAAATATCACCAATGTGTCCAGAATGGTCAAATTATTTAGGATAGTCTATCCATAAGTCCAATTTTGGACACAGGACAAAATGGTAATTTTGGATCAAAATTAGGGGTGGGCATACGGTTCGAGGACTCGCGGTTCCGACCCGGCCCGAACCGTATAATAGCCAAACGGGCCGGCTCCTAAAATTTTAAATGTAAATGGGACGGGGGCGGGGCGGATCGAGCCATATTAACGGTTCGGGGCGGGTCATCATTTGAAAACAAACCGGACGCCGGCCCGGCCCATTTATATGGGCATAATAGTAATTTTACTTAAATTCCTAAACTAAAAAGTAAAAAGTAAAACCTACAACATGTTACCAGAAGATCTAACCAAACATTTCTCTTCTCATATGTAATACTGGAGAATGGAAAGTAATTTTTGAAGTCTCTGGTACAGTACTGTATAGGGCTAGTTTTGTATATGTTAAAACAAATGTACATAACCCGTTTGGACCCGCGGGTTGTCCCGGATTGGACCCATTTCAAACGGGCCGGGTCCAATTCGGTTCCAAAGAATTTTAGGCCTGCCCCGCCCCATTCCGTCAAAAAATGGGTTCGGTTCGGATCTATAGAATTTGGGCCCGGCCCGACCCATGCCCACCCCTAGTCAAAATAGTGTCCACCTTGGACCCACTTTGCACCAAAAAATGTGCCAAAATCTATGATCTCTA
Organism: Iris pallida; assembly: GCA_029216955.1. Lineage (NCBI taxonomy): Eukaryota > Viridiplantae > Streptophyta > Magnoliopsida > Asparagales > Iridaceae > Iris > Iris pallida. Next base: position 21,519,746 of record JANAVB010008400.1, on the reverse strand, counting down.
AAGTAAAAAAAAATTATATACCTACGAGTCCAATTTTTTAATACGAACTCATTTCTATGTCCAAATTTAGATTCCGAAGAGCCGTGCACAAATTTGCCATTGAATCAGATCGTAGGCTAGCCAAAACGAAAATCTAGTCAACTATCTCAGAATCAGACCAAACTTTGCTCACAGGACCAGAAAAATGATACGAGTTCAATGGCACAAGTTTTGTCGCGATGTGACGAACATGCATAAAATAATTAAATTTTTTTGGAAAAGGTTGATACGGTAATTTTTGACGAATACACATTAAATTCGTCGCGCATACACAACCAATTCGAGTTTCGTCAAAGCCCACATGTCCTCCACATCCATACGCACCTTTCGATGCAAGTGGTTTGCGACCAAGTTGTCCAGTTTGTCGGGACGAACTCCGTATCGGTGAACTTTTATGTTTTGTAAACAGTTTTTTGGGATTTTTGGAACTGATTTCATTTGCAAACTAATAAAGAGAAAATTATGAATAAATATTCATTGTAAAGCTGCTCATATTGGCTACAACTCTGTTCTTTTATAATTTTAAAATTCTCAATATTCAGTCCAAAAATTGGCTTCCAAAACAGTGTTCCAGGACAGTTTTTAATCCAGAAATGATAATTTTTTCTCGATTTTGGAACTCGATTTTTATCTCGCACATCGCGAATCAAATTATTCTACTTGAAGGGAGTTGAAGAGGGTTAGGTTGTTTACATACCGAAGAAATTTGTATGTGAAACAATGAACTGGGTGGGAGAACTAACGGCGCGATGTGGGGATCTCTATTATTGCCGTTGTTGTTGTTATTGTTGCTGCTGTCACAGGTTATACGGCTGCTGCTGCTACCGGCCCTGCTACGGTCGGCCAACGACCCAGGCTACGGTACGACACTCCGACGTACGACCAGGTCAGATTGGCCTGGGGTTTGTTTAGGGTTAGGGTTTCCTCTCCCTCTCCTTCCCTCGATACATATATAGGGGGAAAGATCGGGTTTGCCTACGTTACCATTCCTCAGAACAGTAACGTAGGTTTTAAAAAAAAATATTTCCTTTTTTTCTTCTTTTTCTTTTGTTATATATATATATATATATATATATATATATATATATATATATATATATATATATATATATATATATATATATATATGTTGGTGTTTTTGCCTTTGGACTAGAAAAGATAGTCCCACATTGGCTACACCAAATGGTGATTATCTCAATATAATGCATTGCTTGTGTTGAGGTGTGCACATGAGGTGTAGTGGGGCACAAGTTTGTGCCATGTGGAAGTATTTTCTAGAAGGAAAAAGGATTAAATCCAACAAGGATGAAAGTTAATTTTTGTTGTGCGGATGCGGACTCGGACTCGGACACGGACTCCAAGATGTCTCGTGCATGCACGGGAGTGTTCGGGGGGTAGGCGTGGACTGGCACACTTCTATGCTGATTGTGGGATGATCTAAAATATCAAACTCTATTTTTGAGTATTGGTATTTTAGTCCCACATCGGATAGGAGAAGAGGTGAAGTCTCAACTCCACTCTATAAATAGAGCCCCTTGGCCTCCTTTGAAAGATGCACCAAGAAGAGAGTTGAGGGAGTCTGTTAAGTCCAGGAAGCCCGTTCAAGTCTCAAATATTGACTTACGAGCGTTCCAGAAGTTCTCCTGAACTTGCTGGTTCCTGGGAGCTTATCCGTACTGCGGGTATAGCTTTGAGCGCCGGTGTTCTACACCCCAGCGAGATCCGTTCTTCTTCTTCCTCCCTCTTTCTGTTGCCTTCGAGAATCTGAGACTCAACTGTTGTTGATCATCTCTTGTTGCCTTCGAGAATACCGTCGCTTCTCTTTAGAAGTAATACGGTTCGGTTGCCTTCGAGAATACCGTCGCTTCTCTTTAGAAGTTATACGGTTCTGTTGCCTTCGAGAAATATTACGAAATAATCTTTTTAGATTCTCGTAAAACAACTTCACCTTCTTTAGGGTGTTGTTGCCAGAAATATTGTCTTTACAATTATTTCTGAACTCGTGTTTTTTCCATCGATTGTTCGTCAAGGGACCAACAATCTCAAAGCTATACGATTCGATGGAAAACACTCGTGCTTCGCTTGTCGATACCAGCTTTAACAAGTTGGAGAAATTCGACGGTGAACACTTCCAGATCTGGAAGCGAAAGGTGACTCTGAACCTTCAACTCGTGGATGTTGATCACGTGTTGGATGAGGAAGAACCAATCGTTCCAGCAACAGGATCTGCTGCTGTTCTGGCCGCTGCTACGAGCAAGCAGACGAAGTGGAAAAAGGATAACAGCATATGCAGGCTGCTGATCCTGAATTCCATGGAAGACTCTCTGGCCGAGTCCTACACAAAGAAGACTTCTGCCAAAGAGATCTGGGAGTCCGTGGGGAAGCTGTATGACGACGACGAGGCCCGGTCGAAGATGTTCATGGTTGAAAAATACAACAAATGGGTCTTTGAAGACGAGAAGACCATGCTGCCCCAAGTGAAAGAGTTCCTGAAGCTGCGCCAGAAACTGGAGGATGATAGCATGCCCCTCGTCGACAAGTTCGTCGTTGGAGGGATCGTGGCAAAACTTCCTCCAAGATGGAGCAACATCTATGCAAGGATGCATAGGAAGAAGATGGAGATTAGCCTGGATAATCTCCTCAGTGAGATTCATATTGAGGACGAAATGCGCTCTCAACAGAAGTTGGACGCCCTATCCAAGCAACTAGCAACGGCAAATCTGGTTCAAGCCACCAGAGAGAACAAAGGGAAGCAGGCGGCTTCTCACCACAAGAAGAAGGACTTCTCGAATCTGAAAGTGAAGGATCCAGGATTCAAGCAACAGAAGTCCAAGTCCCATGTGACTTGCTTCAACTGTGGCAAGAAGGGTCACTATAAAAGTGAATGCAAGTCCAAGCCCAAAGAGCAAGGTGAGCCTAACAAGGTTTCTTTGGTTACTAATCTGGTTGCAATGATAGCACAGGTTGCAAATGTGGGGGTTGACTCGGACTGGTGGATAGACACTGGTGCTACATGTCATGTCTGCTCAGACAAGGAATGGTTCGACTCATATGAGCCAACTTCCGAGAAAGTCATAATGGCGAACCAGGCACAAGCTGAAGTACTGGGGATCGGGACGGTGGAGCTGAAACTCACATCGGGGAACACTCTGACGCTTCAAGGAGTGAAGCATGTTCCTGCAATTGCTAAGAACCTGATCTCTGGGAGCCTGCTCTGCAATGCAGGCTTGAGGATGGACATCAATGCTGGCCAGATGGTGATGTCCAAGAAGGGTACATTCTTCGGAAAAGCTTTCCAGACTGAAGGAATGTACAAAATTCAGCTTGTTGTAACCCAGAAAAATGATATTAATGCTATTTCTACTTTGAACTATTCTTTTGAGTTGTGGCATAATAGGCTAGGACATGTTCATTGTAAAAGAATTAACAAGATGTCTAGCCTAGGACTTATCTCCAAGTGTGGGGGTAAGGTAGAGAAATGTGAAGTGTGTGCTCAGACGAAGATCACAAGGAAACCCTTTCACAGGGTCCATCGTAGTACAGATCTTCTGGAGTTGGTTCACTCAGATATCTGTGATTTCAAACAATTCTCTACAAAAGCCGGGATGAAGTATTTTATTACTTTCATCGACGACTTCTCAAAGTATGCTTTTGTCTACCTGCTCAAGTCTAAAGACGAAGCATTCGAGAAGTTCAAGGAGTTCAGGGCCGAGGATGAACGGCAAACTGGACAACAACTCAAAAGGCTAAGGAGTGATCAAGGCGGAGAGTATCGGTCTCATGATTTCTCATCATTCTGTAAAGAACATGGAATCATAAATGAGACGACGGCTCCGTACTCTCCTCAATCCAACGGAGTAGCAGAAAGGAAGAACAGAACGTTGACAGAGATGATGAACTCTATGCTGTTGACTGCGGGTCTTCCGAAGAGCTTCTGGGGAGAAGCTGCATTAACGGCTACTTTCATTCTCAATAGAGTACCGTATGCAACTTCGGATATAACCCCTCATGAACTCTGGTTCAAAGTCAGACCTAACTTGAATGTCATTCGAGTGTGGGGGTGTCTGGCTTATGTGAAGCTCCCAGATCTGAAGATTCAGAAGCTGGGGACTAGGACTACTAAGGCTATCTTCTTGGGTTATGCCGAGAAGAGTGACGCTCGGAGATTCCTTGATATAGAATCAAATCATATCATTGAATCTCGCGATGCTGAATATTTTGAAGACAAGTTTGCAAGGCACAAAAATATTGTTCTCCGCGGATCTTCCGGAGAATGATGAGAGTGCAAAGCAGACAGAAGTTCTTATCGAACCAGTAGTCCAAGAAGAAGCTATTGTCGAAGAGACACCAGTTGAACCAGAACTCGCTGAGCCGTCAACTAAGCGAGTAAGGAGGCCGAAAGACTTCGGAGATGACTTCGTCACCTATCATGTGGAAGCAGATCCGCTTACCTATGATGAGGCGATGAAGACCAGAGATGCTGTATTCTGGAAGGAGGCGATAGACAACGAGATTGACTCAATCACCTCCAACAACACATGGGTGTTAGTTGACCTGCCAGAAGGAGCAAGACCCATCGGATGCAAATGGATCTTCAAGAAGAAGATGAAAGCAGATGGAACCATTGACAAGTTCAAGGCCAGGCTAGTGGCCAAGGGGTTTGCTCAGAAGCAGGGGATCGACTACTTTGACACTTATGCTCCAGTAGCTCGGATGACAACCATCAGATTGTTAATTGCTCTAGCAGCAATACACAAGCTGGTGATACATCAGATGGATGTGAAAACGGCATTCCTTAATGGCGAGCTGACCGAAGAGATCTACATGCAACAACCAGAAGGTTTTATCGTCAGAGGTCTGGAAGACAAAGTCTGCAAGTTGATGAAGTCTCTGTATGGTTTGAAGCAAGCTCCCAAAATGTGGCATGAGAAGTTTGACAAGGTGATAAGGTCAAATGGCTACAGGGTCAGTGAAACAGACAAGTGTGTCTATACGAAGTTTGCTGACGGAAGAGGAGTAATCGTTTGTCTATACGTGGACGACATGCTAATCCTAGGTACGGATTTAAGCTGCGTCACAGAGAAAGAAATTCCTCTCGACCAAGTTCAGTATGAAGGACTTGGGGGATGCCGACGTAATCTTGGGGCTCAAGATCATCCGGACAGGCACTGGAATAGCGCTGTCACAGTCTCATTACATTGAGAAGATGCTCTCTCGCTACGGGTATCAAGATCTTCCTATTATTGATACACCGTACAGGAGTGATCTGAAACTGGAGCCAAATTCGAAGGAGAGCGTCAGGCAGTTGGAGTACGCTAGCGTCATCGGAAGTTTGATGTACGCTACTACTGCCACAAGGCCTGACATAGCCTTTGCAGTGGGAATGCTGAGTCGATATACGAGCAATCCAGGCGTAAAGCATTGGAAAGCTGTGAAGCATGTTATGAGATATCTCAAGAAGACTCAGACATATGCACTATACTACAGCGAAGATCCGCCAGTAGTGGAAGGCTTCAGTGATGCTAGCTGGTGTTCAGAGGTGGAGAGCGAATATTCCACAGGTGGATATGTGTTCGCCATGGATGGAGCTGCTATATCGTGGAAGTCGAAAAAGCAGACTATGTTATCTCGCTCCTCCATGGAATCTAAATTCTTTGCATTGGACGCTGCGGCAGATGAAGCAGAGTGGCTTCGGGAGCTCATATATGACCTTCCAATGGTTGGGGCTCAGATACCGGCGATTCCGATATACTGTGACAACCAGGCGGCAGCAGCAGTGGCATCAAATGAACTCTTCAACGGGAAGAAGAGGACTGTGCGGTTGAAGCACAGAGCAGTGAACGATCTCATCAAAAGGGGCGTCATTGCAGTGATCGATGTTCGGAGTCAGAAAAACCTGGCGGATCCGTTCACGAAGGGTCTCAAGCGTCAGCTGGTCGAGGACACAGCAAGGAAGATGGGCTTGAAGACTTTCTGATATTGTGTTATTGTAATCCTACCATAAAATTTTATGTTATTGGTTCAAAGAGAAATCTACTAGACATTTAATTTTTGGTTCAAAGGAGGATCATTGACTAGAATAATATCAGTTAACAGTGGGTACTTGTTCTGCGGAACATGGAAGGGTTACGGACCCATAACCACTGTTGTCTACTATGTATTTTCTGCGGAAAATTGATCATGTGGGAAGGATGGCTTAAACGCCTTAATGAGTTCTCAGGCAGAGTGAATGCCTGGTGTGCTTTACAGGAAGCACGGTAGAGCAGCACTACAAGGAGTGAAACTCCATGCTACAGTGGGGTGACTCCACCATGAGGTTCCCAGGTAGGGATAATGCCTCGGCTTTGCAAGCTAAGTCACAGCGGAGTAGCACCGCAAATAGGCAGGTAGCCTAATGCTGTATGATAATCGTAATAAAGAGAGGTAGACAGCACTACAAAGAGGACGATGTCCTCATGTTACAGTGGCATGACACCACGAAGAGGTACCGGGTAGGGTAAAGCCTCGGCTTCGCAAGCCATGTCATAGCGGCGTAACACCGCACGGAAGCGCAAGGCTTCATGCTGGGTAGTTTGGCACTACAAAGGGGCTTGTGACCTCATGCTACAGTAGTATGACACTACGATGAGGTACCCAGGTGGGGTAAAGCCTCGGCTTTAAGCCATGTCATAGCGGCGTAGCACCGCAAAGAAGCGCAATGCTTCATGCCATGACTCTTTATAAAGAACTCACCTATAGTGTATGGAAAGAGATATCAGGCCGTCTCTTGAGGGTAAGCTTGTAGACGCCCAAAATTATACACTGAAACCAGGCTGGCACAAGGCCTTCAATGTACAGCCAGAAGCACAGTTGATGTCATTATGTGAGTAGGAAGAATTGCAGTTATGGTGCAGAATTCAAGGCTTAGTCCATTCTTGTATCATGCTGTTATTTAACCTATGCGGGAAGATTCAAGTCGTAGCGACATCTCTCCTAATGCATGATGGACAATCACTGTGGGGAACGCTCAACCCATATATTGAGATATGTGGGGGATTGTTGGTATTTTTGCCTTTGGACTAGAAAAGATAGTCCCACATCGGCTACACCAAATGGTGATTATCTCAATATAATGCATTGCTTGTGTTGAGGTGTGCACATGAGGTGTAGTGGGGCACAAGTTTGTGCCATGTGGAAGTATTTTCTAGAAGGAAAAAAGATTAAATCCAACAAGGATGAAAGTTAATTTTTGTTGTGCGGATGCGGACTCGGACTCGGACACGGACTCCAAGATGTCTCGTGCATGCACGGAAGTGTTCGGGGGGTAGGCGTGGACTGGCACACTTCTATGCTGATTATGGGATGATCTAAAATATCAAACTCTATTTTTGAGTATTGGTATTTTAGTCCCACATCGGATAGGAGAAGAGGTGAAGTCTCAACTCCACTCTATAAATAGAGCCCCTTGGCCTCCTTTGAAAGATGCACCAAGAAGAGAGTTGAGGGAGTCTGTTAAGTCCAGGAAGCCCGTTCAAGTCTCAAATATTGACTTACGAGCGTTCCAGAAGTTCTCCTGAACTTGCTGGTTCCTGGGAGCTTATCCGTACTGCGGGTATAGCTTTGAGCGCCCGTGTTCTACATCCCAGCGAGATCCGTTCTTCTTCTTCCTCCCTCTTTCTGTTGCCTTCGAGAATCTGAGACTCAACTGTTGTTGATCATCTCTTGTTGCCTTCGAGAATACCGTCGCTTCTCTTTAGAAGTAATACGGTTCGGTTGCCTTCGAGAATACCGTCGCTTCTCTTTAGAAGTTATACGGTTCTGTTGCCTTCGAGAAATATTACGAAATAATCTTTTTAGATTCTCGTAAAACAACTTCACCTTCTTTAGGGTGTTGTTGCCAGAAACATTGTCTTTACAATTGTTTCTGAACTCGTGTTTTTTCCATCGATTGTTCGTCAAGGGACCAACAATATATATATATATATATATATATATATATATATATATATATATATATATATATATATATGGGTCCGGATCGGGAGCCCCGTTTTCGGAGCCCCGCCGAAGCCCCGCGATCCTTGGCCGTTGGATCGCACGGCATCGTGTGGGCCCCTCGCGGGCCCCGTTCGATCCGATGGTGCAGGGGGGACGGGGCTTCGGCGGGACTCCGCGGACGGGACTCTTGATCCGGATCCTATATATATATATATATATATATATATATATATATATATATATATATATATATATATATATATATGGAATTAAAATATCATAAACTTGGAGAAAGTGACAGTACAATCATAGCGAGCCAGAAAAGTGCAAAGCACGGCCACAGTTACTGGGATGGGGGGAAGCAAAACCTAATCCCGGACAAAAGAAATAAATCCAAAAGGATACCCCGACCATATACACTAGCCAACACTAACCGCTCCCGTTAATATCTGCTTCAACTGAGCAAGTTTGTCGTGATCGCTGCTCTTGACTCCCAACCTCCATAATCAACTGCTGCAGGGAGTAAGTCTTACCTTCATATCTCACTTTGTTCCTGTTCTTCCATAGAACCCATACTATAGAAGCCACAATATGGTCGTTAACGTTGTGAGATGTCTGACTCCACACATGACACCTCGACTGTAAAGACCAACCCGGATCTCCGATATTGTATAACTTCTGAAAGTGATTCCACACTCTCGCTGCCATCACCCCCGAAGAAAGAATATGGTCCGCGCGTCTCCTCCTGCGGTTCAGTGCAACAATGAAATCTTGAGCACATCGAGAATTCGATCCACCTCAGGAAGTCGTCAGTTGGGATCTTTGATCGTATGATACGCCACATGAGAAATGACCATTTCTTCGGGATGCTTCTCCTCCAAGTCGGTTGCGGCTCCGCCAGACCATGTGACACCCGCCTCGACGCCTGCCAAGTGGAAGCTGTGGATAAAGAATTCTTATCTTCGGTGGTCCACACCATAACGTCATGTCAGTTCTCTATCTTCAGTCCGAAGACTTCGACAGCCACTGCGACCTCTTCACTGAATACTTCAGTCAGTGCGTCGACATCCCACCGATCGTTGATCCAGAAATCATGGACCTCCGGCGTCCTGTCCAGATGAACACGAGGGGAGAGCTTCCCCAGTCCTGTCCAGTTCTCCTTAGTAGCAGTACCCTCCCATTCCCAATATCCACAGAAATAAACCGCTCGCCTAACTCTCGACCAATTAAAATCCTCCGCCACATAAGGGAAGCGTCAGAGTTCGTATTTGCGCCATTAGAATGGATGTGATAGAAATATCGGGCACACATGAGCGAGGTCCAAATATAAGGCTTGGTATGAAGTGACCACCATAACTTCACAGAGAGAGCATTAACGGTATCATGAAGACTACGGATGCCCGTGCTGCCCTCTACCGTAGGTTTAGCAATATCTGTCCAACGAGCCAAATTCCTGCGGCCAATACCATTCGTATTACCCTAAAGGAAGCTATATTGAAGAGATTTTTGATGGAATTAATGTTGGTGCTTTCTTTACATTGAGAGAGCTTGCTCTCAACATGCCTTGTGAATTTTAGTCCCACATCGGAAATGCACCATGAGTTATCTCAACATATATACTTGGGTGTATTATTGAGAGATGCACATGGGGTGGTGACCCTAAGGAGGGAACCATGTGGGTGATTTTACAAGGAGGTAAGTATAAGGCTCCAAGGATTAAGCATTAATGCTTTTGTCATTCTCTTGGATTAATTCCACTTGGAGCTAAGCCCCAGACTCGGGCTCATGGGCTCATGAGGCGTAATGTGGCGTTTTGTTGGCGCACTTTCCACTTAGCACGTCAGCAGTCATGCGGCTCATGCCTATCTTTGTGGGATTAGAATTAATTCGTTGCTATCTTTTTGTGATTTGATTCAATCTTTCCATAACTGAAGAGGCGGCTAGGGTTTCCACTCTCTCTATATATACTCTCTTCTGGCCTCCTTTGTGGCTACTACGAAAATTACAAGTTAAAAAAAGGAGAAAGAGAGAGAGAGCTGCTGCCGCCATTGCAAGTCCATCCGAGGAGTCTGAACAGAGGTGACTTCGAGCGTTCCACAAGTTCTTCAACTTGCTGGTTCCTGGAAGCAGATCGTGTGGGGCGAATCTTGCTTTGAGCAACGGTGTTTTGACACCCCAGCATTGTTCTTCTTCTCATCTCTCTAGATTATTGTAACTTGTTCTGTCCCAATTGCAACACGTTTGCAAGGAAGAACAAGAGATCTTCTCTTTGCTATTTTTCTCCTTCATTTTGTAATTTGGCTATTTAGTTTTATTCGTAGATCTTGAGTTTGATCATCACAAAGTTTTGTGTGACATCTCAGATCTCGATTGCATTAGTTTTCATCTTTGATCAAGCCCCCGGGACTAACAATCTCAAAGCAAGATCCGTATAGATGGAAAACATTAATGCTTCGCTCCTCCAATCGGACTTCTGCAAGTTGGAAAAGTTCGATGGAGAGCACTATCAAGTCTGGAAGAGAAAGGTGTACCTAACTCTTCAACTGAAAGACGTTGATCATGTTCTGTTGGAGGAAGAACCCTCTGTTCCAGACACTGGATCTACTGCCGCCATCAACGCGGCTACCAAACTCCAGGCCAAGTGGAGAAGGAAAAATAGCATCTGCAGACTTCTCATCCTGAATGCTATGGAGGACTCCCTGGCAGAATCCTACTCAAAGAAGGAACTTGCTAGAGACATATGGGAGTCTGTGAAAAATTTGTATGAAGAAGACAAGAACAGGAGCAAAATGTTTGTGGTTGAAAAATATCACAAATTGCTCTTTGAGGACGAAACGTCCATGTTACCACAGGTAAAAGAATTTCTGAAGCTGCGTCAGAAACTGGAAGACGAAGAGATGCCCCTTCCCGACAAGTTTGTCGTTGGAGGGATCGTCTCAAAACTTCCTGCTGGATGGAGTACCTTCTATGCAAGGATGCACAGAAAGAAGCTGGACATTAGCTTGGGAGATCTACTTCAAGAGATCCATGTTGAGGACGAGATGCGTTCTCAACAGAAGGTAGACACTCTGTCCAAACAGTTGGCTAAAGCCAATCTGGTGCAGACGAGGGATCCCAAGGGGAAGCAGGCGGCTTCTCATCCCAAGAAGAAGGACTTCACTAATCTGAAAGTGAAGGGCCCTTCATTCAAGCAGCAGAAGACTAAGTCCCACGTGACTTGTTACAATTATGGCAAAAAAGGCCACTACAAGAGTGAATGCAGATCTAAGCCTAAACAATCAGAGAAAGGTGAGCCTATTAAGGTTTCATTAGTTTCTAACATTGTTGCTATGATCGGACAGGTCACAACTGTGGAGGTTGACTCTGACTGGTGGATAGACACTGGTGCGACTTGTCATGTCTGTTCTGACAAGGAATGGTTCGTCACGTACCAGCCGATATCTGAGAAGGTTGTCATGGCGAACCAGGCCCAAGCTGAAGTTCTGGGGATTGGGAGTGTGGAGCTGAAACTCACTTCAGAAAACACTCTGACGCTTCAAGGCGTGAAGCATGTTCCTGCGATTGCCAAGAACCTGATCTCTGGGAGCCTGCTCTGCAATGCAGGCTTGAGGATGGACATCAACGCTGGTCAGATGGTTATGTCCAAGAAAGGAACATACTTCGGGAAGGCTTATCAAACCGAAGGCATGTTTAAAATTCAGCTTGTTAACCAGTTTGAAGACATCAATGCAGTTGCATTTTCTGATTATTCTCTTGAGTTGTGGCATAATAGACTAGGACATGTTCATTGTAAGAGAATTAACAAAATGTCTAGTCTAGGACTTATCTCCAAATGTGGGGGTAAGGTGGAGAAGTGTGAGGTGTGTGCTCAGACGAAGATCACAAGGAAACCCTTTCATCGGGTCAATAGAAGCACAGATCTTCTGGAGTTGGTGCACTCCGATATCTGTGACTTCAAACATTTCTCCACGAAGGCCGGGATGAAGTATTTCATAACCTTCATCGACGACTTCTCAAAATACGCGTTCGTCTACTTGCTCAAGTCTAAAGACGAAGCCTTCGAGAAGTTCAGAGAGTTCAGGGCCGAAGCTGAACGGCAGACTGGACAACAACTCAAGAGGTTAAGGAGTGATCGAGGTGGGGAGTACAGGTCTCATGAATTCGCATCGTTCTGCAGAGAACATGGAATCATATGCGAGACTACTGCTCCATATTCTCCTCAATCTAACGGAGTAGCGGAGAGGAAGAACCGGACATTAACAGAAATGATGAATTCCATGCTACTCACTGCAGGTCTTCCAAAATGCTACTGGGGAGAAGCTGTATTAACGGCCACTTTCATTCTGAATAGAGTGCCATATGCAACTTCGGAAGTAACTCCTCATGAACTCTGGTTCAAAGTCAGACCAAACTTGAATGTCATTCGAGTGTAGGGGTGTCTGGCGTATGTGAAGCTTCCAGATCTGAAGATTCAGAAGCTGGGGACAAGGACTACGAAGGCGATCTTCTTGGGGTATGCCGAGAAGAGTGATGCTCGGAGATTTCTTGATATTGAATCAAATCATATCATCGAATCTCGCGATGCTGAATACTTTGAAGACAAGTTTGCTAAAGACAAAAACATTGTTCTTTCGGACATTCCGAAAAATGATGTAGGTGCAAATGAGACTGAAATCTCATACGAGCCAGTAGTCCAAGAAGAAGCTGTTGTTGATGAAACAACTCTTGTACCAGAACTCGCAGAGCCGTCAGCTAAGCGAGCGAGGAGACCGAAAGATTTCGGAGATGACTTTGTCACCTATCATGTGGAAGCAGATCCGCTTACCTATGATGAGGCGATGAAGACCAGAGATGCTATCTTCTGGAAGGAGGCAGTGAATGACGAGTTTGACTCTATCACCTCCAATAACACATGGGTGTTGGTAGATCTACCTGAAGGAGAAAAGCCTATTGGATGTAAATGGATCTTCAAGAAGAAGATGAAGGCAGATGGAACTATCGACAAGTTCAAAGCCAGGCTGGTAGCCAAGGGATTTTCTCAGAAACAGGGGATAGACTACTTTGACACGTACGCTCCAGTAGCCCGGATGACCACCATCAGGATGTTAATCGCTCTTGCAGCTATACATAAGTTGGTGATACATCAGATGGATGTAAAGACTGCATTCCTGAATGGGGAGCTGACCGAAGAGATTTACATGCAACAGCCAGATGGATTTGTCGTCAAAGGTCTTGAAGACAAAGTCTGCAAGTTGGTGAAATCATTGTATGGTTTGAAGCAAGCTCCGAAGATGTGGCATGAGAAGTTTGACAAAGTTATTAGGTCAAACGGCTACAGAGTCAGCGAGATGGACAAATGTGTTTACACAAAGTTCGCTGATGGAAGAGGAGTCATCGTTTGTCTGTACGTGGACGACATGCTAATCCTAGGTACGGATATAGGCTGTGTCACAGAGACAAAGAAGTTCCTCTCAACCAAGTTTAGTATGAAGGACTTGGGGGATGCAGATGTCATCTTGGGCATAAAGATCATCCGGACAGACACTGGAGTAGCGCTGTCACAATCTCACTACATTGAGAAGATGCTCACACGCTATGGGTATAAGGATCTTCCAGGGATCGATACGCCATACAGGTGTGATCAGAAGCTGAAGCCAAATTCAAGGGAAAGCGTCAGGCAGCTGGAGTATTCTAGCGTTATCGGAAGTTTGATGTACGCAACTACTGCCATAAGGCCTGACATAGCTTTCGCCGTGGGAATGCTGAGTCGGTTCACAAGCAACCCAGGGGTTGAGCACTGGAAAGCTGTGAAGCGAGTAATGAGATATCTCAAGAAGACTCAGACATATGCACTGCACTACAACGGGTATCCGACAGTAGTGGAAGGCTTCAGTGATGCTAGCTGGTGTTCAGAGGTGGAAAGCGAGAGATCCACAGGTGGATATGTCTTTTCCTTGGGTGGAGCTGCTATATCGTGGAAGTCGAAGAAGCAGACTATACTCTCTCGTTCCTCCATGGAATCTGAATTCTATGCACTTGAAACTGCAGCAGATGAAGCAGAGTGGCTTCGGGAGCTCATGTATGATCTTCCAGTGGTTGGGGCTCAGATACCGGCGATACCGATATACTGTGACAACCAGGCGACTGCGACGGTAGCATCAAATGACCTCTTCAACGGGAAGAAGAGGACTGTGCGGTTGAAGCACAGGGCAGTACACGATCTTATCAAAAGAGGTATAATTACAGTGGTTGATGTTCGGAGTCAGGAGAACCTGGCAGATCCGTTCACAAAGGGCCTCAAGCGCCAGTTGGTCGATGACACAGCTTGTAAAATGGGCTTGAAGGCATTCTGATAGTGTGTCTTTGTAATCCTACCATAAAGTTTTATGCTATTAGTTCAAAGAGAAATCTACTAGGCATCTAACTTTTGGTTCAAAGGAGGATCACTGACTGGGAAACTATCAGGTAACAGTGGGTACTTGTTCTCTGGAACATGGAAGGGATACGGACCCATAATCACTGTTGTCTACTATGTATTTTTCTGCGGAAAAACAGATCCTATGGAAGGTTGGCTTAAACGCCTTAATGAGTTCTCAGACAGAGTGAATGCCTGGTGTGCTTTACAGGAAGCATGGTAGAGCAGCACTACAAGAAGTGAATCTCCATGCTACAGTGGGGTGACTCCACCATGAGGTTCCCAGATAGGGGTAATGCCTCGGCTTTGCAAGCCAAGTCATAGCGGCGTAGCACCGCAAATAGGCATGTAGCCTAATGCTGTATGACGTAATTAAAGAGTTGTAGACAGCACTACAAAGGGGAGGATGGCCCCATGTTACAGTGGCACGACACCACGATGAGGTACCCAGGTAGGGGTAAAGCCTCGGCATTGCAAGCCATGTCGTTGCGGCGTAACACCGCAAGGAAGCCTTAGGCTTCATGCTGGGTAGTTTGGCACTACAAAGAGGCTTGTGACCTCATGCTATAGTAGTATGACACTACGATGAGGTTCCCAGGTAGGGGTAATGCCTCGGCTTCAGGCCATGTCATAGCGGCGTAGCACCGCAAGGAAGCGCAAGGCTTCATGCCATATCTCTTTAATAAAGAACTCACCTATAGTGTATGGAAAGAGATATCAGGCCGTCTCTTGAGGGTAAACTTGTAGACGCCCAAAATTATACACTGAAACCAGGCTGGCACAGGGCCTTTAATGTGCAGCCAGAAGCACACGTAACTACACTTTGTGAGTGGGAAAAATTACAATTGTGGTGCAGAATTTAAGGCATAGTCCATTCTTGTATCACATTGTTATTTAACCCATGCGGGAAGATTCAAGTCGTCAGCGACATCTATCCTAATGCAAAATGGACAGTTATTGTGGGGAACACTCAACCCTGGACACATATATATGTTGTGATATGTGGGGGATTGTTGGTGCTTTCTTTACATGGAGAGAGCTTGCTCTCAACATGCCTTGTGAATTTTAGTCCCACATCGGAAATGCACCATGAGTTATCTCAACATATATACTTGGGTGTATTATTGAGAGATGCACATGGGGTGGTGACCCTAAGGAGGGAACCATGTGGGTGATTTTACAAGGAGGTAAGTATAAGGCTCCAAGGATTAAGCATTAATGTTTTTGTCATTCTCTTGGATTAATTCCACTTGGAGCTAAGCCCCAAAGGGGCTTAGCGACTCGGACTCGGGCTCGGGCTCGGGCTCATGGGCTCATGGGCTCATGAGGCGTAATGTGGCATTTTGTTGGCGCACTTTGCACTTAGCACGTCAGCAGTCATGCGGTCTTTATGCGGCTCATAGCGGTCCATGCGGCTCATGCGGTCCATACGGCTCATGCGGCTCATGCGGCTCATGCGGTCCATGCGGCTCATGTGGTTCATGCGGTCCATGCGGCTCATGCGGCACATGCGGTCCATGCAGCCCAAGCGGTCCATGCGGCCAGGCTGCTGCTGCTGCCGCATGGAGGGCTACGCTGACTGTGCAGATTTTAAATTGGTTATGGAAAGGATGAATCAATACAATTAATTCAGATCCTATCTTTGTGGGATTTGAATTAAATTCGTTTCTATCTTTGTGGGATTTGAATTAATTCAGTTCCTATCTTTGTGGGATTAGAATTAATTCGTTGCTATCTTTTTGTGATTTGATTCAATCTTTCCATAACTGAAGAGGCGGCTAGGGTTTCCACTCTCTCTCTATATATACTCTCTTCTGGCCTCCTTTGTGGCTACTACGAAAATTATAAGTTAAAAAAAAGGAGAAAGAGAGAGAGAGCTGCTGCCGCCATTGCAAGTCCATCCAAGGAGTCTGAACAGAGGTGACTTCGAGCGTTCCACAAGTTCTTCAACTTGCTGGTTCCTGGAAGCAGATCGTGTGGGGCGAATCTTGCTTTGAACAACGGTATTTTGACACCCCAGCATTGTTCTTCTTCTCATCTCTCTAGATTATTGTAACTTGTTCTGTCCCAATTGCAACACGTTTGCAAGGAAGAACAAGAGATCTTCTCTTTGCTATTTTTCTCCTTCATTTTATAATTTGGCTATTTAGTTTTATTCGTAGATCTTGAGTTTGATCATCACAAAGTTTTGTGTGACATCTCAGATCTCGATTGCATTAGTTTTCATCTTTGATCAAGCCCCCGGGACTAACAATTAAGTACCTTAGCGGGTGGGTTGCAGGCGGCGAGCGTGTAGATGGGAATGGAGTTAAGGACGTGCTTGAGCATGATCAATTTACCTCCTCGTGAAAGAAGCTTGTTCTACCAACCGTCGATGCGTTGCTTAATCGTTGACACCAGAGTATCGAAAAGGGTTGCTCTCTGCCGCCCATATGCCATAGGGCAACCGAGGTACATGAACGGGGGGGGGGGGGGGGGTTGTACAACCTCGATGCCCACTCTTGTCGCAATGGAGTCCTATTTCTGTAGACTAGCAGATTCATGTATAAAAATCCAACTTTTGGATTTGTTAATCTTCTGACCTGCCCTATCTTTGAACCTACGAAGGAGTTGAGTAATGAGAGTGACCATCCTACTATCGGTGGAGGAGAAGATCACTATATCATTGGCATAGGCGAGATGAGTGATAAGGGGACATCCACTAGTGGGGCGGTATCGGGAGAATGAAGACGATAAGGGGTCTCCTTGATGAACCCCACGATAAAATTTGAAGAAGCCACAAAGGGAGCCATTGATGAGGATGGAGAACTAGGAGTTACTGACTGATCTCCAGATCAAATCGATCCACTTTTCGAGAAGCCAAATTTCCTAAGCACCCAGATGATCACCTGTCAGTCGAGGCGATCATAAGCCTTCTCCATATCCAGCTTCATTGCTATGTTACCTCCTCTGTTGTCCTTGCCCATTTGACTAGTCGTTTTCTGTGTTAATAAGATGTTGTCGATGATGCTTCTATCTCTCACAAAGCTTCTATGCTCGTTAGAAATGATTTTAGGGAGCAAATGACTCAATCTTTTGGCGATGATTTTGAAACCAGTTCGTTGAAGAAGTTACCGATGCTAATGGGACGAAAGTCTGCGAAGGTGGAGGGGTTTTTTATTTTCGAAATGAGAACCAAATTCGTACTGGAGATCGCTTTTGGGTATTGATTGTGAAGGAAAGTGTTCAAAAATAACAGATTGCCTTTGATGAAAGATTGCACTTCGTCCCAAATGTCCTCTTTGATCAAATCCCAGCTTTTAATGAAGAACTTGGCCGTAAAGCCGTCTGGACCCAGGGAGCTATCGTTGTTCAGATCCTTCACCGCTTTATAGACCTCGTTGACTGAGGCAGGGGCCATTAATTTTATGTTATCTTCCTGGGAAATAAGCGAAGGAATGGCATTAAGCAGATTGTCATCCTTCGTAATATCAGCTTTGGTGAAGAGATTAGAGAAGAATTTGATCGCCTTGATGCTAATATCCTTGATACCAATTAACGTGCTGCCATCGTTACTCTTTATACTATGGATATGAAGAAAGCTCCTCCTTTTCTTGACATAGGAGTGGAAGAACATGGAGTTTTGATCACCGTCTCTATCCCATCTCGATCTTGCTTTCTGGCACCAGAAATCAACAATTGTAGAGTTGTGTTGCTTAAGTCTCGCACGGGCCATATTCATGTTGGAGTGGGTGGGATTCCCAACCTATGTGGAGATGACCCCGGAGTGCGACGAGCGCCGTTCGTGTGTCGAAGAAGCTCGGGGAGGAAGCGGGCTGCTGATAGAGCTACAGGGAGCTGCTGGAAGCAGGGGGCCGAGTTCGGGCCGAACTCTGCCCCAGGCAGAGTTCTGGCCGAACTCTGCCTCCCCATTCCAGAATGTGGTCAGCCAGTGCTGTTTGCCCGACACAGAGTTCTGGCCGAACTCTGTGTCGTCGGGGCTGATGCGAGAATTTGGGTGACTTTTCACCACTGGATCTAATCCAACGGTCCAGGTTGGTTGCGGGATTAGGGAGTTAAGTTGAGTTTTCTCAACCCTAATTCAGAACGCAACGTAACACAACTTGGAGAGAGGAAGGAGGCAAGAGTGCCATTGCAACTTCGGAGAAGAAGACGGAGGATTGAAGGTCGCTATTCGAAGGAGATCGTGTTCGGGTAATCTCTACTCGTCGTTCTCGCTCTTCGTAGCCTTGTAATCATTGTTCTTATTTCTGAGTGTTGTGGGGATCCGATTTGGATCGGGAGGAGTTTGTAGAGGGTGTAATTCTTCTATTCCATTAGTGGAGGCTTCTCAGGGTTGGACTCCGATCGTCCCGTGGTTTTTTTTCCGCAAGGGTTTTCCACGTCAAAAATTCTCTGTGTCTGCGTGGATTGTTTTGTGTGGTTGTTTTTGGGTTCGTACGTTGTATTGCTCGGTCCTCTCGCAGGTACTCTCCGGTTTGGGGAAAGGTTTCCGCGCTTCTTTCCCAACAGAGTGATATCAGAGCCAGGTTTTGGAATTCAGAAGGAGTGTCAGTAGTTGACAGAGAAACCAGAGAGGAGAGATGGACGCGAAGCCGATGCGCATGGTAAATCTTAATGGCACAAACTATCATTATTGGCGGAGCAAGATGAAGGATTTGCTGTTTGTCAAGAAGCTGCATCTACCCGTGTTTGCATCCGAGAAGCCCAGTGATAAATCCGAGGAGGACTGGACATTCGAGCACATACAAGTGTGTGGGTACATACGGCAGTTTGTTGATGAGAACGTGTACAACCACGTTGCCAATATTGAGCACGCGAAGACGTTGTGGGATAAGCTGGAATCCTTGTATGCGAAAAAGACCGGGGTAAACAAATTATTCCTGATCCGAACGATGATGGGTCTGTGGTACAAGGATGGGGCGTCTATTTCGGATCACTTGAGTGAGTTCCAGGGCGTGGTTGACCAGTTATCTTCAATGGGAGTCAAGTTCGACGACGAAGTTCAGGGACTGTGGCTGCTGTGTACTTTACCAGACTCGTGGGAGACCGTACGAGTATCTATGATCGCTTCTGCTCCAGAGGGCGTAGTCAGTCTGGAGTTTGCCAAGAGCGGGGTGCTGAATGAAGAGATGCGGAGACGTTCTCAGGGCACTTCATCCACATCCCACCACTCAGAGGCACTTGTTTCAGAGAGCCGCGAAAGGAGCAAAAGCAGGGGTCCAGGTGGTGGCAGAGACAAGAGCAGGGGGAAGTCCAAGGGTCGTTACGAGGACTCAGAGTGTTACCATTGTGGTAAGAAGGGCCATATCAAGCGGAATTGTTTCGCTTGGAAGAGAGAGAAGAAGGGCGACAAGGGGAAGCAAGAAGAGAATACTACAGCGGCGGCCTCGATGCACGGAGGCGATGTGATCGTCGTAGGTGATGAGGTCATTACTGACCTCGTCTGCGATGACAATTCTTGGCTGGTGGACTCAGGGGCTTCAGCACATGTATCTCACAACAGGGCACTGTTTGCCACTTATACGACAGGTGACTGTGGCGTGTTGAAGATGGACAACGGAGATGTGTCGAAGGCGGTTGCCGTTGGAGATGTGCATAATTGAGAACGAAGACGGGTGCGGTTCTTGTTCTCAAGGATGTTCGTCATGTCCCTGATATCCGTTTCAACCTGGTGTCGGTTGGAAGGTTGGATGACGAGGGATTCTTCAGTCTCTTCGGGAATAGTCAGTGGAAGCTTTCCAGGGGTTTGATGGTTATTGCCAGAGGAAGCAAGAAGTCCGATCTCTACTATATAGAGGGGAGCGTACAGGGGGCACAGGAGGTGAACGCAGTCAGTGATGCGTCTACCGAGTTGTGGCACATGCGGCTCGACCATATCAGCGAGAAGGGGATGAGCTACTTGGTGAACAGGAAGGTGATTCCGGGGCTCAAGTCTACAAAGTTGGAGAAGTGCACGCACTGTTTAGCTGGGAAGCAAAAAAGGGTGTCTTTCCAAAGTCACCCAAGTTCGAGGAAGCCGGCATTGTTCGAGTTGATTCACTCGGATGTCTGCGGTCCTATGAAGGTAAAATCTCTTGGTGGTGCTTCTTACTTTATAACCTTTATTGATGACTATTCCAGGAAGGTTTGGGTCTATGCCTTAAAGACCAAGGATCAGGTGCTGCCTATTTTCAAGGAGTTTCAGGCCTCTGTTAAAAGGGAGACGGGCAAGAAGTTGTTGTGTGTTCGGTCCGACAATGGCGGCGAATACATTGGTCCCTTTGATGCGTATTGCAGAGAGCAGGGGATACGACACCAGAAGACTCCGCCAAAGACACCTCAGCTCAATGGTGTAGCGGAACGCATGAACATGACACTGATGGAGAGGGTGCGGTATTTGCTGTCAGAAGCAAACTTGCCCGGCAGTTATTGGGGTGAGGCTCTTCTCACAGCTGCTTATGTTATTAATTTGTCTCCTAGTGCTCCTTTGCAGGGTGATGTGCCTGACAAAGTATGGTACGGCAAAGAGCCGTCATACAATCACCTGCGGGCATTTGGTTGTAAGGCCTTCGTGCATGTACCGAAGGACGAGAGGACCAAACTTGAGCCGAAGACGAGGCGATGCGTCTTTGTCGGCTACGGTCGGGATGAGTTTGGCTATAGACTCTACGACCCAGTGGAAGGAAAGCTCTACAGAAGCAGGGACGTAGTGTTCGTCGAGGATCGGACCATGACCAACACTCAGGATTCCAAGACGCCTTCTGAGGCTTAGGAATTGCCTGAGTTAGAGTCATTTCGCTTCGAGCAGTTTCTAGAGGACATCGCAGAGGATCCAGTTATGGGGGAGCCAGTACATGGAGTTGCTCCCAACCTTGATCATCAGCCTGCTGATGGTGGTCAGGGTGTCCCTCAGAAGGATGAGCATGCCGGGGAGGCAGTTCCTGAAGGGGAGGAGGCTGTCGGTATTCAGCCAGCACCAGTGGTTCCTTTGAGGAGGAGTGACAGGGATTGTCGACCATCTACGAGATACTCACCAGATGAGTATGTGCTATTGACTGACGGGGGAGAGCCCAAAAGTTTTGCAGAGGCTATGGAAGACGAACACAGGCAGGAGTGGATGGAGGCTATGCAGGAGGAGATGAGTTCCTTGCACACCAATTCCACTTATGATCTGGTGCGGTTGCCAAAGGGCAAGAAGGCTTTGAAGAATCGATGGGTGTTCAGAGTGAAGCAGACGGATGATGCTACTCGCCCTCGATACAAAGCGAAGCTGGTAGTTAATGGCTACGGTCAGCGGAAAGGCGTGGATTATGATGAGATCTTTTTGCCCGTCGTCAAGCATTCGTCTATTCGGGTGGTGCTAGCATTAGCAGCCAGTCTCGACTTGGAGGTCGAGCAGATGGACGTGAAGACGGTATTCCTCCACGGTGATCTTGAGGAGGAGTTGTACATGGAGCAGCCAGAGGGATTCTGTGAGAAGGGCAAGTCACATTTGGTCTGCCGGTTGAGGAAGAGCTTGTATGGTCTGAAGCAGGCTCTGAGGCAGTGGTACAGGAAGTTCGAGTCGTTTATGGGGGAGCATGGTTATGCACGGATGACGTCGGACCATAGTGCATTTGTGAGGTATTTTGCCGAGTATGATTTTATCTTTTTATTGCTCTATGTTGATGATATGCTATTAGTGGGTCGAAATGCCACTAGGATAGCGGAGCTGAAGCGCCAACTGGGCGCGGCCTTCTCTATGAAGGATTTGGGCGCATCGAAGACTATTCTTGGGATGGAGATCAGCCGAGAGAGAGATTCCAAGCTGCTATACTTGTCCCAAACGAAGTATATTTACCGGGTACTTCAGCGTTTCGGGATGGACGGGTCGAAGAAAGTGAGTTCCCCTCTTGCGGCTCACTTTAAGCTCACTGAGGAGCAGTGTCCATCTACCGAGGACGAAAAGGAAGATATGGAGCGGGTTCCATATGCCTCAGCTGTGGGAAGCCTTATGTATGCCATGGTGTGTACGAGGCCAGATATTGCTCATGCAGTTGGTACGGTTAGCAGGTATCTTTCAAATTCTGGAAGGGTACATTGGAGTGCGGTCAAGTAGATTCTACGTTATCTTCAGAGCACTGCTGGTTGGAGACTTTCCTTTGGTGGTGACGAGCCGAAGCTGGTTGGGTATACCGACGCTGATATGGCTGGAGATGTAGATACGAGGCGATCGACTTCAGGCTACGTGATGATGTTTGCGGGAGGAGCGGTGTCGTGGCAGTCACGATTGCAGAAGTGTGTTGTCTTGTCGACGACAGAGGCAGAGTATATACATTGCGGCGACGGAGGCTTGCAAGGAGTTGCTGTGGATGAAGAAGCTGTTGCAGGAAATGGGACTGAAGCAAGAGCAGTATACTTTACTTTGCGACAGTCAGAGTGCTATCCACCTTGTGAAGAATCAGACGTTTCATAGCCGGTCCAAGCACATCGAGACTCGGTATCATTGGATACGGGATATGGTTGAGAAGAAGGACGCGGCGCTTGAGAAGGTTCATACAGATGACAACGGAGCTGATATGTTCACGAAGATTCTACCAAGAGGGAAGTTTGAGTACTGCAGGCAGATCGTCGGGATGATGACATTCTCCCCATAGTTGTGAAGGGAGAGATTTGTTGGAGTGGGTGGGGTTCCCAACCTATGTGGAGAAGACCCCGGAGTGCGACGAGCGCCGTTCGTGTGTCAAAGAAGCTCGGGGAGGAAGCGGGGCTACTGATAGAGCTACAGGGAGCTGCTGGAAGCAGGGGGGCCGAGTTCGGGCCGAACTCTGCCCCAGGCAGAGTTCTGGCCGAACTCTGCCTCCCCATTCTAGAATGTGGTCGGCCAGTGCTGTTTGCCCGACACAGAGTTCTGGCCGAACTCTGTGTCGTCGGGGCTGATGCGGGAATTTGGGTAACTTTTCACCACTGGATCTAGTCCAACGGTCCATGTTGGTTGCGGGATTAGGGAGTTAAGTTGAGTTTTCTCAACCCTAATTCAGAACGCAACGTAACACAACTTGGAGAGAGGAAGGAGGCAAGAGTGCCATTGCAACTTCGGAGAAGAAGACAGAGGATTGAAGGTCGCTATTCGAAGGAGATCGTGTTCGGGTAATCTCTACTCGTCGTTCTCGCTCTTCGTAGCCTTGTAATCATTGTTCTTATTTCTGAGTGTTGTGGGGATCCGATTTGGATCGGGAGGAGTTTGTAGAGGGTGTAATTCTTCTATTCCATTAGTAGAGGCTTCTCAGGGTTGGACTCCGATCGTCCCGTGGTTTTTTCCCGCAAGGGTTTTCCACGTCAAAAATTCTCTTTGTCTGCGTGGATTGTTTTGTGTGGTTGTTTTTGGGTTCGTGCGTTGTATTGCTCGGTCCTCTCGCAGGTACTCTCCGGTTTGGGGAAAGGTTTTCGCGCTTCTTTCCCAACAATTCAGAGCTCCTCTCGAGTCCTATCAGCTCTCAAGGCGTAGCTAGCCTCCGTAGTCGCTACGGCATCTTCTGCTTCCCTGACAACATTAAAAATATCCTCGTTCGTAACCATACTCTAGATCATAAGGGCATGATGAGTGGCTTTGAGATGTTGCACTATACGAATCAATGGGTTATGGTGGTCGACGCTGCCCCAAGTGCCAGCGACCCCTCAGGGAATTCTGCATGATGACACCAGAAATTGAGAAATTTGAAAGATTTATGCAACATCGGGGAGGTAATATTGGTATCCAAGAGAAGAGGGCTGTGGTCGGATTCATTGCGATTCAAATGCATCATTTTGGCCCCATAAATCATGTCCTGCCAGAGGTGGTTGACGAGGATCTAGTCGAGGCGAGAGTGTTGAGCATGTATCCCTTCCCTAGAATTCGTCCATGTGTATAAGTGGCCCATGAACGGTACAGCCGTAAGCCCGACGTCGAAAGAAAACTGGTTGAAGTCGACCATAAAGGCATACGCGGGGGGAAGGCCTCCAGATTTATCCTTACTCGAGGCCACTACGTTGAAGTCGCCCCCGTAAATCTAGGAAGAATCCTGGAATCTATACTGCAGTCTGAGAAGGATGAGTCATCCCACAACTCCTTACGCTTCTTCTTATTCGAGCCACCGTGAACCACAAAGAGGATGGTCTTCTTGCTCAAATGGCCGTGATCGAACTCAACAGAGAGGGATTGATATCTGGAGTCCACAATCTGAGCGTTGATGTCTGAGATCCAAAATAACCAGATATCCTTGCTGTGCCCTACCGCTTTGGTAAAACCTAACATGGTTCTGTATTTTGAGATATTAGACCATCTCCAATGGGGGTTTCTATCTTCCCTATTTCTATGGAAGAAATCCATTTTAGAAAAAAATTTCTTCCAATGGTGATTTCTATCACCATTTCTATCCTAGGTGGCAATGATGTAGGATGGAAACTTTCTAGGAGTGTTTCTACATGTAGAAACTCTCATATCTCTCATGACAATTATTATTGGGCCCTACACTATTAAATTGGTCCTTTTACTATGTGACACATATGATAGAAATGGAGAACCATTGGAGAGCATTTTTGTATGTCTATATTTTCTATGTAGAAACTCTTCCAACTAGGATAGAAATCTCTTTAAAGTGCAATGCCCAAGTAGGATAAGAACTCAATTTTAGAAATCACCATTGGAGATGGTCTTAGAGACGTCTACTTTCGCTTTAATGATGGCGAGGATAGAGATTCTGTACATTCTGTCTAGTAAGAGTCTTGATTCTATTCATCGACTGCTCGTTCGCAATTCCCTTCATGTTCCAAATCATGATGCATAACATTTAAACTCTAGAAAGGAGAGAGGGATGCGTTTTTTAGGCGAACGTAGGGTCATCGTTGAGCCAGTAAGAATAGTCGATGCCCTACTCCGTCCAAAAATGTTCTCTGATAGCATTGATGTTGGTGCTTTCTTTACATGGAGAGAGCTTGCTCTCAACATGCCTTGTAAAATTATAGTCCCACATCGGAAATGCACCATGAGTTATCTCAACATATATACTTGGTTGTGTTGTTGAGAGATGCACATGGGGTGGTGACCCTAAGGAGGGAACCATGTGGGTGATTTTACTAGGAGGTAAGAATAAGGCTCCAAGGATTAAGCATTAATGCTTTTGTCATTCTCTTGGATTAATTCCACTTGGAGCTAAGCCCCAACGGGGCTTAGCGACTCGGACTCGGACTCGGACTCGGGCTCATGAGACGTAATGTAGCGTTTTATTGGCGCACTTTGCACTTAGCACGTCAGCAGTCATGCGGTCTTTATGCGGCTCATATGCGGCCATGCGGTCTTATGCAGCATGCGGCTCATATGCGGCCTCATGCGGCTCATGCGGTCCATGCGGCTCATGCGGCTCATACGGCACATGCGGTCCATGTGGCTCATGCGGCTCATGCGGCACATACTGTCACGACCCGCACCCGTTTTTTTTTTTTTTTTTAAAACGGATACAAGACGTGTCCAAGTCAGCCTACGCCGCAGTGTCGGCGGTAGAACGCTGTCACGGCCATAAAGATCAGATTCACAAGTAATACTCATTCACAAAATTAATTTAACTTACATTGATCACAAGTTTTACATTTGTAGAAAATATAAACTTGTACAAATAAAAGAATGACTACAACTCAACTATCTAGCTAATCTCTAGGCCTTTGTCTGCAAGTATTTCCGTCACTCCCCAAGCTAAGTGAATCCACGGCTAACCTGAAAATGTTGGTTTCCAGTCAGGAATAGAACGAGCACAATTCACTGAATGCAATTTCAAATAAAAAAAATGACTATAAAACAAAGGTTAGACATTAATCATGAGTTTTGAAAATAACAGTAAAGCCGTAAGAAAAATCAATAGTAATAAATAGACTCATATACTTTCCACCGTTAGAAGTACCTTTGATATGTGATCAGTCTGGGACATTACACCGCACGGTCTACGAGATCTACTTGCAGAATTTAAACAAGGTCTACGAGATCTACTGCATAAAATAAACGAGGTCTACGAGATCTACTGCATAAAAGTAACAATGTCTACGAGATCTACTGCAAGAAAGTAACAATGTCTACGAGATCTACTGCAAGAAAGTAACAATGTCTACGAGATCTACTGCATGAAAGTAACAATGTCTACAAGATCTACTGTATGAAAGTAAACAAGGTCTACAAGATCTACTGCATGAAAGTAAACAAGATCTACGGTCGGATCACACATCCTTGGTACTTCTCATTCCCGACTCAACAATTTATAATAGAAAATAATCACATAACCAATGACCAATCAATGAAATATAGTGAAAATCAATATCGAAATGCAGACAATAAACTGTACTCGCCTGTGGTCCTCTGCTGGTGAAACCGACAGTCTGAACTACTCAATGTGCCACAATAGTCAAAACCCGTACAACAGTCCCCGGAAGCTGAAATAAACAATACCAATGATCTCAAAATAGTCCAATTAGCTAGGATTTCCTGTCCTTAAGTCCAATTCTGGACACAGGGGCAAAACGGTAATTTCGGGCCAAAACGGTGTCCGCCGTTGGACCCGCTTTGCACCGAAAAACGTGCCAGAGTCAACGGTCTCTAAAGTCGTCAAACTACATGTCTACGGATTCAGTTTTCTGATACGAACCCAACCGTATGTCCAGAGTTGGATTCCGGCGGACCGTGCACAAAATCGTCCGTTGAGTGGAACCGCGGGGCCCGCAAAACGGTGATTTTATCAACAGTCTCAGAATCGGACCAACTTGGCATGCAGGACCAGAAAAACGATACGGTCCTGTTGGTGCAAGTTTCGTCTCGATCTGACGAGCGTGCACAAAGTTATGACTGAATTTGCATTGGACGGATACGGGCGATTTCGACGGATACGCGTCGAATTCGTCGCGCACACGCGACCAATTTGAATTCCGTCAAAGCACACACGACCACGAAGCCGTTACGCAGCTTTCGATGTCTTCGGTGCGCGACCATGTTGCCCGGAATGGCGGGACGGACGTGGTATCGGAGCGTTTTTATTGAATTTCCATATTTTCTAAAACAGGTTTTTCTTGATATTCGAGGATCGATTACTCTGTACACAGTGTATGAAATTCAAAACTACGAAATTGTTTCTGATCTCCTATAGGTTGTCTAAACATGTGTTCAAATAGATTTTCTAAAAGTTTACAGGATTGATCGGAATCGGTCCGTAAACGTAGGTTCCTGGACTGCAAAATTATCCTGTTTTTGGACAGGTTTTGTCGAAGTTTGGTTCGATCTCTTGTCGAATCTCGTTATGTTCTGCCTGAACTAATTGACAGGACGTCGAGTTGGTTAGGTTGGCTACCCGATGAATTCGACGGAACGAAAAACGGAGAAGTATGGGCGGAGAAAACTCACCTTGATTCCGCTCGTATTGCTACTGCTACTGCTGTTGAGCGCTGTCATCTCGCTCTGCTGTGCGCGCGTGCGGCTCTCTGGCTGGCGGCACTGGCCGCGCGCGGCGGCGCCGCGAGCGCTGGTGTGGCCGCCAGGTGACTGGGGTGGGCGTCGGGTTCTGACGTTAGGGTTTGTTTATTCGATCAACTCCTCGCTCTTATATATAAACGCGGCTAAAATAAGGCTCTGTTAGCCGTGGGGGAAGGAAGAGCCCGCTCGGGTTTTCAGAGTTTTGGCCTAAGCTGCTGCACGTGGGCTTCGGGCCTTGGATGGCCGGGCTGGGTTCAACTGCTATAGGCTTGAATTGTTGCTCGGTTGAGCAACTAAAGGAAAATGGTTTTGGGGAGCTCGGTTTTAGGCCGAGCTGTGAGGGGCTAGCTCAGGAAGCTACTGCTTCCCTTAGTCTTTTATCCTTCTATTCATTATTAGCCATTATATATATATATATAAGTATATTCACACCCATATATAATTATATGCGTGTATTGGTATATACATACACTTATACATCTACCCATATATATTTATATTTACATACACACGTACGCCTATATAAGTATATTTATATTTATATATATATATACACGTATACTCCTGTATAAATATATGTACACGTACACATATACTGCTATGTATATACTTATATATATATGTACACATTTTTATATATATATTTATATATCCATATATTTATAGACATGGTAATTTATATATATATATATACATCCACACACATATTATATATATCTAAGCTAACTTGTATAAATATACTAGCTCTCTTTATCCTTTGTTAAGAGACATTTTTGGGTGCACGACCCATAAAACAATATAACTCTCTTCTGGTCTAGTTCGATCTCAGGAATAAAACGAATCCTTCTTCTACTACACAACTATAGGAACAACATTGCCTTGAGGCTCGCCAACTCGGAACAACTGTCGTTTCTTCGTAGCATGACAACTCTCAACCTATGCTGCTATCGCAACTTCTGCCACCAGAAAGACAAGGCCTTCACTGCCATGATTGAAATCATCTAACGTAATAATAAACTAATTAATTATTTATAAAAATCTAAGAATCACCATTAAAAATAAATAAAGCAAAATAATATAAAAATAATTCCGGGAAGGGAGGCTACACATACGGTCCATGCAGTCCATGCGGCTCATGCGGTCCATAAGGCTCATGCGGCCAGGCTGCTGCTGCTGCCGCATGGAGGGATCCGCTGACTGTGCAGATTACAAATCAGTTATGGAAAGGCTGAATCAATGCGATTAAATCAGATCCTATCTTTGTGGGATTTGAATTAATTCAGATCCTATCTTTGTGGGATTTGAATTAATTTCGTGGGATTTAAATTAAATCTCGTTGCTATCTTTGTGGGATTTGAATTAATTTCGTGGGATTTGAATTAAATCTCGTTGCTATCTTTTGGAATTTGATTCAATCTTTCCATAATTGAAGAGGCGGTTAGGGTTTCCACCCTCTCTCTATAAATACTCTCTTCTGGCCTCCTTTGTGACTACTACGAAAATTACAAGTCAGAAAAGGAGAAAGAGAGAGAGAGTTGCTGCCGCCATTGCAAGTCCATCCGAGGAGTCTGAACAGAGGTGACTTCGAGCGTTCCACAAGTTCTTCAACTTGCTGGTTCCTGGAAGCAGATCGTGTGGGGCAAATCTTGCTTTGAGCAACGGTGTTTTGACACCCCAGCATTGTTCTTCTTCTCATCTCTCTCTAGTTTTATTGTAATTCGTTCTGTCCCAATTGCAACACGTTTGCAAGGAAGAACGAGAGATCTTCTCTTCTCTATTTCCCTCATTCAGATTGTAATTTGGCTACTTGATTTATTGTACCATCGTAGATCTTGAGTTTGATCACTGCAAAGTTTTGTGTGACATCTCAGATCTCGATTGCATTTGTTTTTCATCTTTGATCAAGCCCCGGGACTAACAATCTCAAAGCAAGATCCGTATAGATGGAAAACATTAATGCTTCGCTCCTCCAATCGGACTTCTGCAAGTTGAAAAAGTTCGATGGAGAGCACTATCAAGTCTGGAAGAGAAAGGTGTACCTAACTCTTCAACTGAAAGACGTTGATCATGTTCTGTTGGAGGAAGAACCCTCTGTTCTAGACACTGGATCTACTGCCGCCATCAACGCGGCTACCAAACTCCAGGCCAAGTGGAGAAAGGAAAATAGCATCTGCAGGCTTCTCATCCTGAATGCTATGGTGGATTCCCTGGCAGAATCCTATTCAAAGAAGGAACTTGCCAGAGATATATGGGAGTCTGTGGAAAATCTGTATGAAGAAGACAAGAACAGGAGCAAAATATTTGTGGTTGAAAAATATCACAAATTGCTCTTTGAGGACGAAAAGTCCATGTTACCACAGGTGAAAGAATTTCTGAAGCTGCGTCAGAAACTGGAAGACGAAGAGATACCCCTTCCCGACAAGTTTGTCGTCGGAGGGATCGTCTCAAAACTTCCTGCTGGATGGAGTACCTTCTATGCAAGGATGCACAGAAAGAAGCTAGACATTAGCTTGGGAGATCTACTTCAAGAGATCCATGTTGAGGACGAGATGCGTTCTCAACAGAAGGTGGACACTCTGTCCAAATAGTTGGCTAAAGCCAATCTGGTACAGACGAGGGATCCCAAGGAGAAGCAGGCGGCTTCTCATCCCAAGAAGGACTTCACTAATCTGAAAGTGAAGGGTCCTTCATTCAAGCAACAGAAGACTAAGTCCCACGTGACTTGTTACAATTATGGCAAGAAAGGCCACTACAAGAGTGAATGCAGATCTAAGCCTAAACAATCAGAGAAAGGTGAGCCTAATAAGGTTTCATTGGTTTCTAACATTGTTGCTATGATCGGACAGGTCACAACTGTGGGGGTTGACTCTGACTGGTGGATAGACACTGGTACGACTTGCCATGTCTGTTCTGACAAGGAATGGTTCGTCACGTACCAGCCGATATCTGAGAAGGTTGTCATGGCAAACCAGGCCCAAGCTAAAGTTCTGGGGATTGGGACTGTGGAGCTGAAACTCACTTCTGGGAACACTCTGACGCTTCAAGGTGTGAAGCATGTTCCTGCGATTGCCAAGAACCTGATCTCTGGGAGCCTGCTCTGCAACGCAGACTTGAGGATGGACATCAACGCTGGTCAGATGGTTATGTCCAAGAAGGGAACATACTTCGGGAAGGCTTATCAATCCGAAGGAATGTTTAAAATTCAACTTGTCAACCAGTTTGATGACATTAATGCAGTTACATTTTCTGATTATTCTCTTAAGTTGTGGCATAATAGACTAGGACATGTTCATTGTAAAAGAATCAACAAAATGTCTAGTCTAGGACTTATCTCCAAATGTGGGGATAAGGTGGAGAAGTGTGAAGTGTGTGCTCAGACGAAGATCACAAGGAAACCCTTTCATCGGGTCAATCGAAGCACAGATCTTCTGGAGTTGGTGCACTCCGATATCTGTGACTTCAAATATTTCTCCACGAAGGCCGAGATGAAGTATTTCATAACCTTCATCGACGACTTCTCAAAATACGCGTTCGTCTACTTGTTCAAGTCCAAAGACGAAGCTTTCGAAAAGTTCAGAGAGTTCAGGGCCGAAGCTGAACGGCAGACCGGACAACAACTCAAGAGGTTGAGAAGTGATCGAGGTGGGGAGTACAGGTCTCATGAATTCGCATCGTTCTGCAAAGAACATGGAATCATATGCGAGACTACTGCTCCATATTCTCCTCAATCCAACGGAGTAGCAGAGAGGAAGAACTGAACATTAACAGAAATGATGAATTCTATACTGCTCACTGCAGGTCTTCCAAAATGCTACTGGGGAGAAGCTGCATTAACGGCCACTTTTATTCTGAATAGAGTGCCATATGCAACTTCGGACGTAACTCCTCATGAACTCTGGTTCAAAGTCAGACCAAACTTGAATGTCATTCGAGTGTGGGGGTGTCTGGCGTATGTGAAGCTTCCAGATCTGAAGATTCAGAAGCTGGGGACAAGGACTACGAAGGCGATCTTCTTGGGGTATGCCGAGAAGAGTGATGCTCGGAGATTTCTTGATATTGAATCAAATCATATCATCGAATCTCGCGATGCTGAATACTTTGAAGACAAGTTTGAAAAAGATAAAAACATTGTTCTTTCGGACATTCCGAAAAATAATGTAGGTGCAAATGAGACTGAAATCTCATACGAGCCAGTAGTCCAAGAAGAAGCTGTTGTTGAGGAAACAACTCCTGTACCAGAACTCGCAGAGCCGTCAGCTAAGCGAGCGAGAAGACCGAAAGACTTCGGAGATGACTTTGTCACCTATCATGTGGAAGCAGATCCGCTTACATATGATGAGGCGATGAAGACCAGAGATGCTATCTTCTGGAAGGAGGCAGTGAATGACGAGTTTGACTCTATCACCTCCAACAACACATAGGTGTTGGTAGATCTACCTGAAGGAGAAAAGCCCATCGAATGTAAATGGATCTTCAAGAAGAAGATGAAGGCAGATGGAACTATTGACAAGTTCAAGGCCAGGCTGGTAGCCAAGGGATTTTTTCAGAAACAGGAGATAGACTACTTTGACACGTACGCTCCAGTAGCCCGGATGACCACCATCAGGATGTTAATCGCTCTAGCAGCTGTACATAAGTTGGTGATACATCAGATGGATATAAAGACCGCATTCCTGAATGGGGAGCTGACCGAAGAGATTTACATGCAACAGCCAGATGGATTTGTCGTCAAAGGTCTTGAAGACAAAGTCTGCAAGTTGGTGAAATCATTGTATGGTTTGAAGCAAGCTCCCAAGATGTGGCATGAGAAGTTTGACAAAGTTATTAAGTCAAACGGCTACAGAGTCAGCGAGACGGACAAATATGTTTACACAAAGTTCGCTGATGGAAGAGGAGTCATCGTTTGTCTGTACGTGGACGACATGCTAATCCTAGGTACGGATATAGGCTGTGTCACAGAGACAAAGAAGTTCCTCTCAACCAAGTTCAGTATGAAGGACTTGGGGGATGCAGATGTCATCTTGGGCATAAAGATCATCCGGACAGACACTGGAGTAGCGCTGTCACAATCTCACTACATTGAGAAGATGCTCACACGCTATGGGTATAAGGATTTTCCAGGGATCGATACGCCATACAGGTGTGATCAGAAGCTGAAGCCAAATTCAAGGAAAAGCGTCAGGCAGCTGGAGTATTCTAGCGTTATCGGAAGTTTGATGTACGCAACCACTGTCACAAGGCCTGACATAGCTTTCGCCGTGGGAATGCTGAGTCGGTTCACAAGCAACCTAGGGGTTGAGCACTGGAAAGCTGTGAAACGGGTGATGAGATATCTCAAGAAAACTCAGACATATGCACTGCTCTACAACGGATATCCGACAGTAGTGGAAGGCTTCAGTGATGCTAGCTGGTGTTCAGAGGTGGAAAGCGAGAGATCCACAGGTGGATATATTTTTTCCTTGGGTAGAGCTGCTATATCGTGGAAGTCAAAGAAGCAGACTATACTCTCTCGTTCCTCCATGGAATCTGAATTCTATGCACTTGAAACTGCAGCAGATAAAGCAGAATGGCTTCGAGAGCTCATGTATGATCTTTCAGTGGTTGGGGCTCAGATATCGGTGATACCGATATACTGTGACAACCAGGCGACTGCGGCGGTGGCATCAAATGACCTCTTCAACGGAAAGAAGAGGACTGTGCGGTTGAAGCACAGGGCAGTACACGATCTTATCAAAAGAGGTATAATTGTAGTGGTTGATGTTCGGAGTCAGGAGAACCTGGCAAATCCGTTCACAAAGGGCCTCAAGCGCCAGTTGGTCGAGGACACAGCTTGTAAAATGGGCTTGAAGGCATTCTGATAGTGTGTCTTTGTAATCCTACCATAAAGTTTTATGCTATTAGTTTAAAGAGAAATCTACTAGGCATCTAACTTTTGGTTCAAAGGAGGATCACTGACTGAGAAACTATCAGGTAACAGTGGGTACTTGTCCTCTGGAACATGGAAGGGATACGGACCCATAACCACTGTTGTCTACTATGTATTTTTCTGCGGAAAAATAGATCCTGTGGAAGGTTGGCTTAAACGCCTTAATGAGTTCTCAGGCAGAGTGAATGCCTGGTGTGCTTTACAGGAAGCACGGTAGAGCAGCACTACAAGGAGTGAATCTCTATGCTACAGTGGGGTGACTCCACCATGAGGTTCCCAGGTAGGGGTAATGCCTCGGCTTTGCAAGCCAAGTCACAGCGGCGTAGCACCGCAAATAG
The DNA here is from genome assembly GCA_029216955.1 of Iris pallida. NCBI lineage: Eukaryota > Viridiplantae > Streptophyta > Magnoliopsida > Asparagales > Iridaceae > Iris > Iris pallida. The sequence goes on along the minus strand of JANAVB010008400.1, from coordinate 21,485,604 downwards.
GCAGGTAGCCTAATGCTGTATGTCGTAATTAAAGAGTTGTAGACAGTACTACAAAGGGGAGGATGGCCCCATGTTACAGTGGTACGACACCACGATGAGGTACCCAGGTAGGGGTAAAGCCTCGGCATTGCAAGCCATGTCGTTGCGGCGTAACACCGCAAGGAAGCCTTAGGCTTCATGCTGGGTAGTTTGGCACTACAAAGAGGCTTGTGACCTCATGCTACAGTAGTATGACACTACGATGAGGTTCCCAGGTAGGGGTAATGCCTCGGCTTCAGGCCATGTCATAGCGGTGTAGCACCGCAAGGAAGCGCAAGGCTTCATGCCATATCTCTTTAATAAAGAACTCACCTATAGTGTATGGAAAGAGATATCAGGCCGTCTCTTGAGGGTAAACTTGTAGATGCCCAAAATTATATACTAAAACCAGGCTGGCACAGGGCCTTTAATGTGCAGCCAGAAGCACACGTAACTACACTTTGTGAGTAGAAAGAATTACAATTGTGGTGCAGAATTCAAGGCGTAGTCCATTCTTGTATCACATTGTTATTTAACCCATGTGGGAAGATTCAAGTCGTCAGCGACATCTATCCTAATGCAAAATGGACAGTTACTATAGGGAACGCTCAACCCTGGACACATATATATGTTGTGATATGTGGAGGATTGTTGGTGCTTTCTTTACATGGAGAGAGCTTGCTCTCAACATGCCTTGTAAAATTATAGTCCCACATCGGAAATGCACCATGAGTTATCTCAACATATATACTTGGTTGTGTTGTTGAGAGATGCACATGGGGTGGTGACCCTAAGGAGGGAACCATGTGGGTGATTTTACTAGGAGGTAAGAATAAGGCTCCAAGGATTAAGCATTAATGCTTTTGTCATTCTCTTGGATTAATTCCACTTGGAGCTAAGCCCCAACGGGGCTTAGCGACTCGGACTCGGACTCGGACTCGGGCTCATGGGCTCATGAGGCATAATGTGGCATTTTATTGGCGCACTTTGCACTTAGCACGTCAGCAGTCATGCGGTCTTTATGCGGCTTATATGCGGCCATGCGGTCTTATGCAGCATGCGGCTCATATGCGGCCTCATGCGGCTCATGCGGTCCATACGGCTCATGCGGCTCATGCAGCACATGCGGTCCATGCGGCTCATGCGGCTCATGCGGCACATGCGGTCCATGCGGTCCATGCGGCTCATGCGGCTCATGCGGCACATGCGGTCCATGCGGTCCATGCGGCTCATGCGGTCCATGAGGCTCATACGGCCAGGCTGCTGCTGCTGCCGCATGGAGGGATCCGCTAACTGTGCAGATTACAAATCAGTTATGGAAAGGCTGAATCAATGCGATTAAATCAGATCCTATCTTTGTGGGATTTGAATTAATTCAGATCCTATCTTTGTGGGATTTGAATTAATTTCGTGGGATTTGAATTAAATCTCGTTGCTATCTTTGTGGGATTTGAATTAATTTTGTGGGATTTGAATTAAATCTCGTTGCTATCTTTTGGGATTTGATTCAATCTTTCCATAACTGAAGAGGCGGTTAGGGTTTCCACCCTCTCTCTATAAATACTCTCTTCTGGCCTCCTTTGTGACTACTACGAAAATTACAAGTCAGAAAAGGAGAAAGAGAGAGAGAGTTGCTGCCGCCATTGCAAGTCCATCCGAGGAGTCTGAACAGAGGTGACTTCGAGCGTTCCACAAGTTCTTCAACTTACTGGTTCCTGGAAGCAGATCGTGTGGGGTGAATCTTGCTTTGAGCAACGGTGTTTTGACACCCCAGCATTGTTCTTCTTCTCATCTCTCTCTAGTTTTATTGTAATTCGTTCTGTCCCAATTGCAACACATTTGCAAGGAAGAACGAGAGATCTTCTCTTCTCTATTTTCCTCCTTCAGATTGTAATTTGGTTACTTGATTTATTGTACCATCGTAGATCTTGAGTTTGATCACTGCAAAGTTTTGTGTGACATCTCAGATCTCGATTGCATTTGTTTTTCATCTTTGATCAAGCCCCGGGACTAACAATTGATTGATCTTCATGAGTGTCGATAGTGTCGAAGGAAAGTAAGGTATCCCATACGTTGATGGAGGCAAAGTCAGTGGCAGAGGCTTCAGCAATAGAAATAGGGCTATGTGGGTCTTCATCTTTAATTTCTCTAATACTGTCAAGAGGAAAACTGAGTTGTGCTAGAGGCCTGTAGGGGATCATCTGACCATTAATAGCTTCAACTCTGGTTCTGGAAGTATGTAAGGATGGGGCACTAGTAATTTTTGGGACTATGGCCCTCACGTCATCAGGAGGGTTAGAGCTTTTAGGCGTAGGGTGAGCCTTAGCCGTAGTGATGGATCAATTTTGATTACGCTTCAAAATAATCATCGTCGGAGTGTGATTCTCCTCAGGGACATTTTGAGACGACGAGGGGATACTCTCTGAGGCCTCATTCGCGACTCCATTCTCCACCCCTTTGCCCTTCTCATTAGATCGCTTGCACGAACTAAGGGAATGGCCTTGATGGAAGCATTTGGAGCAATATTCTTTTTCTTATATTCAATTGGTTGCCATATGTTGTTTCCTCCGGGTAGGATCAGATGCAATTTTGAAGGAAAGAAGGAGCTTGTTTCCATCTCTACTTGGACACATGCACGACTGGGTTGTGAATGAACGCTAGTAGCTTTGTATAGCTGAAGAGGGGTGCCGAGGCATGCTGCAATGGTGAAGACCGCGGGTTTGGCAAATAAGTGTTGAGGGAGACCCAAAAAGCAGCCCAAATGGGGGCGATCGAAGATCTCGCTCGACCGAGAAATCTGGGGACCATCGGAACAACCGCATAGGAGCGTTGGCCACGAACCACACATCTTTGGATCGTAGCCTAAGAAAATCTTCTTCAGAGGATGGGCACAATAACAACAGCTTAGGACCGATTACTCTAACGGAAATAGGACCAGATAGGCGTAATCTCCCGACCGCCCTGCGTACTGCATCGACAGGGGGGCGGCCATGAGAGAACTTCCCCACAAGGGCAAAGCGTAGAGGAGTTGCGGGAGCTTCCACTGTAGAAGCGGAGAAGGTGACTGTTGGAGCCCCTTCGAAGGTGGATACAAGGCACTATGGAATGGAGAATGGAGGCTGATGACAGTGGATAGGGGCGGCCACCGCATCAGCGTAGGAATGGGTGGACGGGGCGGAGGAGGGATCTGAAGGGAGGGGGTGGGGGCGTGGGTTAAAGGGGGTGAGAGGGTGGGGGAACGAACGAAGGAATACGGGGGAGGGGGAAAAGGGGGGAGTAGGGAGGGTTAGGGAGGCGGACGACACGATATAGCCACTGTCGGAGCCACCGAGACAGAGGGCAGCTTCGGGCGAGGGAAGAAAGCGGATGGAAGAGGGGGCCAACGAGAGCTAACTGCAAACACCCGAATTTTAATTTCTCAGTTAGCCCTAAATTTCAAAATATTTTTGAATTCATGAATCATGTTCTATGATTCTTATTATAATTACTACAGAGTTGTATTATCATTTTTTCTAAATTCTTTATGAAGAATTTCAAAACAAAAATTTGTATCCTTTAATAATATTAATATATATTTACATATTGTTAGCAGTATCATTCTATTTACTAGTGTTGTGATAATTAATTAGAGCACTTATTATAACTAATTACATTCAAAATTGAATTTCATTAGAAATAGTATTTAAGTTTCATAAATTAATTAGATTACCCATATTCTATTTCATATATACTAAATATTCTGAAGTATCATGTCTAGATATTTTCATCATGAAGTTTTTATTACTAAATATCATTTGTTTTTGTTTATTCGTACCAAATTTGAATTTTTATTAAATCAGACCCATTCCTTTGCAACTATTCTCCATTTCTTTAGTTTAAAAATATAATTTTCTTGTTAATCCCTATTATTATTATTATTATTATTATTATTTGTCAGCGAGCCCATAAGATTGATCCCTAGCCCAAAGGCCTGCTCTCGTAACATATCTCTAATTGAACCTTTAGCACGGCCTATAAATGCAACCCTTCATCCCCCGTACATACCTTCATTGGAGCCGCCAACAGCTTTTCTCCCTCCCAAATCTCCAATTTTCTTTTCTACATCATCTTCTTCATAATTTCTTCTTCTTTCTCATAAAGAATAAGGAAGAGCAGTAGCTCCTCTGCTACGATAGTCCATCGCTTGTCTCGACTGACGTCTGTCATGTCCCGATTCCGTAGAGTCATTCATTCTCTTGGAATCGATCGTTCTCGCTTGGGCGTGATGTTGTACAAGTCTGGTATTGCACTTGTACAAGGCAAAGACGGTACATAATTGGTTATCTTCAAATAGGAACACATCGCAGCGACAGAAGCAGACAAATTGAAGTCAATGAGGACATGCATTTCTTTATCGAATAGGAATACATTGCTGATTTATAGCAGCAAAAATAAGCAGATAACTTGAAGTCACAAAGAGATGTAGAAATGAGCTATCTTTATTGATAATTGAAAATAAAGTACAAGACTTGTAATAGAATACAAAGTTTACAACACATCTCTCTTTACATTGATAACCAACTGTACAAATGCCATAAAGCTTACATTTGATACTTTGATACATTGGATTACAATTCGATATACCGACTTGGCTTACAACTCACTGGTACAACTGATTACAATGTTCCATACATTATGCCCTTTATAGATAGAAGACATCATCTTTTGGAAGAAGAGCTTCTGCTTGCCCAACAAATCTTCGATGCTGCAGGCCCGATCAAGCAAGTCTTCGTGTACAGAACTTTCCAAGCAAGAGCACCTAAAAGAGTGCCCACAACGTGGGTTAGTACATCATCTATGTACTGGCGAGCAGAATCTAACCCACTCGCCTAAACCAACACTAAGTGATCTGTTTTAGCAAGCATTCATTTGAGTGATCTTTCTAGTTGGAGCATAGCATCAGTTTACAGTTCATGAGTAGAAACATTGAAGTATGTAAATTTGTTCTTAACATCATTCATATGGAGGCATCATTATAGCATATTTGGTGTTATCATGCGAAGGTATCACTGAGGCATCATTAGCATTAACATCTTAAACATGTTATGACCATTCTCATAGAGAGTATCGTTTAGCATGTATGTTATGTTTGAGCAGTTTCATAGTAAGGCAATATTTCTGCATACTTTATTTAACATGTTAGACAAGTTCTTATATTGAAAAGCAACATCACAGCATCAGTTTGTTCAGCATATTAAGCAGGCAAGATAAACCAACATATGTATTGAATATATCAAATTTAAGTGATTTTTTACCAATAGTCGACTCCTCGTACCTGCATCAAATACAGGTTAGCAGATATACTTACTCTGCCTGCACAAAATATTCATTAGCATGCATCCTGACTACATGGTCACTAGCATTGTTAAACCATATGGACTCTTTTTATTTCCATTTCAAGATACACTACAAGAAAAGAGACCTTTTACGACATTACAATTAAGGCATACTTAAAATAGTATGTCGTAAATAATTTTTTACGACATACAATTTAGAGAATGCCTTAAAATTACCTAGAATAAAATTTATTCTACTATTTACGACGTACACTGGATGCCTTAACGTGTATACTAAACAAGGCAGACATTGAATGTTGTAAAAGTCTTTATTAAACTTTTAACGACGTATATTGAGTGCCTTAATCGTTTACAAAATAAGGCACACAATAAATGTCTTAAAATCTGAAAAAGGGGGGGCGCCAAAATTTTCACTTCCCTCCAAAGCCCGCTTAGACCCGATCAGTAAAAACAAAAGTTTCCTTCTCCTTACATATACACACCCTTCTCCCGTGACCTCCCCTCGAGTAGAAGAGGAATTTCTTCGATTCCTCTCCTTCAGAAATCCTCTCCTTCAGAAATCCTTCGCCCGTGACCTCCCCTCGATTTCGTTGATTCCTCTGCCACCCTCTCGAGAAGGTCTGGTTCCATCTCTGCTACTTCTTCTTCTTATTTTGTTTTTCCTTCATATTTGTGTTAAATCATAAGCAATATTCGTATCTTCCAATATTTTTTTTTCCTATTTTAGGCTTTTATTTCCCCAATTTTTTTAGGGTTTATGATGCGAGTTCATAATCATTCTGAAAGAGGAATTTTTTTCCATCTCCATCCTCGTGACCTAGGTTATCGGAGTGCCCGTTCTACAAATCCGTCCCTTCGAGTCAGTATAGAAGAGGAATTTCTTCTCCATCGTCGACAAAATCGACGAGTGCAGCCGATTCCTCCGCCACCTCGACAAAATTGACGAGTGCAGTCGATTTCTCCACCCTCTCGAGAAGGTCTCGAGAAGGTCTGGTTCCATCTCGTCTACTTCTTCTTCTTATTTTGATTTTCCTTCAAGTTTGTGTTAAATCATAAGCAATATTCTTATCTCCCAATAATTTTTCCCTATTTTAGGCTTTTATTTCCCCAATTTTTTAGGGTTTATGATGCGAGTTCATAATCATTCATATTTGAGTTTTAGGGATTTAATTTTTTAGGGTTAACTCTATGTATACATTTCGTAAATAAGAGACGAAGGGGCAGTAAAACCTCATGAGCAGATAGTACATACATATATGGACTGAACGGATTATAATAGTTGTTGAAGGGCACTCTCTTATTGTTTCGATCATCATCCACATTCTCTATGGTGCTATGGTGTTATGAGGAACTTGTATTATGGAGGCAAGGTTATGAGAAACTGACTTTATAGAGGCAAATATGTTCCCGGTGACACTCAATTGTCTACCTTGATGAGTCACTCGTATTCGGGTTCCATCTTCTCAACAAATACTTTTTGTCTAGTTATTTACTAGACATGGTTGTTATCTTTACTGCTGAATTCAGTGCTTTACTATAAATGGACATGGCTGGGATCTCCTTGATCCCATCCTTTGTCTCAAAAAACCAGCAAATACTATATTTTTAGGTGGGCGTACATATGGTACCTACCTTGGATGCCAATACTCCTGCTTATCCTAGTTTAACATAGAAAACATGTAATATGAAGAGAATTCAATCATAGAGGCATGGGAGAATGGTATCTTATAAGATATTAATAAAAATATTTAGATCAAAAAAACTGACACCTCCATTTCCTATAGGTTGCCTATATCATCATCAACCAGATGAAATATCAGCTAGAACAAAGGAAAAAATGTTTCTGCAGAGTTATGTATATTTCATGACGATAAAGATATAAATGGAACTAGATTAGTGCTTCTGTTAAGGCTTCCTACCCATAATTGACTGTTGTTTATAGTAAATTACTCTGCATCTTTCCAGAAGGAAGAAAGATATATCCACCAGTTATGGATGAAAGAAATAATTGCTGCCCAAGATGACTCTTTGGGAGATATAGGAATACTCGGATGCAGACCTTTTTGAACTTGGTCCTCAGCTTCATTTGGAACGACTTTCATTATGCTACTGTCGACTACATTTTCTGTCTGAGGTTCATTAACTTCTTTATCATTTTTGAAATGTATGCATAGAGTTAACATTCCCCAATTTTTGTGTAACTGCATGATCTTCAATACACCATTGATTATTTTTCTCTAATATAGCCTCGAAACCTCTTGCACAGGTTCAAGCCCGACATGTGAACCAAAAATCAGTCATAATATCTAAAAGACATGGTCTCTGTTAATATGAAGAGTCTCTCAAAATTACATCCATTTCTTGTGACTGCAGAGCATATAGTGTTTTTTTTAGTGTCTTTCAAGTGTGCTATTATCAGCTGTTATGTTCTTATCATGACACTGATAGTAGGCTTCTTTGTCCTCGAAGTGTTATTTCCTGTGTCTTTTTTGTTCTCTAAGCTTGAAGTTCCCTGCAGAAACTGATGTTATTTTAAGGCAATACGAACACATGCCTCATTTGTCAATCCGCGAGCCAATTTTCGTTTCTGAAAATGGGCTCCGGAAAGTGCACCTGGAACTTTCTTTAGGGTGGTTATTCTCTCTTTTTTGTCATATTGTGTGTTTATTTGTACCTTAATGATATGATCCTCATTCAAAAGTTTTTTTCTCCCTTATGAAAGTTACATCTGTTGTTGACCATCACAGCTCCTTGGGTCATACACAATGGACAAAGATTGGATACACTTTAGAAGGTTACTATTTATTCCTTAAAACCATAAATATTAACATACTTGTTGCTTGTTATTAATATTAGATTATGTTTGGGGTTTGTCTTTATTTGTAGAGATTCACAAGCATATCAAAATGGAGCACGCAAGTTTGCTGATACAATTCAAGCTAGTAAGGGAAATCCAGAAAAAATTCAGTGTCCCTGTTGTCGATGTTTAAGTCATCGATTTCACCATTTTGATATGGTTTATGAGCACTTAGTCATATTTGGGATGGATCCTTTATATGATAAATGGATATTTCATGGTGAAAGTTCTACTGCAACCAGAGACGAAGATATAGAACTACCCGAAGCATATAAAATGTTTAGAGATGCAAACTTTGATTATGATCTTTTTGATGACAATGATAATAATACAGAACCTGCATATGAAAGAAGAGATGCAAATTTTGCAAATCTTGTGGAGGAGGCTGAACTTCCTTTATATGCTGGATCTACTTACACAAAGATGGCTGCAGTTGTTGCCCTATATAAGTATAAAGCTCGACATAGTCTCACAGACAGCGGTTTTAATGAACTTCTTGAGATGCTTGGCAAAATTTTACCTCAAGACAACAAACTTCCTGATTCTTTATATTCAGTAAAGAAGATGCTTAAAGATTTTGATCTAGGCTATGAGAAGATACATGCTTGTGTTAATGATTGTTGTTTATTTAGAAAGGAAAAAGAACATATGGAGACATGTCCAAAATGTGGGGCTTCACGGTGGAAAGTTGATGTGCGCACGAAAAAGATTCAATATAGAGTTCCTGCGAAGGTGTTGAGGTACTTTCCTGTAATTTCAAGATTTAGGAGAATGTTTAAATCACCTGAAAAGGCAGAACAAGTAAGATGGCATGACACTCACAAAAGTCAGGATGGAAAGATGCGACACCCTGTTGATTCAATGGCCTGGAATATGATCGATACTAAGTGGCCTGATTTTGCATCTGATCCCCGTAATCTAAGGCTTGGTCTTGCATCAGATGGATTTAATCCTTTCGGTGATCGTAGTACTCAATATAGTTGTTGGCCTATGATTTTGGTTGCTTATAATCTGCCCCCTTCCTTATGCATGTCAAAGGAAAACTTGATGTTGACGTTACTAATCCCCGGACCTAAGCAACCAGGAAATGACATAGATGTATACTTGGAGCCACTTATAGAAGATTTGAAAGAGTTATGGAGCAATGGTGTGAATGTTTTTGATTCATTCAGTAAATCCATATTTAATTTGAAGGCTATTTTAATGTGGACAATAAATGACTTTCCGGCCTATGGAAATTTATCTGGATATTCCACAAAGGGTAGAGCAGCTTGTCCCATATGTGGAATTGAGACATCTTCAAGATGGCTGACTCATTGTCAGAAGCATGTATATATGAACCATAGACGATTTCTTGCCCATAATCATCAATTTCGATTAAAAAATCTTAGTTTGATGGAAATGAAGAACATAGAAAGAAGCCTAGAGCACTAACAGGTTCAGAAGTCTTTGTTATGAACCAACTTGTTCAATAGTTAATGTATTTTTCAATCATAAAGCAAACTGCAAACTCAAACCCGATGAGCAAGGCTAACTCAAACTATGGGGTTGAAAGTTCTGACAATCGTGAGAGAGCTGAAATAAGGAGGGAAGAAGTAAATAAAGAAATTCCAAGTTCTCCTATCACTGGGACAAAATGCAAATTGTTGAATTAGGAAACAGGTTTAGAAGTTGTGGCAATTGGCGAGATTGCATCTACAAATCCCAAAGATTTGGTCCATCATGTGGCTATAGGACAAGAGTGCTATAAAGTTTGGGTGCATGAAGTCATTGATTATGGGTTGACTTTATATCGGCCGACCCGTGAATTTTTTTTCCTACATGAGGCTTTATCAAGTACGGTCGCGTGGCCTATCAAGTATATCAAATTCGACTAGTAGTTTGTGTCCTTTTGAGGTAAGGTAATATTTACACAATTTTGGTGGAGATTGGCAATTTCATAGGAACTTATCATATTATTATTGAAGCATAGCTGATATAGTTCACAATTTTGGTAGAGATTGGCAATTCCTTGTACATTTCAAAAAATGTACTGCTAATATAGTTCAAGATTGTTGTTACTTTCCAGAGAAAATAATAAAAAACATCAACCATGTTACCATGGTGCTCATGTCCACTATGTACACGAGCTTTTTGACCGACTAAGAAAAGTGATAGGAATGTTATATATATGTGAAGATGCACCTCTTTCACTTGACTTCTCTTTCAGCAGTTAATCCTATTCAGGTTACATTGTTCGGTTGGATTTTTTTTCCTTTCATATTTAATTGATTATTAGCTTGATTTTCTGATGACATTGACAAGGAAATTACAAAATGTAGCAGCATTAGCAACAACAGCAAAGTGATAGGAATGATTATGCTGAGTCTCTAGGGCTAGCTAAAAGATTCATTCATCTAGGAGTGAGAAAGTTATATACTGTCTTTAGTCTGACTAGGTGACCCTCTTTATATCTGAGTTTGTAATTGGTAGCCTAAAGATAAGACCTTGAACACAGTACATGAAACTTCTTTTATCAATGAATTTTTGATGTTTAATTTGATATTTTGTGCATAATAGCTCTTATCTTTAGTATAAATTTAGCTGCTTTTGATGCATAGATAGTTTTATAGCTTCCAGCTCTGTTCTTTCTGTAGTTCCTTGTATCCACTGTTTTTAATACGACATGACATGGTGGGACAGATGCAACACCTATTTTGTTGTGTCCTAGTGTATTTTGGAGTGTCTGGGTTGTGTCGCATACGTGTATGACATGATACGACCCACACCTTTGGAGTGTGCTTGCTTCCTAGATTTTTCGTTGTGATCAATGCAGAGTTCTTCTTTTATTCAAGTATGTTCTTCTTACAGATAATAATGTGTGTTTGTTTTTGACAAACTGGTTTCAGGTCTAGCGGATCATGATAATTACCACGAGTTCTATCGACTTTTATGCAGGTTTAAAGTAAACTACCAGGTACTATATTAGTCAAAATATACTAGTTTAGATATTTTTCTTTTTGACACATTACCAAGATATTGCATGCATATAGGGTCTCAATATCTCAACTCATCATCTATGATTTATTCTTGGAGGTCATCAATCTGTATTGTACCAACTAGTTAATTCAAGCATTTAAATTTCACATATTTTTTATATACATAATGTTAGGTTTGCAAACAGAAATAAAATGATCATACCTGAGTTCACTCTAACTAATACATCTTTCACATGGTGCATTCTATAAGTGGGCCCAATTGTTTACTGTTAGTACTGATGCATACCTAGCCATCTCCTTATACTTGGTGAATATGGATTAAATAAAGGGAGGCAGGAGAATCAGTAAAACAGAGAATGGACTGAAACATAGGAAATTGGATAATAGAGGACAGGGCTTTACTGGTCTTTCGATGATGCTTACCTGGGTTCTTAACTAGGCTGGGATAGGCCTTCAAACTGCTGTTTGCAGTTGTCACACTGAAATGCACTTCCCTTTCCTTGCGCGCCTACGAGTTTGGTTACTAACATTTACTGGTTTCAACCATTTTGTATGGGAAAACTGAAAACGCAAAATGCTCGAGGAGGCACCGGTTGTGGTTTTCGATTTGAAATGGAACTTTTCAAATAGGAACCATGCTGGCCTAAAATAAATATGATTTAGACTGTCCAGAGATAATTGTAGAAGAGTATAGAATCATATCTATATTTTAATAAGTATGTAGACTCTTACAAAAAGTTATATAAATAGAGGTGCTTCCTCCTCATTTTGTTTACAACAAGCATTATAAGCTCAGTGTTATAAAAATGTTTTTTTTCCTACTAATCTTCTCTTTTACGTATACCAAAATTTTATCTTTATATTTTCTCCCTTTTCAAATTAGTTCTTTCTAGCTAGAAGGTCAATCATCATTCCAACTAAGTGGCATCAAAACAAGGTGGTTCAGGGTTGAAGATAGCAAGTTTCAAGTTTTCGTCCTTAACCAAAGCAACTATACCAATTAGATTATTAAGATGAAAGCTTTGGTAGAAGTAAAGATGCAAACGCATTCAATCCTAGCAAAGATGCAAAAACCATCAACTATGCAAGGGGCCTAAATTATAGTAATATTCACAACAATAGAAGAGTTGATCTGACAGAAATCAGAAATGGCCAAGGAAACGCCATCAGACTTCCTGGAGCTGTAGATTCAATTTCTGCACTCTCTATCAAAAATAATATCCCTTCTGATGAAATTTCGAACACGAGCAGATCAGTAGTAGTCTGCCAAATTGTTCAGCCAAGGATCAAAGAATCTTATCACCTATGTTGTATGGTCCTGGATATGACATGACACGGTAAAGACACAATATCCTGGTGTGTCCTAGTATAATTTGGAGTGTCCGAGCTTCCTATGCGAATACTGATAAGGACAGGAGACACATACATGATACATACATTTCCAAATAAATGCCTACATAATCTCCTATGTTGCACTAATATGGGTAAGGATACGGATACTATTTGCCCGTGTCCATGTATCATAGCTTGTCACTGTGGTTCACAGAAATGTGGGTATAGCTGATATAAATTAAATCAAGAATCTAAATGCTAATTAACCCTGTAGGACTGATCGGTCATGTACCTGTCCTAGTCAGCCCATGCCACCTTGTCTTTTTTTATATTTCCATATATAGCCTATAATCAAAGTGGTACACGTACAGTTATGTCGATACAATCTCTTACTTTCGGTCATGTTGCTGTGGTGAATCACCCAATCTTTCCCTTTAACTATTTTCACCAGTCTTGTCTTAGTTAAACTCATTCTTTCAAAGGTTTCCTTCAAGCAATCATCTCTCATTATTCATCTGTTGATCCTATCTATGTATGATCTTTCAGTGTGCTCTTCTATTTTACTTTTTTTTTTCTTTCTAATCACAGCTACGTCTGTCTGTCCTCGGTTGTTTAGGTTTTCGAGTCCATGAACGCTCGTAAATATAAATTCGAATTACGCATGCTACAGTATTCCAATGTTAGGCATGGCAATTTGAGCCTTGAGATTGCTGAGGATTTTAGGAATGTTGATGATGATCAAATAGTTAATAACATGGGAAGTGGACGGATGTGGGAATGTTGTGTTTTTTTCTCGAAGTTTTGATATAGCAAAGTGAAAGCTGAGCAATGCATAATACTTTATGCGCGCTGTCTGCACTTTATGTGCAACTGGGGGCCTAGGTGCCACATCCTCCTGTGATAGGTATCCTCCCTTGGAGTGTATCTCAGGTGTCACCACAGTTTTTAGTTCCAGTGACAATGGATCAACCAGGGGTGTAGCTAGCTGATCCCGAGAGACAGCGGGGCGGCTGTGCCCCCTGTATATATGGATCCAGACTGGTCATCATCTGGAACTGGATCCAGAGATCGGAAGATGACATGATACAAAAACAGAATTTATTGTATACATATATAAACATATAAACCTGTGTAACATAAATATATGTCAGAAATTAACGAAATGTCTGTAGATTGCATAATCAAGATGCTCATATCAACTACTTCTTTTGCTTTTGTGTAGGTTGCAAACATGGGATGAGAGATTGTTAGACAGAGGGCAGGTTATGCTGGAGAAGATGGTAGGCTAGTTGTTGTTCGACATTATGTTTTGATGTATAAATTTTGGGTTTGGATCATTAGATATTAATGTTTAAGTGAAAGTTTGCTTTTTCGTAATTGCTACATAAATTTTGGATTTGGATCATTAGATATTATTGTCTAAGTGAAAGTTATGCTTTCTTGTATTTGCTGGATAAACTTAGGATTTGGATCATTACTTATTATTGTCAAAGTGAAAGTTATTATTTTTCGTAATTGTTGGATCATTTGATATTATTTTTCGTAATTATATCTTGTTGGATCAATGTTCTTTTATGGTTTGTTGTCAATGGTAAAATTGATTACTATTAAAGCATGATTTGTTTTTTTTAAAAAAAATTGAAGAGAAATTAAGGCGTGCATAATATGTCCTAATTTATGTGTATTCAGTACTTTTTACGACATACGTTATATGTCATAATATCTGTGCATTAAAGAGTAATTGATGTCTAGTTTATACTTTCCACGACATACAAGAAATGTCGTAATTTTGTGTATACACGGCATCCATTGCATGCCGTACAAACAGTGTATTCACGGCATACATGGAACGCCGTAAAAACTAGTAACTTTTTACGACGCGGGCAAATACGGCTTTCACTGCGGCATACATTGAACGCCGTAAATACTTTTTATGGCATACTTTGCACGCCGTAAAAACCAATATTTCTTGTAGTGATAATGAGATGACACCATAGTAGGTAGCGAGCCTCTATGCTGCCTCGTATTACCCGTGCTCCCAAAGCACTCATCATTATTTCCTCCCGGGCCGAATCAGTTTCCTAACATCCCGGGTACCGATTCGAAGAAATTATATCTCAAACCTTGTATACAAGTTGTCCATGACCATGCGAATGCGTGTCCGACTCGATTGTGAACATAATCACATGGTAAAATAATAAAAGAAAGTAAAGGCAGCAGTGCATCATTTAAGTCGTGTTCAATGACTTATTCATTTCCAACATTACCATCATTTCACTTGGTGATCTCAACAATCTCAAGTCTCATCATTTCTCATTGCATCAATCATTCATCTCTCGTTCCTTTAACTCAGATACGTTGAAGCATTTCCATATTATTCATTTCTCAAGGGACATGTAGCATTTCATTTCATAGGGACAATATCATTCATTTTATTGCTTATAAGAAAACATGCAGTAGTTCACATCTTTGCGATAGTTACACAGAGTAAACATGATTCAGTATTTCATTCAGTTTATTGGGTCGATAGCATAACCAGTTCATTTCTTATTCTATCATTCACAATGCATCTCATTTAAGTGTTCTACTTGTTTCGACAACGTTAAGCACAAGGGGCATTATCGATTCATTCTCAGGCAACATAAGCATCTCTATTATCCAGCAACTAAAACATGGGACATTTAAGGACAATTCATAGCATTATATTACTCAATTTTATTAGGCATGAAGGAGTAAGGAGGAGAAAGGACAGTTCCACTCACTTGTATAAAGGGTCTTCCTGTTTTGATTGCACACATTCCCGCCAAGCGTAGCTCCACCAGCGAGCCACGTTCCAATACCCATTCTGTCTAGCCAGATAAGAGACTGCATCAGTCTCAATTCTTATGATTCCCAATACAAGTCACGGTCCAACATTCTGATCGCATCCAACAAGCTAACCAAATGCCTCGTGCGGAGCGGGGCATTACAACGTCAACCCCTCGTATCGAGCACCCGACTTCGGAGTCCCCTTCCGGTGCTTGCTCGACCGTCGGCAGGTTTCTTTCGATGACAGTGAAACCATTGACAACGTAGTGCATCCCTTTCTACCGTTCGCGTACTCTTCTTGTGGCAGCGATAGTTGTGCGACATGTTACCGTACTACCACTTTGTGGAAACCATCGCCACTAGCTCTGCTAGTCGAGTGCAGCTTGACTGGCCTCATCGAGTGGTTCCCCTAGTCGCATCAGTCTGCACTGTCCTCCCCGCGGAGGCGACGCTTCTTCACCATTTCCCCGCAAGCCACATCTCGAGGGCTCTCTGTCGTTGAAGCCAATCGAGGAAGTGGGAACCATCCTTCTTGTGGGCTCTCAGCAAACCTAATAGGTAGTGTTATTTTCTATTGCATACTTCATTATTCTCTTCCTTTAGCACCCATCATATGGGTTCAATAGGAAAATGCTAAGTTTACTACCAAATTCCTACAACCTTCTTACAATCTCACTCACCAATCCCTTACACATGGGTCCTACCTGGTCCCACCACCCCTTACACCCCCTTGCTACATAGGCTCCATCCGGCCCCACAACTTACTCTCCTCCTCCAATCGAAATACGATACCTTGCGGATTGTAAGGATGTTGTAAGCATTGGTTATAGGCATAGCAAAGCTCGGGTTCAATAACATATAGGAGCGTGCTAGAAGAATAGGTAGACGAAGAAACCACATATACTGCTCATGTGGAACTCTAATTGTTAGTCAGCATTCACACTTCTTTGTTGGTGCATGCACAATAATGCTGTCAAATACCGTACACTGTTCGAAAGTTTTACACAGAACTATTGATCACGTGGACATTGATTTACTATTCATGGGGAGCCACATGCTCCAGCAGCATTTAACAAAATGCATACGGCTAAGAGAGAGTAGATTATCATATATAAATATATTTGTATCACATAGATATAATATAGATAATAACACTATTCATGGCAATGGTTCACATAGCAGGCAAGGAATTAGTAAAAGATTCATTTTCATGGCATATATGCTCTCTGATTCATATACAATGGTTGTAATAATTGCATGTAACCCCCTTACAAATACCATTCACATAAAACACATGAGAATAGATAATTTTGCTACAAAACCCTTTCCCTTTAATTAAATTACAAAGCACTAATATTTAAATACATAAGCTATAGTAATATAAGTACTTACTAGCTAATTAATCCTCTATGCATGATTAAGATATATATAGAAATAAAATTTGTATGAAGGGGAGGAAAAATAAGGGTTTTATGTATTTGGATATATTTATTAAGGTTATTTAAAATATTTTATAGGTTTGGATTCAGATTTTGTGCCCGTATCTCGACCCGAGTTGGACTCTTTTATAGGCGAGTATACCTTGTCCACTGTACAGTATTTTCATGTATTTTTCTATTATCGTTTCCTCTCAGTCATACTTGGTTACTGCTTCTTATGTTCATGTCATTGATACTTTTACCACTTTACGTGCACGTACATTATTTTTTTATCCTATATATCACTGCTATTTCATGTATAGATCATGATAGTGTTGCTTAGTCCTGTGCCATATTCATTGGTATGTCTTGATCCGTTACTTGTACTTTTCTTGAGTTGACTTGACTGGACACCGTGTATAGTTCATTATGACGCATGCGGGCTATATGATAGTATTTTGTTGGCCGATAGTTCGGATGAGCTTCAGTTGTGTTGATTATTTTGTTTGTCGTTAGTTTCGTGCTACGGTTGTGATACTCTGTTGGTCGTTAATCTCAGATGAGATGTGATTGTGTTTATATGTTGGCCATTAGTTTAGGATGAGCTGCGGTTGTGAAGGTACCCCTGTCTGTTAGCCCAAGAGTCGAACATTGTCCTTGATGTTACGTTGTCATGTACTTTGTTTAGAAGTACAGTATCCTATTTTTGTCATTTTTTATTATGTTATATATTAGTTGGGCATGTTTTATGTATCTTGCTAGTCCCCTGAGAACCTGGTGATCTCTCCAGGTTTAGCCGAGGTTGATTCAGGTACAAACGAGTAGGTTTATGAGCCGACACCTGACCACGGTACCACTGCAGCTGACGACGTAATTGATGCTTACGCTGCTTGGACTTAGTTATTTTATTTCATGTCTTTTATTCTATTTTCATCTACTAATAATGGATTTGTCTCCACCAGACGAGACTTGATTTCTTGATACTTGAAACTTTAGTTCTTATATTTTTCCTTATTATTCTGTTTCATTGATACTCATTGATTTCTTATATATATATATATGGTGGGGGGAGGGGTCGATTGGTGCCTTGCGAAGGTGGTCCGCACGGCGAATAGGGCAGCGCCGCACCTTAGCTATGACGATATATATATATATATATATATATATATATATATATATATATATATATATATATATATATATATATATATATATATATATATATATATATATATATATATATATATATATATATATATATATATATATATATATATATATATATAAAATATATAAAAGTTATTATATAGATGGTAAGTATATGCTAATCCACTTGGTTACTGCTTTAGAATAGTGTAATAAATATTACTTGTATTATATATATATATATATATATATATATATATATATATATATATATATATATATATATATATATATATATATATATATATATATATATAAAAGTTATTATATAGATGGTAAGTATATGCTAATCCACTTGGTTACTGCTTTAGAATAGTGTAATAAATATTACTTGTATTTTTTTGTATGTAAATATTATTCTAAATATATACCAATATAGGGGTATATATATATATATATATATATATATATATATATATATATATATATATATATATATATATATATATGGAAAATTCTTCAATACATTCCATGGAAAAATTTGTATCGATATATCCCAAATCTGAACCATTGGATGTTCATCCAATGGTTCGAATTAAATAACTTTTCTTAGACTATTAATAGAGTAGGGAACATCATTTAATGCTGATTTTGACTTTTGACCTCTTGGTAACTTGCTATAGCAGGTCATTCTTTACTTCAATTTTTACAATGAATACCCTAAATTTTTCCATATTTACTCTCTTTTGTCCATCCAATTTAATATTTTGTGCATCTACGTATATATAACAGTAATTGTGCATCTACGTATAAAATCCGTATATAACTCATATTTACTCTCTTTTGTCCATCCAATTTAATATTTTATGCATATACGTATATATAACAATAATTGTGCATCTACGTATAAATTTCGTAATTTGTTTTTTTTATCTCACAATTTAATATTTTGGATATAAAGCTATAGGCCGTGGTGGTGGTGGTGGTGGAAGGAGAATCGGAGATGAAGAAGGAAAGAAGAAGAAGGTCCAGTTCGCGGCGACCCTCTTCGAACAACGGGTGGTGGAAGGAGAATCGAAGATGAAGAAGGAAAGAAGAAGAAGGTCCAGTTCACGACGGACATCGTCAAGCCCTCCTCGAACAACGAAGAGTCACAGCGGCGCCGCTCTTGCATGCTCCCTGTCACGACCCACACCCGCTTTTCGGATGCGAGCTCGTGAGCAAGCCAGCTACGTATCGAACGGACTCCAGCCCGACTCGAATACGTAAACGCTGTCAAGGCTATGGTATACTGCCAAATCATGGCAAACAAATCTATATCTCAATCTCCAATAAGAATATGAAACATGAATGAACACTATGGGTCGTGATCTGCAACCTACTAGCATAAATATCCGATAAGACTCTAAGGAATATAACAAGAGTCTACAACTGAAACAAGGAACAAGATATCTCATGATAAAGAATGAAAAGCACGAGCGGATAATAAACACGATAACGATACCTGAATCCCGCAAGAACTGCAAATCCTCCGTCATCCAGAACTACTAGCTAACTCTATGCAATCGCTAAACCTGAGGAGATCATCAGGTCCTCAGAGGACATAGCAAGATACATAATATACATGCCTATCTAGCAGTTTTATCATGCGCAAGAAATAAACAAGAAAGAACAAGAATAAGACAATGACTACGAACACGAACACAAACACACGAACACACGAACACTAGAACAAATACGCATAAATGAACTGCCGGATGAACGATACACGAGATCAATGGAAGAACCAAACCCTCATCCCGAATGTGGACTCACGGGTTTGAACTAAGCACTAATCCTCGTCCCGAGTGTGGACTCTCTGGTTAGTACTAACCCTCGTCCCGAATGTGGACTCTCTGGTTAGTTCACGGCAAGGCACCCTCGTCCCGTGTGTGGACTCTCTGGTGCAAGTATAACATCCTCGTCCCGAGTGTGGACTCTCTGATGTAAACACCCTCGTCCCGAGTGTGGACTCTCTGGTATAAGTCAAGTCAAGTCAAGTCATGTCATCACCCTCGTCCCGTGTGTGGACTCACGGGTTGTAGGGGCCTGTGGGCCTGGGAGCTGTGTTGTGTTGCTTCTCTTTTATCATTTATTAGCACACATGTATATATATATATATATATATATATATATATATATATATATTTATATATATTTATATATACATATACCCATGTACATATATACATATATACATATGTATTTATACGAGTATATATATATATTATCTATACGTACACACCCATATATCTATTTATATATATATATACACACGTATATTTATATATATAAATATATATAAATGTATACACATAATATATACACATATACATGTATCTTATATCTATACATACACACACATATATAATCTATATTTTTATATATACGTACACATACACATATTTAATATATTATATTTGTGCATAAATTATAAATCTCATGATAACAATTTAATATAACAATTAAATATAACCATTAAATATAACCAATAAAATAATAATATTAAATAAAAATCCCAACAAAATAATAATAATAGTAATAATAATAATAATGAAATTTAATAAACCAATAATGGTGTATATACCATTTTGCATCGCCTAATAATCCCAGAAAATGTACAAGGCCTATCTTATACAAATATTATTGAATATCAACTAATAACAATATTTATAATATTTAATTAAAAATATTTAGAAATATTCATTAGATCACTAAAATGGAATACGACACAACCATACCAAAAATGCATCAACACGAATGTCATTGGACGTACCGCATGACTACATGGGCTTGGGCTCAGTTCGGGTTCAGTTTTACTAGTTTGGTGCGACCGGATCACCTAGACGTCAAATAATATTAATAATGAATAATTAAACTATTTATAATGATCATGTCACAACTTGGCCTGGTTTTTCTAGTTAGGACATCTCTATGGCTCGGCCTTCCTTGGCATACTGGTCAAGGCACGCCACTGCACTATCCGTGCCATGATTCCTAGTCGTCTGGTACTTCAAAACTCAACCATGGCTAAGGTCATCTACCGTAATAATTAACTAAATAATCATTTATAGAATTTTAAAAATCTCCATTTAAATCAAATAAAAATAAAAAAATATTTCAAAAATTTTCGGGAAGGGAAGCTACAAATCTACCCGCCTTAAAATAATTTCGTCCTCGAAATTCTAATTCATGACTATCTCTTAAAAATTCAAAGTATACCATCACCTTAATTTCCTCAAATTTAATTTCTCAAAAATATTTTATAACCTCGAATACTTGAGGACTTCTACCCACCTTTGGTCATAATACTCCTCAAAATACGGTCACTAAAATCTTATGATCTTCTAACTAGTGGCTAAAAATTCTACCAAAAATGTCTAGGACATATGGTATCTATAATCTCTCATATCTACAAACAACCAATTATTCAATAATCAAGCAATATTATACTATAACTTAAGAGTTTCTGATGAATTCTAGACAGCACGATTATTCGTCACCCCGAAATAGGAATAGACGAGAATCAATGGTACGAAAAGCAAGGAAGTATAATCGAGAGCAAATGTGGAGTTTTCAAAGACGTAGAGAATTTTTAGGAGAATTTTCAAAGCAGAGTGGATTGAGATTTCTAAGGGTTTAGTCATAGTCGCAGGCTCGTACCAGTACAGTTACGTAACCGGTACGATATGCTCTGACCTGCATGGGCCACCAAAAAAAACTTGTCATGACCCGCACCCGCTTTTTGGATGCGAGCTCGTGAGCAAGCCAGCTACGTATCGAACGGACTCCAGCCTGACTCGAATACGTAAACGCTGTCAAGGCTATGGTATACTGCCAAATAAAGGCAAACAAATCTATATCTCAATCCACAATAAGAATATGAAATATGAATGAACACTATGGGTCGTGGTCTGCAGTCCACTAGCATAAATATCCGATAAGACTCTAAGGAATATAACAAGAGTCTACAACTGAAATAAGGAACGGGATATCTCATGATAAGGAATGAAAAGCACGAGCGGATAATAAACACGATAATGATACCTGAATCCCGCAAGAACCGCAAATCCTCCGTTATCCAGAACTACTAGCTAACTCCATGCAATCGCTAAACCTGAGGAGATCATCAGGTCCTCAGAGGACATAGCAAGATACATAATATACATGCCTATCTAGCAGTTTTATCATGCGTAAGAAATAAACAAGAAAGAACAAGAACAAGACAATGACTACGAACACGAACACAAACACACGAACACACGAACACTAGAACAAATACGCATAAATGAACTGCCGGATGAACGATACACGAGATCAATGGAAGAACCAAACCCTCATTCCGAGTGTGGACTCACGGGTTTAAACTAAGCACTAACCCTCGTCCCGAGTGTGGACTCTCTGGTTAGTACTAACCCTCGTCCCGAGTGTGGACTCTCTGGTTAGTTCACGGCAAGGCACCCTCGTCCCGTGTGTGGACTCTCTGGTGCAAGTATAACATCCTTGTCCCCAGTGTGGACTCTCTGATGTAAACACCCTCGTCCCGAGTGTGGACTCTCTGGTGCAAGTCAAGTCAAGTCAAGTCATGTCATCACCCTCATCCCGTGTGTGGACTCACGGGTTGTAGGGGCCTGTGGGCCTGGGAGCTGTGTTGTGTTGCTTCTCTTTTATCATTTATTAGCACACATGTATATATATATTTATATATACAAATACCCATGTACATATATACATATGCATTTATATGAGTATATATATATTATCTATACGTACACACCCATATATCTATTTATATATATATACACGTATATTTATATATATAAATATATATAAATGTATACACATATACATGTATATATACACATAAACATGTATCTTATATCTATACATACACACACATATATAATCTATATTTTTATATATACGTACACATACACATATTTAATATATTATATTTGTGCATAAATTATAAATCTCATGATAACAATTTAATATAACAATTAAATATAACCATTAAATATAACCAATAAAATAATAATATTAAATAACAATTCCAACAAAATAATAATAATAGTAATAATAATAATGAAATTTAATAAACCAATAATGGTGTATATACCATTTGTATCGCCTAATAATCCCAGAAAATATACAAGGCCTATTTTATACAAATATTATTGAATATCAACTAATAACAATATTTATAATATTTAATTAAAAATATTTAGAAATATTCATTAGATCACTAAAATGGAATACGACACAACCATACCAAAAATGCATCAACACGAATGTCATTGGACGTACCGCATGACTACATGGGCTTGGGCTCAGTTCGGGTTCAGTTTTACTAGTTTGGTGTGACCGGGTCACCTAGACGTCAAATAATATTAATAATGAATAATTAAACTATTTATAATGATCATGTCACAACTTGGCCTGATTTTCCTAGTTAGGACATCTCTATGGCTCGGCCTTCCTTGGCATGGCTAATACACTGGCAAGGCACGCCACTGCACTATCCGTGCCATAATTCCTAGTCGTCTGGTACTTCAAAACTCAACCATGGCTAAGGTCATCTACCGTAATAATTAACTAAATAATCATTTATAGAATTTTAAAAATCCCTATTTAAATCAAATAAAAATAAAAAAATATTTCAAAAATTTTTGGGAAGGGAAGCTACACTCCCGGCTTTGTAAAATTTACTGTCCATGCCATTGTCAGGAAAGTAAATTAATCAAGAAGAAATTAACTTAATTACTCATGGAAGTAAACCTCTTCTGGAGTTCCTCTAATTGTTAATCATGATAACCTTTCATGATAACCTTTGTTGTCATTTCATTATTAGTCCCAAAATTTATTTGTCTTTCCATCTTCCTCACTTTTTATATTTTTCTTTTGTTTTATATACAATAGTTTTCTTGTTTCAGCTATTCTTTATTCTGAAATACATAGAATAGTTTTCTTATTTCATTTTGTAGTACTGAAGAAAGATGTCTACTCATATAGAAGACGTAAAAGAGGTAGAAGATTGGATGCCAGCTTCAAATAAAATCTTCATTCCGCGTATGATGTGCAGGTTTGAAGAACATCTGATGCAGATTTTAGCTCAACTTGTTTCGATTAATTCTAAGCTTTGTTCAATCGAACTTGAACAAATAAATATATCTCGACGCTTAGAAAAAAAAAATAGAAGAATCTTTCGCTTTGAAGAAGGTATCTTCCTCTAGAGTAATTAATATTGAGGAGGTTGATAATGAATCTTCTGATGAGGACAAGCAGCTGAAGAAAGCTGATCAAATAATCCAGCAAATTATGGATAAACTCCCTCTAGAAGAACATGACCTTAGCAGTTCTTCGAAAAAAATACAAAAGAATTTAGTACCGGTAACACCTTTGAAAAGTCTGACAAGAAGTTCAACCTCGAAGCCTAGCGAGTGTACTAGTAGTTGTTCTAGTATTTACAATTATATTTTTGCGGATGGTAAACCTGACGAGTAAGTAATATGGAGTTTTCATTTCATTTCAATAGTTTATTTATTTTGTTTTTCCTAATCATTCCGTTTCTTTTATTAGTGAAATAATATCATATTGCAACAAGGTTTATGTGATTCAGACTGAGATGAAGTCCTTTTCTCCAGGAAGGAGAATTAAAGATGGGGGTATGTAGATAGTATATTTTTTCTTAGATGTGCTTTTTTAATGAGATACTCAGATTGTTAGTACGATATTGATGCCAGCGATGTTTACTATGATGCAATCGTTATTTTTAATGAAATATTCTCATATTGTAAGCCTGGTCTTTGCTCTTCTAACTGCGGAGGAATGGAAAAGAACTGTCAATAAAGCTAATGTATGATATTTACCAGTAAAGTTAACGATGCGTGAGCATTTTATTCTTTAATGATTATGCATTAACAATTTTGTCTCGTTTGTTTGTCGTTCGTAATGTATTAATTGATGTGTATGTAGAGAGCAATGTTACCTCCATCTAACAAACCTCTTCATGAAATATGAAAGAAGTACAAATATTTCGAGGATTATATGGGATCTTTAAGCATTTGTAACGAGGTATTAATTTATTTCTGTTTAAAATTAAAATTCTAATTTACTGAAAATTGATTAATTTGTTTTACCTAATTAATCCTGATTCAGATATACATACCCATCCTTATGCATGACCACTATACTCTTGCAAGTGTTATGGTTAAGACAAATACTGTTGAAGTTTTGGACTCTCTTTCATCTACAAGTAAGGCGATTTATAAAAAAATGAGTCATAAAAGAAATAGTAAGCTCATATTTATACATTTTTATGAATTGCGTACTAGATTCGCGGTATACTAATACATATTGTATTCTGGTAATTGTTGCTTTCAAACTTGGATCTCATTCTCGAGGAAAAGATTTGGAAGTTGAAAGATCCTAGGTTCAACTTTTCTAATTTCTCCATAATCCGTCGTCCTCATGTTCCCCGACAGGACAATACATTTAATTGTGGTATTATTGTAATTTTATTCATGAAAGATGGATGTAGTTTGGACTCCCGTTCTTTCGATGTAAGTATTAAAATATGTCTTCAAATACTTAAACTTTTTAGACCAATATTTTTGATGTTATGTTTGTTATATGTAGTTTGATTCGGAATTGAAAATGCGCAAAGTTGCTGTAGGGATTGCATCTTCAAAGCACAATGCAGAAGAATCCAAATTATGCAACAATATAGATATGCAGCAAAGGTCGAAAGGAGTCCACTCTGATGGGTGAAGATGGAAGTTGATGGAATTTTTTTCTTTTATCTAATGAAATATGTTAATTTATTTTGTAACTAAATTACGATGTAATGTGACCTTCTAGTGCTCCCCAAACTATGGTTTTACTTACATTATAGGATCTCTTTATTTGATTTTTTGAGGGTTAAAATAAATGGTCGAAGTTGGTTTCTAGTCTGCACAATGTTAATAGAGCATGACCCCTTTTTTATTTAATAACAAGTGCCATATTCTTTAGCCATTGTAAACTTCTGGTGATTCAGTGTTGCACAATAATTGTGTAGTATGGAGTCTTGTTTCTGGTTAGCATTCAGTTGTTATGGAGTTTATGGGTCTATATTTGTTTTTTAGCAATCAGAATGCCAAACTCAAATGCATATTGTTCAATATTAGAAATTTTGCTAGGCGGGTTCGGTGCGCAAGTGTAAGTATAAATATAGGAGTTTTGGTATTATATTTCATAATCTTGCTAGATTGTTTCATAATCTTGCTGCCATATAATATTTCTTTTTGTCATGAAGAAGTTTTCTGCTGCATTTGGAAGAATTTTATGGAAAATCAATAATAAAAGTTGGATAAATGAAAAAAGAAAAAAAAATAGTACATAACGATAATTAAATCAATGGCATATCGCTTAATTCATTTGATTCCATTGGCTCTTTTTTGCTAGATTGTTTCCATACTTTACAATTACGAAAACCATGACCTGATTTTCTACAAAATCTATAAATTCTAGGCTTGGGGATAGTCTGACTTTCTTTATTCTGGCTTGATTTCTCTTGAGAAGGCCTTCATTTTGTTGCTACCAGGTTTGGCTCTTTAAAAGCTTCATGCACTCCCCGAACTGCATCAGCTACCATTTTTTCTTCTTCGCCAATGTCGGTCATCATTTTTTACAATAATACGCAAACAAATTAACTTGTTCATTAATACCACCATACCTTTTGCTCTCAATCCTGTCTGGGTGGATGAATCTCCTTTCTGCTCCAGGTCCGGAGAGATAACTCTCTTTGCAATCCTTCAGCCAACGAGTTTTTACCAAGTTCTTTGGAATGTCTGACAATTGTAATCTCTTCATTGCTGAAAAAATATGCCTACAAGGAATCCCCTTGGTCTCCATCCACAAGCAGTCACAGTTTATGTTGTTGTCGATACGATAAAATGTAACCTTCCGGTTTAGATTGTTTGTCTTCAAATACTTTTCGATAGTGCAAACTTCTGCCTCTCTTATGATGTGATGGTGGACAACAGTATATTTATCAGAATGTGTGATTTTATTCCTTACCTCTATAAATACTTTTTTAGCATAAATTGCTGCAAATTGATCTTCTATGCTAGTTTGTTTCATAACTAGTATTGAGAGTTTAGCAGTGGCATGCTTACTCATTTGGCCGTAACGTAAGGCCGCCAAACCGTGGTCACAATGTTGAAGGACCTTCCATAGCAGCAACTTCTCATTCAAAAATCTTTTCAGAAATGTATTCGTTGATTCATATCTATTTGTTACAGTAGAACCACCAAAATAATATCCATATAGGAATGTGTCCGCCCATCGATCCCTCGTTCTGTACAATGTATTGGTCCACTCATTATTCTCTACATTATAATCTCTTAGCATCTGCTGCCAACGGTTTTCAAATTCTTCAACTGAATAGTACCTATTTAAAAAACATGGACAATAACAAAAGTTTTAAAATTGTAACAACAACATACTTCAAAGTAAATTACCAAGTGTAAGATTTACCTTTTAATCAGATTACTCAATTCTTTCGCAAAACCATCTCAGTGTACATGTTTGGTTGAATTGTTTAGGATATGCCATGAGCACATTCGATGAACTACGCTGGGTATTAAATCCTCAATTGCTTTATTCATGGATCTGCAACCATCCGTGAGAATTGTCTCTGGTAATTTGCCATTCATACACTCTTGAAATTTTTGTAAAACCTAAGAATATGTCTCAGCGGACTCATTATGGATCAATGCAAACTCAAACACACAAGTTATTGCATGATTGTTTGTACCTACTAGAACCACCAACGATATTTGACATCTATTTGTTTTATATGTAGAACAAATGCTAGTGATCATAGCATCAACATCGTCTAGTGCTTTACTATCTTTAGCTAAAGCATTGTATAAATCATTTTTCGTCCATCCAACCTTATCCCAGCCACCATTATGGTGGACAAATAAATTCCATACTCTGTAGTCGTCATCTCATATTGTTTCATCAGCTTAGCTTGTTCCAATTCTGCGGCTGATATCTTATGATGGGATCTCAAAAAACTGTTTCAAAATCATTCACCAGATTATGGTTGTGATGTATTCGAATTTTTTTGGCAATCTACAGCTTTGTAGATATGTTGTACCAAATACGAAAAATTGCTTTACAACCACTTCTGCTTTCACTTTTTGGTTCACAAACCCTGTTAGGAGCTTCAATGTATTTCTTCTGTCTGAATCCCGCATTCGAACAACACCAACTACAGACTACTACCATCCTAGATTTGTTTTTCTTTACTTTGTTCTTTCTAACACTGAAACCAACTATTTTTGAATATATCCGGTAGAATGTCTCTGCTTCTTCAATAGAGTTAAACTCTAAGCCAACAATATCTTCATCTAAGAGATCCCTTGGGTCTTTGTTAATTTTGGCAGACTCCAATATTTTTTCATCATCGTTGTATCGAAATCGATTGGAGATTCACCATCGTCCCTAAAAAATGAATTAAACAAAATAAGTATGAGAAATCATTGTAAAAATATAATGCATTTCTTAAATCCATTAGAAAGGGTGAAGCAAAATAACTTGTCGTTGTTTGCGTTAATGTCATTGTCATCGTTAGGATGCATTTCTCTGTTCGTTTCTTCCTCTTATTCTTTATCGTCTCCTAAGTTAACAGCTTCCAGTCCTTGTTCATCATCTAATAATCCCACCCGACACTCAATTTCTCCATCTGATACCGCTATTGAAGCAAAGCTTTCTTTATCAACTAATTCTTCCACATGACCATCAATTTCTCTATGTGACACTGCCATTAAAGAAAACAGAGTGTGTTAGAAATCAACAGAAGAAACGAAGGACAAGAAACAATACAAACAGAAGAAATGCTTGAGTATTCCTAAAAGCATGCATAATTTAAAAAAATAATTTTCAACACAACATTTTCGTCTTCTGTGTACATGTTTTAATGAATTGTGTAGGATAAAGCATACAGCAGCATTAATGGTACGTTTACTAGTGTGTAATTATTTTTTTAATTAGTGTTACCCCTCCAATCTTTCATAAGACGCTAGGAAACAAATAATACAAAGACCCGTCCCCAATCTATTTGCTAAACTAGAAATCGTAGCCCACCAAGCTCCCATGGCGCACTTTGCGACACAGGTAATGGTGGTGGTTCTATCTTCCACTCTCTTTTCCATTTTCAAACTGTTACGTGGCTCTCTAATATTTTTCGTTTTGTTTGGTTCAAGAAAAATGTCAGTTATGTTCGAAGAACACTCACCTTGCAGTTGAATGCTCGTTTTTGAGCTCACCTTGCAACATCAAAAATTGCAAGGGGATTAGGTACCTTTCGAAGTCAAATACGAAGGCAAATCCTGGTAGAAAATTTTTGAAGTGTCCCCTCTGCTTGGATTTCCAGTGGTTGGATGCTGCTATATTGGAAGCCAAATATGGAAGTTCACATTCAACAATTCGAAGGGAAGGTTTTTTCACATGTGGCGACTTAGGTCATTGGAAGAAACAATGCCCTTGGGAAGAAACCACTTGCCCTAATCCAAATTGTGGAGGAAAGATGGCTATCTTTGTGTCAAAGAGGAGACACAGCAAGGGAAGAAGATTCTTACAATACCGAAAATGCAATAGTGCATTCCAACGGTTGAATGAGGCTACTGTTAGTGATACTAACAAGACTATGTCTGGAATTCCTGTGCAAATTCTAGTGAACACAACTTTAGAACAATTGTGTAAAATATTTGGGGAAGAACTGGCTATGTAAATCTGAAATCATGTACTTCATCAACTATATGAATGCAAGAAACTTTTTTTAGACAAGATTCTTCAACTTGGTTTACGCTGCCAGCGACAAGTTATTGATGGGATCTAAGTTGAAAGTTTAATTTAATAATAATTATACTTTTTCTGTCAATGTTATTTTTAATACTACCTTAATTTTAAGAGTAATTCTATAGAGACACACTTTTGTTGACATACTATGTAGCCACACTTATGTGGCCGATGATTTGGCATGTCCATGTCTCCCGAATTAATTAATGGCTTATTAATTATTTTTTGGTATGCCCAATTTTGTATGTATGGAAGGTTTCAATCTTTGGCATGTGTTGCAATTTTGCATGGCCAATTAATTATTCACTTGCCAAAATTGTCCATGTCCAATTAATTAGTCCACAATCCATGCAAAAGATTCAATATTCTTTCATGTATAGAATCGAAATAATTATGTGCATATGAGCTTCCCTCGATGGAAGCAATCCACGCTTGTCAGCTTCATGATTAGGCTCCAACGAATTCTAGGGTTAGGATTTTTTTTCTTTGTTCTTATGGTAGGGTAAGAGAAGAAAATGGAGATGAGTAGAAGAAGTAAATAGAGATGAACAGAAGAAATTAAGAAACTCATAAATGTTTTAGGTAGATTTTGATTATTCCAGTAGCCCTAATTAGCAAGAAACTCAGAAGAAAGTTATCAATGTTTACCATCATTATTATCGCTTTTATAATTTGTTTGGTTATGTACATCATGAATGTACATAAATATTTTTTGTTCTTTTCTTTTGTAGATTGATTAATGGTAGAAGTGTAAAGAACTTGAGACCGTTAATCTCGGAGCGTACTATCTTCCATTGATATAGGAAATAATGGTTCATGTAGGATACTACGTTTATATCCCTTTTTTCGGAAGAAGAGAGTTAATATTAATTTTAATCTAATGTTAATATTAATTTTATTGTTAATGTTCAATTAATGTTAATGTTAATTAATGTAATATTAATATCAATATTCATAATCGTGTTAATTTGTTGAATTAACATTACTGTTATCAGACCATATTGTTCGATGCGGCCGGTTTGACCCATATCTGCAAAATCTCCTAATTCAATTGATCATTGTTATATGCTAGTACGTAATCAAGGATGGTAGCAATGGTCTGGATTAATAAATATCGGTTCGGGTTGATGTATAATTTATGGTCCAAGTTTGGTTCGGTTCGATGCGGTTGGTTTGATCCATACGTGCACACCCCTAAATCCAATTGACCACGTAGCAAATTTTAGAATTAAATTAGATTTAAATTTAAATTTACTACTTAAAAAGTAGTTATATTTAAAATTAAAAAATCTCTTGTAAAAATTAAAATAGTTCACATTAATATTATCATGATTTCTTTCACATTAATATTGAAACTAATATTAATATTAACATTAATGTTACGAGACCATATGTTTGAATGGTAGCCCATCGATTCGGATTGATATTGTTCGATGCTGCCGGTTAAACCCATATCTGCAAAAACCCCTAATTCAATTGATCAAATCAACATGTTTTTTTTTTTATTTCAATGGTTTATTTTATTAATAACTACCATTAACACGTATCATTGTTACATGCTAGTACGTAATCAAGGATGATCGCAATGGTTTAGATTGATACCTATCGGTTCGGATTGATGTATAATTTATGGTCCAAGTTTGGTTCGGTTCAATGCTGTAACGCCCCAGTCCCAAATATGTAGGACTAGGATACGTATATATACCAGCTATGTATCGAGTAGATTCCAGCCCAGCTTGAATACGTATAAGCTGCCTAAGATAGGGTCTAGAATAGCAAGTCAACTATTGTCACGACACGCACCCAGTATAAGGGTACAAGTGCATAACAACGCCCAGCCTATGCCGCAGAATCGGCAGTAGAACGCTGTACTAGGTCACTATCTAACAACTCACACAAATATATAATATACCTGTCATAATCTAAACTCCGAACGGAGGACAAGTATAGATATAGTAAAACTCATTCACAGTTTAAGCACGATAAGACAACACAGAAGTCTATAACTAAAAGACTAAACAACAACGAAATATAAACTACTAAATAGTAATATCTCAACAAACTCAAATACAAGTTAATATCAACTTATTACAATTTAAGTTCTAAACATGAAAACTAAACCATGTCTACTAACTAGTCTCCCGATCACTCCTGAGAGTCGGGGCCCAAAGTAGCTAAGCCATCTCCTGGTCCATAGTAAGTAGGGCAAGTGTCCTCGGGGAAAATATCTGTAATATTTTATCAACGATCCAGTCAGGAAAGGAATGAGCACATCTCATCTAGAAATCTCAAGTAAGTGACAAAGACTATAAAGCAGTTATAGACAGTTATATTGATGAACATGATAAGTTTAAACAGGTAGTAAGGTAGAACAACAGTTTAAACAAGTCCAGAGAGCATGTCAATGGAGACTGTATAAGTAAAACTAACTGAACTCAAATAGAGGTAATATAAGTCCAGATAATATAGCATAGACAAGTGTGATCCAGTATGAGTCCTAAACTTGATACTGACCATTGTGTTTTGAAATACCGAGATCGACATGTAAACGATAGGGGTAAATACAGCTTATCGTACATTTGGCAAGTGTACGACTGCTTTTATTCCAGATTAGACCAGATGGGGGTGATTCCAGCATTTTTGGGACTGTTTACATGTCTACTCGAATATTTCTTCGCCCAACAAGTACAAGTGAATCCAAAAAATGACACAAAAATAAAGTACAAGTCTAGCCAGAACATGATGATGCCAGTGGGGTGATTCCAAAAATAGAGGCCAGACATGTAAAAAGGTGAGTGTCGCATGTAGTGGATCCAGAAATATCAATCCGTGTTGACAGAGAATCAATAGAGCTAACTAGAACTGAAATACAATAATCATCAAATAAATGAAAGAACTATCAAAGAATGTACTTGCCTGATATCATGTGCGACTGATGAATACAGATGTCTGAACTAGAGTAATTGAGTTCTATTTAGAGCAATATAGGTTAAAATGTGTTTAATATATAATAAATAAAGTTTACAATACAATCTATATGATTCTAGGTCATTCTAGGCCAAAGTCAACTCTTGGTCAACTCTGGTCAACCATTCTAGTCAAACTAGGTCAAACCTAAAGTCAACTAGTCAACTAATCTAGGGTTTGGTCAAACTTAAGTTAACATGTCAATTTAGGCCTATTAGAGTCAATTCTAGGTCAAGTTTGACCCACAGTTGACTTTGGTCAACTTGGTCAAGTAACTAGTCAAATTGTGCCTAATTAGGCCTATAGGGTTATTTCTAATCACAACTTGCCATAGGCTGTAATATCCTATACCAATATCATATATATATATATATATATATATATATATATATATATGTATATACACATTCAATACAATATGCAATTTCTATATGTATATACATACAAATATTCAAATATACCAATATGTATGTATAAGGAAAGGAAATAAAAGCAAGTGTGTGTGTATGTAAGTTGTGAACTGGGAAGGCAACCCAATCTCAGAATGAGATTAAAACTCAAGAACCTAAGTATATGTATGTGGGCAGAGGTTGCCCCCACGTGTCCACTTCGTGCATGTGGGCAGAGGTTGCCCCCACGTGTCCAAAATCCATGCGGGTGCGATAACTTCGTGCACACTTAACGAAACCTCGTGAAATTTTGTGAGCATGTGGGTAGAGGTTGCCCCCACTTGTCCACCAATTTTTAGCCCAGACCGAGTCGTGTCCATCGAGTTATGGCACTCGAGATGCAGGACAGTACACAAGACAGTGTACGGGCCTCGTGCTACGTCCCCGTGTCCGATTTGGACACAAAAATAGTGTCAAAATAAACCCAAAAAATATGTTTTGTAATCCCCACATATAGGGCTACAATAATATGAAATTAGTTTTGAAAATAACAACTTTTAATTCTTTGAGGCATTTCATCGAACACATGTTACAATACATCGACACGCCTCCGATACATATATCAAACATACACGAAATCTTACCAAACTACATCTACAGGTCTAGGGTACCTAGATGCATGCTTCTATGAAAAGAAATCAGAATTTAAAAGAGTTTAGAAGTATTTACCTATTGAGAGTTGGGATCTCAAAGCAAAAGTCTCCAAAACGCCTCGACACTCAAAATCCTACGGTCAAACGCCTCTAATTATTTGCTAGCAAGCCTCCAGCAACATCCCCTCCTCCCAAGGATTGTAACGTAATTCGTTTGGTCTGATTTGGATGAGAATTAGAGAATGGAGGCTACTTTGAAGAAGGTAAAAATTAGGGTTTTACAAAAGTAGCTTGGTGGCTACATGATGTGTTTATATAAGGGTGGCTGTGTTGGCCGACCACATGCTGGGATTTAGGGTTAGGGTTTAGTCATAAGGCCCAACTACAACTTAAGTTAATAAAAAGCCTTTTTAGCAAAAGCCCAAAAAGTAAATAACTCAAAACCCTAAAAATGACTTAAAAAGTTTCCTAATTTAGAATAGAACTTAAATTCTAATCTAAAATGATAACTATGCCTCTAATGACATGGTTAGTCTCTAATCATGGTTAGCTAAGTTTAAATCAAACTACTAACACAAAAGCACCAATTAAAATATTATCAAATAATCAAAAATTCAAAAATCACACAATTACCAAAATATCCCTATTCTAGAAAAGTGGTGGTTACAACTATATCTCAATCTACAGATAATAATCTCAACTAGGAACCATTGCATTAATGCTCAAACAATAATACACTGATGCCACTTGAATATAAAATACAAGAATAGATAATTTGTAGTAAGGTTGGCCAGACCTTAATACAATCACCTGAACAAGCTTATAACATAAAGTAAGCTTGTAAAACTCGGCTATACAGCTGAAGATATCATCATAAAATGTATAAGATGAAAGAATGATAGAATATCACTATCGATACCTGAATACGGGAGATATCATCGTCCACAAATCTATCCTTCTGTTTTAGCAGTCTCAACAAATACCTGGAAGAAAATCAGCAATAACCTGGAGAGATCACCAGGTCTTCAGGGGACTAGCAAGACACATAATATACAAGCCTACTTTGACAGTTTAAACATGCAATAAAAATAGAAAACAACTACTAGAAATAGGATAAAGATCACGTAGAAAAACTCTATAGAACATGACATGTCATATGAAAAGTAATACTGAGAATAACTACAAATAAATCGAATGACCATAGCCCTGTCGTGGTACTCCCGGTCATATAGCTAGTAGCCCTGCCGTGGTACTCCCTAACTATAGTGAGTCTCTATCGTAGCCCTGACGTGGGTCTCCCGAGTCGAGAGTGGTCAAGTAGTTGATCCTAGTATCGGTAGAGGGTCAAGTTAAGGTAACATGAATATGAGATCAAGTCAAGTCAAGTCAAGACGCTCAAGTAGTAGCACTATCGAAGTCCTATATGAAGATATAACAAACAGTGACAATAAGTGATAACAAACCAGTGACCGAGAAATAAATCATGGCAAGATATCAAATATGGAAAAGTAAAGGAGACATAAATAAGAAAGAATAATAAGCGCATGCATGTAAATAACTGTATAAAGTTTGGCAAGGTGTACTTACCTGGAGTTTTGTCTAATCTGTGTTGAGACTGCAGTACCAAAGTCTAACCAAACTATCCATGAACCAATGAATCATACTCCATGCACTATCTATCAACCCCAAATCACAAACAAATATATATTATTTACTAAATACAAGTATGACTAGCCACACCTACCTAGAAAGCTTGGATCGTTCTAAGTCATGTAATACCTATGTCACCTAGGCCATTTATTAATCATACAATCTAGAACTAGGTTACACTTGTCTCAATGATCATTATTCGTTAATAATATGGATTACAAACTCTAGGTTCAAATATTAAGTTTGTATCTCGTAATTCGTACAACGAAACCTACGATGCACGAATCAAGACAAGATGATCAACCATAAGGTTAACAATCTTATCTTAGCGATCCATACAGTCACTTTGTCAATTTTAGCAATATAAGATCACTGGAATTGACTAATCTCAGTTTCGACGTACAGATTCCAAAATACAAACATAATATACAT
Source organism: Iris pallida (assembly GCA_029216955.1). Classification (NCBI taxonomy): domain Eukaryota; kingdom Viridiplantae; phylum Streptophyta; class Magnoliopsida; order Asparagales; family Iridaceae; genus Iris; species Iris pallida. The sequence continues at coordinate 21,449,731 of JANAVB010008400.1, read as the reverse complement.
TAATAACTTACTATATATGGACTTACCATATATAGACCTTAATAATATTATTTAAACCAAAATTAGTCATATTGACTACTCTACTTAATATAACATATATAGTATTAAATCGACATATAAAAGTTATACATTATTAACATTAAAATATTATTTTAATTCTGGAAAATATCTATAAATATTCTATAATAATAAACAATATATTTTATACATAGAAAAATATGTTTATAATTCTTGTATTAATTCTACAACATTATTCCTAGACTTGGTATACAATTTGAGGCCCGAAACAATAAGTAATTAAAAATATTAAATTCTAAAAAATTATATAAATTAGTTAAAATAAGGGTTTCAACACTAAACCTTACACAACAAGTATTTTAGTAGATTTTTATGATGTTTTGACACTTTTGGACACAAGGAAAGCAGAATTTTTTGGAGTTCGGTGACACGGCAAATGTCATAAAATTTTAAAAATAGCAAACGGATGCAAAACCTAATTTCAGATATGCGTCGAAAAGGTCTCGACGTCTAGATTCTGAATAAAAATATAAGAAGGTAGGAACTGACCTTAAATGGGTGAAAAATGGCTCGCAATAGAATTCGTCGGTTCTGGACACCATGTTATAGATTCGACGCCACGGACAAACCGCTTGGAACTAGGGGATCCGGCGATCAGAGGTTGGAGTATACACATAGAGATAACTTCTAGTTTTGCTTTGAGGAGAAACGGATGAGAAAAAGTATATGAAACCTAGTCTACAACTCGACTAACCTGTTGTGATGAATCCAGCACAAGTTCGGTCGACTTTGGGTGCCTTCCGCGCTCGTATCGACCAACTTAGGGGCTGAGCTCCTCGAGAAGGCGCCAGGGTGTTAGAGGAAGGTCTTGAAAATGTTTTTGAGGTGGTATAAGGATTGGAGGTGGTCGAGAAGATGGATTTCTGGTGGTTGGAATAAAAGTGCGAAAATAGAGAAGAAATTGGAGGGGGCTCTGTTTTAATAGAAAATATATCTATATATATAAAGTGTTCAAAAATCCTAGATGGAAGAGATTCACGTGAGGGGAAAGAAGTAAGAATAGAGTAGAATTTGATTTGGTGGGATTTGATTGCCTATTTTAAAAGATACACAATTCTATCTCCAACAATTTAAATCGAGTCCAAAATAGGAAAGTTGTTCTAGGATTTGATTTAAATTAGATTTAATTAATGTGGCTGCATATTAATCCACAAAAATCAATTTAAAATAGGTGTAAGAGATTAGGGCACCCTAGAATAGGCTCTACGAACCCTACTTACACTACTTTTGGGTCGGTGATGTTTTTGTGATCGATTTGAGTCCAATGTGTCTATAGTTTCGACTTGTGTGCCATTTGAAAATAAATAGCACATAGAAACTCAATTGAGTGACACACCATTGGCATGTGCATCTCAAAATCAAAATGGATAAAAATCATATATTGGGTCAAGTGATTTGGATCGGAGTTGGGCCTTAATTTCTATTTGGAAAGCTAGTCAAATTTGTACGGTAGAGACTAAAATGACTATTTTACCCCTAAAGTTGTACATGAAAAATATAGCACGAGAAAATATGCTTTGGTGGGACATGATATATCAAATTGAAGGTGGACTCATCTACTTCAAAACTCATGAAGGATGTTTCAAAATATTGGCATTTCTTGTGCTGCAAAATCAAAGCTACGTAAAACTACACATATAGTCTTAATTAAGAATTAAATATAATCTAATAAATAGAAATAATGTAAAAAAAATAATTCCCAAAATCAGGGTCCTCACAATCTACCCACCTTAAAAGAATTTCGTCCTCGAAATTAAAATAAGGCTCACTAACGAAGAACCATGCTAGCGCAACTAGGAATAGTTCAAGGGATACGCTAGGTCACTACGGTATCTCCTGATAACTCAAGTAATAATCAATCCTAAACAATTTGGTTTGTTAACATCTCTATCTTAAAACTATAGATGATTATTTTTAGTTGCTCTTCTTGGTACTGACGGTCTTGCAATAATCTTGTTGAAGACTTATCCTCCTACCATATATATTATTACAATTATATAAGTCTCATTTCACCTAACCAAGCTAAGTGATACCTACCAATCCGTCTAATCCTAATTTTACAACTGACATGGTATAATAATAAATGGGTTGGGTTAGGCTATGTCTATATTTTTCTTGTAGAGGGTCAATCATTACACTAAAAACTACCACTCTATTCTTGATCGAGTGACTACCGTAAGGACGTAACCTAGTATGATCATATATTTATTTCTATACTGAGGACGTCTACCCACCTTTGGTCATACTACTCCATCAAACACATGCTACCTTAAAATTTTATAACCCTTTCATACTAGTTACAAAAATTACTACCACTAAATACCTGTGGCATATGACATCTCTAATCCCCTCCTATATATCAAACAATCAAAATTCAATGAACAAACAAATTTATAATATAACTTAATAATTTCTGATAAATTCTATAAAATACGATCATTCGTCACTCCAAAATAGGAAGGGATAAGAAGCAATGGCACGAGAAAACAAAAGAAGAATAGTCGAGAGCAAATACAAAGTTCAAGGATGATAGAGAAATTTCTAAAAGAATTGTCAAGGTAGTTGTGGATTAAAATTTCTAAGGGTTTAGTCATGTTCGCAGGCCTGCTCGGTACAGTAACGTAACCGAAACGGCTAACTCGACCAGCATGGGCCACCAAAAAAAATGTAATGCCCCAGTCCTAAATACGTGGGACTAAGATACGTATACATGCCAGCTACGTGTCAAGTGGACTCCAACCCAGCTCGAATACGTATAAGCTGTCTAAGATAGGGTCTAGAATGGCAAGTCAACATATCTCGATCCACAGATAATAATCTCAAGTAGAAACCATTGCATTAATGCTGATCAAATAATAATACACCGATGCCACTTGAATATAAATACAAGAATAGATAATTTGTAGTAAGGTTGGCCAGACCTTAATACATTCACCTGAACAAGCTCATAACAAAAAGTAAGCTTATAAAACTAGGCTATACAGCTGAAGATGTCATCATGAAATGTAAAAGACGAAAGAATGATAGAATATCACTATCGATACCTAAATACGGGAGATATCATCGTCCACAAATCTATCCTTCTATTTTAGTAGTCTCAATAAATGCCTGGAAGAAAACCAGCAATAACCTGGAGAGATCACCAGGTCCTCAGGGGACTAGCAAGACACATAATATACAAGCCTACATTGACAGTTTAAATATGCAATAAAAATATGTAACAACTAATAGAAATATGATAAAGATCACATGGAAGTGTTGGCCCATTGGTCATGGTCAAACCTAATTTTAATAATTGATCAAACTCTGTCTCGATATACGGAACAATTAAGATGTTTACTCAAGACGTTTTGGACACTGCTCAAGATCGAAGCTATGTTTGCCACTCGAGACTGTATTTTCTTATGTAATATAATTTTTATTTTTATTGAGTCTAGGAATACATTATACACCGAGTCGTACTGGAAAATAGGCTATCCAAAATTGTTTTCAAAATTGACCTATATTTTGAAAAATATCTCTTATTTACAAAAGCTTCTGAAGGATTTCAAAAAGTCCAAAATATTTTTTCATTAAATAAACCTGACCAACCCTGACAGAACTCGGCCAGAGTTCGGCCAAGGTGAACATTATGTGAACATTATTTTTTAAACTTGGTCTCCCTTCAGTTGCGGTTTATTACAAAGAGTTCTGTCCGAATTCTGTCCGAATTCTGCAGAGTTCTGTCTTTGGAAAAACTATAAATAGAGAGGAATTCTGATCATTTCAAATCACTCATTCACTTTCATATCTTCTCTTCTAAAGCTTACGTTTCTTCCAAAGAGTTTTCAAAAACTTTCATTTTTAAATCCCAAGCAAGTTACAATTCTAGAGTCAATTTACCGGTACGATACGGTCTAGAAGATTTTAGAAAAATTGTAATCAGAGGCTTGATTGAAGAAAGACTCTTCAAAACTAAAGTTGGTCGAGTTCTTCGTATCAAAGCTCGCGTCTGTAGAAGTTGCAAGGACTTCGTATGAAAACTTGCGGGATTTTCCAATAGTGGATTCAACTGGAAGCTAGAGTTCTTCCGACTAGACTAGTCCTCACAAGAGAAAAACCAGTATAAAATTTTGTGTTTGCGTTTGCCTTCTGAACTCTTTTCTTTACAGTTATTACTTTGTGGTTATTATTATTTCTGTGATTTAAATGCTAAAAAAGTTTTTAATTAGCAATATTTCGCTGGCTACTCTATTCACCCCCTCTAGAGTATTCTGCTTTACGATTTTGTTCCTACAATTGGTATCAGAGCAGGTTATACAGGTAAAGCAAGGTAAAATTGCAGTTATATTCAGTTATTTTTAATTGTTATATAGATTACAGCATTACACATGGCAACTGTGAAATTCATAAGTGAAGGCCAAGCCACAAACAGACCTCCACTGTTTGACGGCACAAACTATACTTATTGAAAAACACGGATGAGTTTCTTCTTAAAATATTTTGATTTTGACTTATGGTCTATAGTTATTGATGGCTACAAAAAGCCTCCTCGTATTACTGTTGAAGGAGTTTTAGTTAACAAACCCCATGATAAATATACAGAGGATGAAAAAAAAAAGGCCAGTCTTGACGCACGTGCTATTAACGCTTTATTTTGGGCTTTAGACAGAACTGAGTTTAACAGGGTGTCGACTTGCACAATATCAAATGAAGTATGGAAACTTCTCGAAGTAACCCACGAAGGAACAACACAAGTCAAGGAGTCAAAGATCAGTAGACTTACTCAAGAGTACGAGGCGTTCAAAATGAAGCCAACTGAATCCGTCACTCAGATGTTTACGAGATTCCTGGATATTGTAAATCTTTTGTCTTCATTAGGCAAGGAATACAGTAACCATGAGAAGATTCGTAAACTTCTACGAGCTCTCACAAAGAACTGGATTCCAAAGGCTACAGCAATCATTGAAGGAAACGACCTCTCAATAATGTCTCTAAAAACTAATGGATAAGCTACTCACTCACGAGTTGGAACTTCAAGACTTTGAAGATGCTACACCAAAGGAGAAGTCAGAGAAGTCGATCGCTTTGAAGGCTCAACATAGAAGAACTGTCGAAGATGATTCTGACGACGGCGACTCTGACTCTGAAGATCAAGCTCTTCTGGTAAGAAAATTCAAGAAGTTTATGAGATTTAACAGAAGAACAAAAGATAGCAACAACAACAACAACGAGGAAGATCTTCTTTGCTACGGATTTAAGAAGAAAGGACATATGAAGAAAGAATGTCCAACATCATCATCATCAACAACAAAAAAGTAGCAAATATGAGAAAGGCTACCTGAAGAGATCTACATCAAGCAAGTACGTCAATACAAGCATATGGCATGAAAGCGAAGCCAGCGATTCAGAAGAAGAACAATCAGATGACGCTGCAAATGTATGCTTGATGGCTTGCGATCAGGTAATCACTAATCCTTTGTTTGATCCTTATGATGATTTTACCTTTGAGCAATTAGAAGAGGCTTTCAGTGACCTGTTAAATGACTACAGGAAACTGTGTAGTAAATATGAAACCTCTAAGAAGGTACTCAAAGAGTACAAAGGTGAGATAAGAAGACTTATCGACCAACTAGCTGATGTTAGAAATAGTGATACTTTTATTGAGTCTGGTGAGCTTTCCTCTATTAAGCTGTTGTTACACGAGACTATCAAGTTATCCGAAGAAAAAGACCAAACTATCATACAGCTAAAGGAAAACCTATCTAAGGAGAGAAAGAATCTTCAGTGTGCACAAGTCAGAATGGAAACACTTACATCTGACTATACTAGATTATATGACACCTCCAAAAAGTTGGAAATTAGTTTAGAAAAATGGCCTGAAGTTGCTGCTTCCTATTCTAACACGTGTCAATTACCGAATCATCGGAACACACCCAAACCAAACACTGTCAGACCAAACCATACCAAACCTATGCCCAAGAAGACTAATAGGCATGCATTTTTCTATACTAGAAAACCAAAACCTACCAATCATGCACCTCACACAACTTTCAACACTCAACATGCAAAATGTCATTATTGTGACCTCATTGGTCATATATCCTCTGCATGTAGAGTCAGAAAGTTAGTAGATTTAAATGTTTATGCATGGATACCAAAAACTAACCTGTCAGGACCCTACAAGAAATGGGTACCAAGAGTTTCATCTGCAAACAGTTTTGTAGGTGGAACGCCCTTCACATGCTAGAAGCAAATGGATCCTTGACAGCGGTTGCTCACGGCACATGACCGGTGATGCTTCATTATTCGCAATACTGTCGAAGAAGAATAAAGAAGGATACGTCTCCTTCGGTAATAATTTAAGAGGGTACATAATCGGTATCGGTAACATTGGTAAGGCTCCCTATCCTGTGATTAAAGTTGTCTGTCTAGTTACCGAGTTAAAATATAATCTGCTCAGCATAAGCCATTTAGCTGATCATGGTTATGGCATTAACTTCGTCAAAGACAAATGTACTATAGTTGATAGCTCAACTGGCAGTACTATCTTTGAAGGTATCAGGGAAGATAATATATATGTTTTCTATCTGTTAGAAGATGCTAACAAAGCAGGTAAATGTTTGATGGCCAAAAGTATTGAGAGTCAACTATGGCATATGAGACTCGGTCATACAAATATGGACACAATTTCAAAACTATCCACAAAGAAGTTGGTACGCGGCTTACCGGACATATCTTTCAAGAAGGATATGGTATGTAGCGAATGTGAAAAGAACAAAGCTACCCGATCTGCCTTTAAATCCAAGAATATTGTAAGTACCACTAGACCTCTACAATTGTTGCATATGGATTTATTTGGACCGAGTAGAATTGCTAGTCTAGGTGGTAAGTTATATGTATTTATCATTGTAGATGATTTCTTTAGATACACATGGGTATATTTTCTTGTATGCAAGAACGATGCTTTGTCAGAATTCGTCACATTTTGCAAGAAAGTACAGAATGAAAAAAGGTTTCATGATTACTCACATTCGTAGTAATTATGGAGGCGAATTTGAGAATGCAGAGTTCAAACAATTCTGTGATACACACGGTTATTTTCATAAGTTTTCTTGCCCTAGAACTTCACAATAAAATGGAGTTGTGGAACATAAGAACAAGACTCTATCTGAAATGGCTAGAGTAATGTTGAACCAGTTTAGTTTACCTAGATACTTTTGGGCTGAAGCTGTCAATACAGCGTGCTATATTCTCAATAGGGTTCTAATTCGACCTATATCGAAGAAGACTCCCTATGAGTTATGGTTTGATAGAACACCCACTATTTCATATTTTAAGATATTTGGTTGTAAATGCTTTATTCTTAATACTAAAGACAACCTGAGTAAATTTGATGAAAAGGCCGATGAAGGTATATTTTTAGGTTATGCGGCAAAGAGTAAAGGGTACAGAGTCTTCAACAAGAGAACCATGATCATCGAAGAATCAATTAATGTCAAGTTTGATGAACTAAATCAACATTCAGTCGATAACGATAATAAAGACACGATTACACCAAGTACAGCTACTGTAAACTGTTTTGTAGGTGGAACGCCCTTCACATGCTAGAAGCAAATGGATCCTCGACAGCGGTTGCTCACGGCACATGACCGGTGATGCTTCATTATTCGCAATACTGTCAAAGAAGAATAAAGAAGGATACGTCTCCCTCGGTAATAATTTAAGAGGGTACATAATCGGTATCGGTAACATTGGTAAGGCTCCCTATCCTGTGATTAAAGATGTCTGTCTAGTTACCGAGTTAAAATATAATCTGCTCAGCATAAGCCATTTAGCTGATCACGGTTATGGCATTAACTTCGTCAAAGACAAATGTACTATAGTTGATAGCTCAACTGGCAGTACTATCTTTGAAGGTATCATGGAAGACAATATATATGTTTTCTATCTGTTAGAAGATGCTAACAAAGCAGGTAGATGCTTGATGGCCAAAAGTATTGAGAGTCAACTATGGCATATGAGACTCGATCATACAAATATGGACACAATTTCAAAACTATCCACAAAGAAGTTGGTACGCGACTTACCGGACATATCTTTCAAGAAGGATATGGTATGTAGCGAATGTGAAAAGAACAAAACTACCTGATCCGTCTTTAAATCCAAGAACGTTGTAAGTACCACTAGATCTCTACAATTGTTGCATATGGACTTATTTGGACCGAGTAGAATTGCTAGTCTAGGTGGTAAGTTATATGCATTTATCATTGTAGATGATTTCTCTAGATACACATGGGTATATTTTCTTGCACGCAAGAATGATGCTTTATCAGGATTCGTCACATTTTGCAAGAAAGTACAGAATAAAAAAGGTTTCATGATTACTCGCATTCGTAGTGATTATGGAGGCGAATTTGAGAATGCGGAGTTCAAACAATTCTGTGACACACACGGTTATTTGCATAAGTTTTCTTGCCCTAGGACTCCATAACAAAATGGAGTTGTGGAAAATAAGAACATGACTCTATCTGAAATGGCTAGAGTAATGTTGAACCAGTTTAGTTTACCTAGATACTTTTGGACTGAAGTTGTCAATACAATGTGCTATATTCTCAATAGGGTTCTAATTCGACCTATATCGAAGAAGACTCCCTATGAGTTATGGTTTGATAGAACACCCACTGTTTCATATTTTAAGATATTTGGTTGTAAATACTTTATTCTTAATACTAAAGACAACCTGAGTAAATTTGATGAAAAGGCCGATGAAGGTATATTTTTAGGTTATGCGGCAAAGAACAAAGGGTACAGAGTCTTCAACAAGAGAACCATGATCATCGAAAAATCAATTAATGTTAAGTTTGACGAACTAAATCAACATTCAGTCGATGACGATAATGAAGACATAATTGTACCAAGTACAGCTACTACAAAATCTTCACACAAAGATGTAGAACCTTCAAGCAAAGAAGACGAAACCAGCAATCCTGAGGATACGCCAAAAGAGATGAGATTCTTGGCAGATCATCCAAAGGACTTGGTAATTGGTGAGATTACCAAGGGAGTAAGTACTCGTTCCTCTAATAAAGATATAGCTTCTTGTGTTGCTTTTGTTTCACAGTTTGAACCCAAAAATATTGAAGAAGCATGTAGTGATAATATTTGGTTAGATGCTATGTAAGAGGAATTAAACCAATTCCAACGGAATCAAGTTTGGGAAATTGTTCCTAAGCCCATTGATCATCCGATCATTGGCACCCGTTGGGTATTTCGAAACAAATTGAACGAGAATGGTTTAATGACTCGTAATAAGGCTCGACTCGTAGCTCAAGGATACAATCAAGAAGAAGGTATCGACTACGATGAGACTTATGCCCCACTTGCGAGATTAGAATCCATTCGCAAGTTATGTGCATTTGCATATTTTCATAATTTTAAGTTTTTTCAAATAGATGTTAAAAGCGCATTTTTAAATGGTTTTATAAAAAAAGAAGTTTATGTACCTCAACCTACAGGTTTTACTGATTTCAAAAATCTTGATTATGTTTTCAAGTTGAAGAAAGCCTTATACAGTTTGAAACAAGCCCCTCGTGCTTTGTACGATCGTCTAAGCCCTTTTCTACTTGACAATGATTTTTCAAAGGGAAAGGTTGACACTACACTGTTTATAAAATCTTTGAATAACAATCTTCTTTTGATTCAAATCTATGTAGATGATATTATTTTTGGATCTACTGATGAATCTCTTTGTCCAGAATTTTCAAAGTGTATGCAGAATGAGTTTGAGATAGGTATGATGGGAGAGCTGAAGTTCTTTCTCGGACTGCAAATCAAACGAACAAACAATGTGACGTTTATAAATCAAGCAAAGTACACAAAAGATCTATTAAAGAAGTTCGACCTAGAAGCAGTAAAACCACTTAACACTCCAATGGCGACTTCAACCAAGCTTGATATTAATGAACAAGGCAAACCCATCGACATACGTAAGTATCGAGGTATGATCGGTAGCTTACTGTACTTAACTGCTAGTCGACCAGACATTATGTTTAGTGTTTGCTCGTGTGCACATTTTCAAGCCAATCCTAAGGAATCACATCTGTGCGCAGTTAAGCATATCTTCTGATACCTTAGAGACACTTCTTCTGTCGGCTTATGGTATCCTAAAACTACGTTATTTGACCTAACTGGTTATTCTTATGCTGATTTTGCCGGATGTAAAGTAGATAGAAAAAGTACCAGCGGCACATATCATTTTCTATGATAAGCCCTAGTCTCTTAGTTTAGCAAAAAGCAAAATTTTGTCGTATTATCAACAACCGAGGCTGAGTATATCGCCGCAGGACGTTGTTGTGCACAAATTTTATGGATGAAGCGAACTTTAGAAGATTTTAGATTGTATTACACACACATACCCATTTTCTGTGATAACACTAGTTCTATTAATTTGACTAAGAATCCAGTATGTCACTCTCGTACTAAGCATATCGAGATTCGACATCATTTTCTTAGAGATCATCGAAAAATGGAGATATAGACCTTGTATACATAGACACACAGAATCAATTGGTTGACATATTCACAAAACCTCTAACGAAAGATCGTTTCAATTATTTATGTCGAGAATTAGAAATTTTATATGTCAATAATATTAATTAATTTTGTTTTATTAATTAATTTATTCAATACTCAATAACTATTTTTGAGACAAGCCTAAAAAGAGTCTGTCTATCACAACGACTACGGTCGAAGCGAAGCGGTACTTAAGTGTTCTCCGGTGAACCTCCGTTAGCTGGAACAGTACTCCTACAGCTAATCTGAAATAGATGCTGAGTAAAGAAAATTAATTTATAAAATAATATTAATTATATTATTTGAAATTTAAAATTACTAAAATTTGAATTAAATACTTGAAATGAGTTCATGAAAAGGATATGGCCCACAAATTTTTTTTTTAAACCCAGAAGAACCCTAGGCGAATTCGGCCCGAGTTCGGTCCGAATTCGGCCAGAGTTCTGTTGGTGCTGTATGCCTTTTAAACCAGAACCCGAGGCCTTCTCCTCTTCATCACTTCCAAACCAATTTATAATCATCACAGCAGCAGCCGAAGATCACTCCAAACCCTAGCTTTTCTCCACTCCATATCTTCCAATCTACGTGGAGATTTCCATCCAAAATTTGGATTTATGAGGAGAATCGCATCCTCTACAACATACTTGATTCTCGGAAGGTATAACTCATTCTTTCCTCCACTTTGAAATTTTTAGGATTTCTTAGTTTTGGGAAAGAATGCCTAAGGGATTCAATCCTTTCAAGAGAAAGAAGACCCATGCCAGTGAAGAGGCATTGTCTTCTGATCCGAACACGGATTCCCTCTTTTTCCCGGTCCAATCGGATGACGGCGTGTCGGATGAGTTTTACTTCAAAACTCGTGACCAAGCATTGCTTTGGTATGCCGATTTTCCTATGCGTACTATATGTACCGACGCTCCGATTAAGTGGAATGTATTTCCTGATCACCGTCCCTTCTTTGAGGCATTAGGGTTACACCATCTTGCTACCCTATAATTTCTTATAGCTACTAATGCCCTTAGATTGTTCTATTGTAACTTCGTGTTAGACACTTTTACCGCAAAGACTGATGTTGGCGGGATAGACATCGAGTTCGATGATGTGTTGTTAGCAAAAATCCTTGGTATTCCAAACGAGGGTGCCCCGCTCGATGACATCATCGACTTCGATTTTCTCGAGGGCACGACTCTTGTTAGTTTCAAGAATAAGCTTTGTGTGCCCGCACGTGCTCGTTCTGGAAAGTTCAAGGCCAATAACTTGAACTTGTTTAACTACGAGTTACACCGCATCATCTATTCCACTCTTCTTCCCAAATTCACTTTAAAAGATGATGTCACTGCACTAGAACTTTTTGCCCTATATCACATTCTTAAGGGGATTCCTTTTTCTGCCACTAAGACTATCATCCAGATGATGGGTAGATATCGCGAAAGAGACCGCAATCTCTCTTATGCGATGCTTATCCCACGCATCTTTCAACGTTTTGACATAGACTTATCCACTTGCGCTCTGGACCCTGAGCCCAAGTTTTTTAAGCTTTTTTGTCGTAGCATTGCCACTGCTCCTCTACCTCCTGCACCTGCTCCTACTGCACATGTTCCTCCTCAGACTTACCCTATGACTTTTGAGGGTATTCATCAGCACCTCTCGGATCTGCAGACTTTCTTTGTTGACACTTTCAGGGAACATGAGTTCAGTGACGTGGCTCGGTTCCAGGCTATTGCCAACTCTTTTGCCGATCTTAGATTTGCTCAGACGGGTCACTCTGCTAGCTCTCTTCCTAGAGACCCTTCTGTATCTGTTACCGCATTGATGATGAGGTGGTCCACTCTCTGTTCCAGCCAGAGAACGCTTACGATTGGTATCGTACTTCTGGTGCTACTCCACACACCTCTGGAGCTGGCACTTCTGGAGCTGGTCTATCCGGTCATGGTGGACATGTTGGCACTGCAGATGATGACGATGATGATGAGGATGATTTTTGATTTGTCATACTTTTGAGACTGATGATTTTGTCTTTTGTTTACTTGAAAATGCTCCGACATTCCAAGATAGTATCAGTACTCTTATTAGTTATGTGGTTATGATTTGTGACTTTTTGATGGACATGTTATATGTTTCAGTTCAGCATTTTATTTAGTTTAGCATTTTTCATAGCATTATATTTTATTTATGCTTCCATTTACACTGTCTGTGAAATATTCTATGCTTTTTTTTGTCTATGACATTTATACCATGCCTGTAACGTTTTTATATATCCATATTTTTGTGTTTCTTCACTGATTATTACTTATGCATATATTGCGGGGGAGCTTTCTCTTTTGCAATTATTTTGCTAAGGGACAACGGGGGAGAAATAAGATCTAACATCTTCATGGATACAGGTTATGAACAATTTTTTTCATTATATATCTTGGTACAATTTTGATTTGATAAAGACCAAAGATGTTATATCGGTCAAGGTTTGTCAATTATCAAAATAGGGGAGATTGTTGGCCCATTGGTCATGGTCAAACCTGATTTTAATAATTGATCAAACTCTGTCTCGATATACGGAATAATTAAAATGTTTACTCAAGACGTTTTGGACACTGCTCAAGACCGAAGCTATGTTTGCCACTCGAGACTGTATTTCCTTATGCAATATAATTTTTATTTTTATTGAGTCTAGGAATACATTGTATACCGAGTCGTACTGCAAATAGGCTATCCAAAATCGTTTTCAAAATTAACCTATGTTTTGAAAAACATCTCTTATTTACAAAAGCTTCTGAAGGATTTCAAAAAGCCCAAAATATTTTTTCATTAAATAAACCTGACCAACCCTGACAGAACTCGGCCAGAGTTCGGCCAAGGTGAACGGTATGTGAACGTTGTTTTTTGAACTTGGTCTCCCTTCAGTTGCGGTTTGTTACAAAGAGTTCTGTCCGAATTCTGCCAGAGTTCTGTCTTTGGAAAAACAATAAATAGAGAGGAATTCTGATTATTTCAAATCACTCATTCACTTTCATATCTTCTCTTTTAAAGCTTACGTTTCTTCCAAAGAATTTTTAAAAAGCTTCCATTTTCAAATCCCAAGCAGTTACAATTCTCTAGTCAATTTGCCGGTACGGTACGGTCTAGAAGATTTTAGAGAAATTGTAATCAGAGGCTTGATTGAAGAAAGACTCTTCAAAACTGAAGTTGGTCGAGTTCTTCGTATCAAAGCTCGCGTCTGTAGAAGTTGCAAGGACTTCGTATGAAAACTTGCGAGATTTTCCAATAGTGGATTCAACTGGAAGCTAGAGTTCTTCCGACTGGACTAGTCTTCACAAGAGGGAAACCAGTATAAATCTCTGTGTTTGCGTTTGCCCTCTGAACTCTTTTCTTTATAGTTATTACTTTGTGATTATTATTATTTCTGTGATCTAACTGCTAACAATATTTTTGTTAGCCCAATGATTGTATATGTTTTTTAATATGGTTAATATGTTAAGTTTAGCAATTCATTATCACTAATCTTCATACTATCGCTATAGCATTTCTACTTATACTTATACCTTTGGTGATATGTGCCTATTGGTTTACATATTAGTGATATGAGTTTATCTATCTTAAATTTAATCGGGTTGCCAAAATCAAAACTATGTTTTTGACTGTGGTCATTCAATTAAGTTTAATCATTTTGTTATTACTAACATTTATGCTATCACCTTAGCACTTATACTTAAACTCAGCATTGTCCAAATGTGCATTAAACTTATCATACTTGCTACTATGTATATTGCTTTGTTCGTCTAACATGTACATGCAGAAAAGCAATAAGCAAGATCAATGTGGACATATGCAATGAAGAAATCATGGTGGGCCAAAGACGACGGATCCTACAAGATTTTTCTGAACCACCCGAGGTATTCAGTTTTTGCAAACTGGATATCTTTGGACAGCTGCCGCCAAGGAAAAAAGCCAGCACCTATCAAAGGAAGAAGCCAAGCCATGCCATCATCATTTCAAGACTCTGAAGAAGCCTGCACCTGCTACAGTATATCTGGAGTATATAATGAGTCTTAGGAATAATTGTAAATACAAGAAATGGATGGCAAAATCGAAAGCTAGGATAGAAATTAGCCCAGGATCATTTTCGGATGCAAACCGGCATACCGACGGTATACCGATTTATACCGACGGTATACCGATTTTTGTTCACAGAAAGTTTTCTGTCTACAAAATCGGTATACCGACGGTATACCGGTTCATACCGACGGTATACCGGTTCAGTAACGTTGAAAGTCCAACGGTCGAATTTCCAGCATTAAATGATCCCAACAGCTATATTTCGAGCCGTTGCAATCCCAGACCGGTATACCGACGGTATGCCGACTCATACCGGCGGTATACCGGTCGCTGTCTGAAAAATTGCCTTTAAGCTCTTTTCAATGCTTTGGTTATAAATAGCCTTGAACCCCTTCATTCAAGGTTGATGCTTTGAGCCTAAAAATTTCTAAACCACCAAAGCCTATCCACAAACAACTCTACAAAGCTTTCATTTGCCATCCACAAATTGTGTTAGAGTTATTGAGTTGAAAAGTAAGATCTTCATCCTATTGTATAAGGAGATCAAAACCTATTGTGAAAGGTTGAAGTTGGGGAGTCTTCGCATCCAAACTCTCGGTTGAAGTTGGGGAGTCTTCGCATCCAAACTCTCGGTTGAAGTTGGAGAGTCTTCGTATCCAAACTCTCGGTTGAAGTTGGAGAGTCTTCGTATCCAAACTCTCGGTTGAAGTCGGAGAGTCCTTCGGATTAAAGCTCTCGTGTAAGAAGTTGGCGAGTTCTTCGGATCCAAACTCGTGTGTAACTATTTACTCAAATAGTGGATTAAAGCCGGAGAGAGTTCCGGGACTGGAGTGCCTCTTGGGAGGATACCAGGATATATCGTGTGTCGGTATTGTTATTGCTTCTTCTCTTGCACTTATATTTTTAAATTACCCATTAACTTGTGCTAAGTGCTTGATTAGTTAGCGTGACCCTATTCAACCCCCTCTAGGGTTCCTACAATTGGTATCAGAGCAAGGACTCTATTGTTAGGCTTAACATCCTTAGAGTAGATCCTTGTTATTTTTCTATGGCATCGTATTCCTCCTACTCCTCCTCCGATAAAGAGGGTTTTACTTCTAGTAGCATAGACAATCATGTTTCTTCTAAATGCAAGAAATGCTCTAAGTGGAAAGCCATGACTAAACAATCCTTAGAGATTCTTGACAACCTTCATTCTACAAATGAAGAACTTTCTGAAAATCATTTAGAAGAAGCAAATGAGTTTTTGAGAAATAAAAACAATGATTTATTATCTAGACTTGATTCTCAAAACTCATCATGTGTTTCTTTAAAGAGTTTGAATGAGGCTTTAATTTTGAAAATCAAATCTCTTTCTTCATCAATAGAAGATCTTAAGAGGCAAACTCATGAGCTAAATCATTTGCATGATTCTTCTATTGACACTTTAAAGAAACAAAATGATGCTTTTATCTCTAGAATTGCTTTATTTAAAAAAGAGAATGATATTTTAAATGCTAAATTTGATTCTCTTACTTGCATGCATGATAATTTGCTATTAGAACATAATATTCTTGAAACCAAATTTTCTCATGCTCACTCTAGAGATATTCATTATTCTAGTATGTCACATGTTCATAACCATGCTCATTCTGATACATGTGCACACACTAGTATTAGGTGCTTCTATTGCTCTCGTATTGGACACATGAGCTTAACTTGTCCTATTCGTAGGAGTTTTTCTACTAATGCTAGAGTAAATAGTATATGGGTCCCTAAAGCTAACAAATGTGGATCCAAGTTTATTTGGATACCAAAGTCTTCGCCTAATATTGTAGGTGAAGCTTCTTATATCGGGACATAGCACCGATGAGCGTGTTGGTGGTTGCAAAGCTCAAAGGTCATCTTCCAAGCAATTGCACCAACACAAGCGTGGCCACTAGAGCCACTTTGGTAACATGCTAAACGATTCTCTTTAAATTGTTTATATTTGTAGAATCTAGCATGTTTCACTTGATGTCTTGCCACTAGCTCACATTGATATTCTTTAGTTGCCTTTTATATAAATCAATGTGAGATTTAATTCTAGCATGCTTAGTTAATTTTCTTATTAATTCTTTTATCTAGCATGACTAGTTACTCGGCTTAAATGATTAGTTCACATTATGTAGTTTATCACTCATTTTCTATTAGTGTGACACATTTATATATGCATGCTCGTTATTCTTAATCTCTATTTATAAAGCAAGCATATCACTCTAGTCCATAGGAGCTTGATTTTGATTTGAGTTAATATGATTTTAACTCTCCGTCTTTAAAGTTTTTGAAATAGTTACTGCTTACCGATTTCTCTTTAAAATATGTCTTATTTTTTTAAATCGGTATTTGCGAATATATGTGTCTAGCACAAGCCTCATATCACTTGACAAGTATATACTTATACTTCCATTTCAACCTTGTGCTCATATAATATATTTATTATTGATTCTCACGTTTTATTTTGATTATCTTCTTGAGAATCAATTATGTCTTTGCCTAATAAAGCTTATTTATATGTATTTTGAATTTGTGATAGTTTTTCAAACATTCATTAAGGATACATGACTATATTCATTAAAATTTCCATCTCTATGTAGATCATGTATTTCTTATGTTGATATTTTTTTTAAATATCTTTTTGTGGGCATATGAGTTAAGCTAAAGTTTTATATTGACTTGAAGAGTATTTAATTATACTTGTTACCTTCAAACTTGTGCTTATCTCATACCTTAGCTATTGATTCCTTTGACCAAATTTATTCTTCTTGAATCAATTAGCTTCTTCCTTAAAGTCTTCTTTTGATGATATCTTCTTGACTTTTTGGTTGGCATTATGGATACATGTTCTTAATTGATTTTTGATCTTTTCATGTATGCCTATTCGTGATATATATAGTTTCATATATATAAGTGATTCCTAACTTTTGATATTTATTTGTTTTATACCTTTAAGTTAGGATGTTGGGAGAGAATACTTGTTTATGTCTTGCACTTGACTATTTATAGAAGTTCTTTTAAGAATCACATAGTTTTGTGCTTTGTCATGTTTTTATATTTACCTCCGTTTTTAGTGCACATTTTCAAATCTATATCTTCCTTATAACTTACTATGGTGCACTATGAAAGCTCTTTGAAAAGTGTACTTCTTGATATCTTTAGCATTTAGCTTTCTTGATCTTAATGATCTTTCTTTGCTCATTCCTTGGGTTTATACTTCTTTTTGAATTATTGTTGCCCAATAGTTTTTGTAGCACATGAGAATACATGTAATTGTTACATCATATTTCTTATGACTTTAGCTACTATGGTTTGAGCTTTTGTGTTGAGATTTTTCCATTTCTAGAGAATACACTTATTTTATAATGGCTATAGTATTTTGCATTCTCTAGATCGATCTATCATTTCATTATCTTGGATAAATCTCAATACTTGGCAAAGAGATTTATTTTATTATGTTTTCATTAGTATCTCTTTTGGTCTATACTTGATAAGAGATTAATTCATTTATTTGTCATCTTATGCTCTTATCCTTGCTTAGTAAAGAGTCTATAAATCATTTTGTTCATTCAAAATATATTGCCCTCTTTGTGAACTCTATGCTTGAGCAAGTATCTTTAGTGTTAGTGACTTAAGATTAAATGAGCACATTTTTCTTGTTAATGACCTACCTCATTAATCTTAATTAGTTATGTAGCTTGCTTATTCATGATATATTGTTAAGATATATAAGTTGATTCACTTTCACTCATCTAGCTATTGTTTTTCTTTTTAATCTATATAAGATATGCTAGTTTACATAAACAAGATCTGCGATTCTTCCAAATGTAATTTGCATCCTATTTTAGATACATATGTTTGTTCTCTAAAACTAGTTTTATAAATTCTTGATTAGATCTTGTTTCTCTTGGAGGTTTGTGATTCCTTTCTTTAAGTCTCATTCCTTATTAGTCATTAGCATGTATCTCTTAAATTTCTCTCACTTTTGAGTCATGATTTTATCGTATTATCATTTCCATCTCTTCTTGATTGTGTTTGCAATCATTTAAATGAGAATGACTCTTTTCCATTTTTTCATCGTTTTATGAGTTTTTATCATAAATATGGATTTGGGATTTTCTTTATGAGATTTGTTGGATCATGTTTAATTTGTTTATTTTTATTGATAAAAGATCCTAATGGTTGAGCAGTCCTATATTATCTTATTATATGATTATCAAACTAATTTATTACTCTACTTTGACTACTCATGGATTGCCACATATGGGCCTTTGCTATTTGAACTTTATGGGTTATTAATTTACCATTAGCAAGGTTTGGATTTATCCGTTGTTGGATAAATATGTGGTACAACATACCTAGTCCATGCAAAGTAATAAATTGGTTGATTCTTTCTTGATTAGATAATCATGGACATGATATCTGAGGTTTATTTTTATTTTATTTTTGAGCGATATTTTGACTCTCATCATGATTGATTTAACTATCCTTATTCTTTTTCATGATGACATCTTTCTCAAAAGGTAACATACATTAATATATCATATTTAAATATGAGATCCTTCTATATAGATTAATGTATGCCATCTTTTGATTATACGTGCTTAATTAGAATATTCTTCTATTTTATCTTTAACGGGTATTAATTGGATATCTCTTCTTGACTAAAGATGATATTATTCGTCTTTTGACGATATTATAGCCTTATATGCATTGAGCAAAGGAGAGAAATCCATAGTTGATTTACCCTCTAATCCTTTAGTTATATATTTTATGCTATAAGTGCTTTTGGAACTAGATGCATATTTTGAGGGGGAGCAAATTAATTGATTCAATTCATTTATACCCTCTAATATGTCGTATACCTAGTTCATCATGGACCCATATTTTCTCCTATTTCATATCCTATTGATTGAGGTCATGATATTTTTATTTGTGAAGGATTTATGAGAGTGTATGCAAGTGTCTCTTTATTATTTATCTCTCTCTTTTATATGGATTAAATAAGTCATCTTGTTAATATTAACATTTATATCTTATCTTGATGACTATTGTGCTTTCATTGTTTTGGCTTTCCTTAAGTGCTTAATTGATTTGGCTTTTCTTATTGAGGACTTACCTAAAATTCTTGTTTATCTATATTGGTAATACTTTGAGGGGGAGCATTCAAGTCGACTGAATTTTTCCTTCTCAAGTATTTTTCTCCTTTACCTTCATGTTTATCAAAAAGGGTATTCATATAGCATGATAAGGTAATTGAGTTCTAATGCATGAACTTGGGTAAGCTTACAGATTTTGCAAATAATGAGATTATTCTATATCAATTGCTCTATTGTATATTTCAATTGGTATTAAGTTTATATCTTCCAACTATCTCACTTGGTATTTTTATATCAATTACTTTGCAATTATCTAATCCTCATGGGCTTTTGACTGAAATCCTTGATTGAAATCCTTTTTCAATTGGTATATCGCTTCCTTCCAAAACTAGAGTTTTAATTCATATAGTATTATGTTTTGGAGTTACCTTCTTGGATTTCAAGTTGGTAAAACTATTTTTTGAATGTTTATCAATTTTATTTGTTTTACCAACTATATTGTGTTTTGACATGCTTCTTTTAAATTTGATGTTCTACATTGGCAATGTAGCTTTATAAACTTGCCATTACACCCTTCTCCCATTGTTTTTCATTAGTATATCTTGATAATGATTGTCTATAAGTTTCCCATGCTCTGATTTCTATGCTTGAGATTGATTTCATTTTATCTCTTAGTACGGGAGAGCCTATTTTTGATCATGTCAAAGGGGGAGAAGTAAGTTTAAGTATGCTTTTATAAGTAATCTAAGTAGTATGCTTTTAGTGATATTGCTTATGTCTTTTGTATAATAGTGATACATGCATCTATTGTGTCCATACTAAACTTAACCGATTTGCCATAGTCAAAAAGGGGGAGATTGTTAGCCCAATGATTGTATCATGTTTTTGAATATGGTTAATATGTTAAGTTTAGCATTTCATTATCACTAATCTTCATACTATCGCTATAGCATTTCTACTTATACTTATACCTTTGGTGATATGTGCCTATTGGTTTACATATTAGTGATATGAGTTTATCTATCTTAAATTTAATCGGGTTGCCAAAATCAAAACTATATTTTTGACTGTGGTCATTCAATTAAGTTTAATCATTTTGTTATCACTAACATTTATGCTATCACCTTAGCACTTATACTTAAACTCAGCATTGTCCAAATGTGCATTAGACTTATCATACTTGCTACTATGTATATTGCTTTGTTCGTCTAACATGTACATGCAGAAAAGCAATAAGCAAGATCAATGTGGACATATGCAATGAAAAAATCATGGTGGGCCAAAGACGACGGATCCCACAAGATTTCTCTGAACCACCCGAGGTATTCAGTTTTTGCAAACTGGATATCTTTGGACAGCTGCCGCAAAGGAAAAAAGCCAGCACCTATCAAAGGAAGAAGCCAAGCCATGCCATCATCATTTCAAGACTCTGAAGAAGCCTGCACCTGCTACAGTATATCTGGAGTCTGTAATGAGTCTTAGGAATAATTGTAAACACAAGAAATGGATGGCAAAATCGAAAGCTAGGGTAGAAATTAGCCCAGGATCATTTTCGGATGCAAACCGGCATACCGACGGTATACCGGTCTATACCGACGGTATACCGATTTTTGTTCACAGAAAGTTTTCTGTCTACAAAATCGGCATACCGACGGTATACCGGTTCATACCGACGGTATACCGGTTCAGTAACGTTGAAAGTCCAACGGTCGGATTTCCAGCATTAAATGATCCCAACGTCTATATTTTGAGCCGTTGCAATCCTAGACCGGTATACCGATGGTATGCCGACTCATACCGGCGGTATACCGGTCGCTGTCTGAAAAGTTGCCTTTAAGCTCTTTTCAATGCTTTGGTTATAAATAGCCTTGAACCCTTTCATTCAAGGTTGATGCTTTGAGCCTAAAAATTTCTAAACCACCAAAGCCTATCCACAAACAACTCTACAAAGCTTTCATTTGCCATCCACAAATTGTGTTAGAGTTATTGAGTTGAAAAGTAAGATCTTCATCCTATTGTATAAGGAGATCAAAACCTATTGTGAAAGGTTGAAGTTGGGGAGTCTTCGCATCCAAACTCTCGGTTGAAGTTGGGGAGTCTTCGCATCCAAACTCTCGGTTGAAGTTGGAGAGTCTTCTTATCCAAACTCTCGGTTGAAGTTGGAGAGTCTTCGTATCCAAACTCTCGGTTGAAGTCGGAGAGGCCTTCGGATTAAAGCTCTCGTGTAAGAAGTTAGCGAGTTCTTCGGATCCAAACTCGTGTGTAACTATTTACTCAAATAGTGGATTAAAGCCGGAGAGAGTTCCGGGACTGGAGTGCCTCTTGGGAGGATGCCAGGATATATCGTGTGTCGTTATTGTTATTGCTTCTTCTCTTGCACTTATATTTTTAAATTGCCCATTAACTTGTGCTAAGTGCTTGATTAGTTAGCATGACCCTATTCACCCCCCCTCTATGGTTCCTACAGTTTTTATTTAGCAATATTCTGCTGCCTACTCTATTCACCCCTCCTCTAGAGTATTCTGCTTTACGATTTCGTTCCTACAGGAAGAACTTTATAGAACATGACATGTCATATGAAAAGTAATACTGAGAATGACTACAAATAAATAGAATGACCGTAGCCCTGCCATGGTACTCCGGTCTTATAGCTAGTGGCCCTGCCGTGGTACTCCCTAACTGTAGTTAGTCTCTATCGTAGCCATGTCGTGGGTCTCTCGAGTCGAGAGTGGTCAAGTAGTCGAACCTAGTATCGGTAGAGGGTTAAGTCAAGGTAACATGAATACGAGATCAAGTCAAGTCAAGTCAAGACGCTCAAGTAGTAGTGCTATCGAAGTCCTGCGTGAAGATACAATTAAGGGTGACAATAATTGATAACAAACCAGAGACAGAGAAATAAATTGTGGCAAGATATCAAATATGGAAAAGTAAAAGAGACATGAACAAGAAAGAGTAATAAGAGCATGCATGTAAATAACTGTACAAAGTTTGGCAAGGTGTACTTGCCTGGAGTTTTCTCCAATCCGTGTTGAGACTGCAGTACAAAAGTCTAATCGAACTATCCATGAACCAATGAATCATACTCCATGCAATATCTATCAACCCCAAATCACAAACGAATATATATTATTTACTAAATACAATTATGACTAACCACACCTACCTAGAAAGCTTGGGTCGTTCTAAGTTGTGTAATACCTATGTCACCTAGGCTATTTATTAATCATACCATCTAGAACTAGGTTACACTTGTCTCAATGATCATTGTTCGTTAATAATATGGATTACAAACTCTAGGTTCAAATATTAAGTTTGTATCTTGTAATTCGTACAATGAAACCTACGATTCACGAATCAAGACAAGATGATCAACCACAAGGTTAACAATCTTATCTTAGCGATCCATATGGTCACTTTGTCAATTTCAGCAATATAAGATCACTGGAATTGACTAATCTCAGTTTCGACGTACGGATTCTGAAATGCAAACATAATATACATTAATAACTTACTATATATGGACTTACCATATATAGACCTTATAATATTATTTAAACCAAAATTAGTCATATTGACTACTCTACTTAATATAACATATATAGTATTAAATCTACATATAAAAGTTATACATTATTAACATAAAAATATTATTTTTAATTCTGAAAAATATCTATAAATATTCTATAATAATAAACAATATATTTTATACATAGAAAAATATGTGTATAATTCTTGTATTAATTCTACAACATTATTCCTAGGCTTGGTATACAATATGAGGCCCGAACAATAAGTAATTAAAAATATTAAATTTAGAAAAATTATATAAATTAGTTAAAATAAGGGTTTCAACACTAAACCTTACACAACAAGTGTTTTAGTAGATTTTTATGAAGTTTTGACACTTTTGGACACAAGGAAAGCAGAATTTTTCGGAGTTCGATGACACGGTAAATTTCATGAAGTTCTAAAAATAGCAAACGGATGCAAAACCTAACTTTTAGATATGTATCGGAAAGGTATTGACGTCTAGATTATGAATAAAAATATGAGAATGTTAGGAACTGACCTTAAATAGGTAAAAAATGGCTCGCAACAGAATTCGTCAATTCTGGACACCCTATCGTAGACGTCACGGACAAACCTCTTGGAACTAAGGGATCTGGCGATCAGAGGTTGGAGTATACACATAGAGGTAACTTTTAGTTTTGGTTTGAGGAGAAATGGATGAGAAAAAGTATATGAAACCTAGTCTACAAATCGACTAACCTACTGTGATGAATTCAGCACAAATTCGGTCGACTTCGGGTGCCTTCTGCACCTCGTATCGACCAACTTAGGGGATGAGGCTCCTCGAGAAGGTGCCAGGGTGTTCGAGAAAGATCTCGGAATGGTTTTTGAGGTGGTATAAGGATTGGAGGTGGTCGGAAAGATGGATTTCTGGTTGTTGGAATAAAAGTTCGAAAATAGAGAAGAAATTAGAGGGGGCTCTGTTATATATATATATATATATATATATATATATATATATATATATATATATATATATATATATATATATATATATATATATATATATATATATATATATATAAAGTGTTCGAAAATCCTAGATGGAAGAGATTAACATGAGGGAAAAGAAGTAAGGATATAGTATAATTTGATTTGGTGGAATTTGATTGCCTATTTTAAAAGATATACCAATTCTATCTCCTAGGATTTAAATCGGGTCCAAAATAGAAAAGTAGTTATAGGATTTGATTTAAATTAGATTTAATTAATGTGGCTGCATATTAATCCACAAAAATCAATCTAAAATAGGTGTAAGAGATTAGGGCACCCTATAATAGGCTCTATGAACCCTACTTGCATTAGTTTTGGGTCGGTGATGTTTTTGTGATCGATTTGAGTCCAATATGTCTATAGTTTCAACTTGTGTGCCATTTGAAAATAAATAGCACATAGAAACTCAATTGAGTGGCACACCATTGGCATGTGCATCATAAGCTCAAAATGAATAAAAACCATATATTGGGTCAAGTGATTTGGATCAGAGTTGGGCCTTAATTGCTATTTGGAAAGCTAGTCAAATTTTTACGGTAGAGACTAAAATGACTATTTTACTCCTAAAGTTGTACATGAAAAATATAGCACGTGAAAACATGCTTTGGTGGGACATGATATATCAAGTTGAAGGTGGACTCGTATACTTCAAAACTCATAAAGGATGTTTCCAAATATTGGCATTTCTTGTGCTCCAAAAATCAAAGCTACGTAAAACTACATCTAGTCTTAATTAAGAATTAAATATAATCTAATAAAAATAAATAATATAAAAAAATAATTCCCAAAATCAGGGTCCTCACAGATGCGGTTGGTTTGACCCATACGTGCACATCCCTAAATCCAATTGACCACGTGACAAATTTTAGAATTAAAATTAGATTTAAATTTTAATTTAAAATTAAAATTAAATTTTGATTTAGAATTAAATTTAAATTTTCAACTTAAAAGTAGTTAAATTTAAAACTAAAAAATCTCTTGTAAAAATTAAAATAGTTCACATTAATATTATCATGGAAAATTTTAAAAATAAAAATAAAAATAAAATTGAAATTAGCGTTTGGAAATTTATAATTAACATCTATTTTTCAATTTAAATTAAACTTCAAATCTGAAAAATTACTTGTACGAACATTTAATTTTAAAAATTCAAAACTTTTAATCTTAATTAACTTCTAAATTTCTAAGGGTGGGGGACGCGGAGCGAACGGGGGACGCGTGGCTACAGGTAGCGCATGGTCACACCCCCACGAACGGGTTAAATAGCCTAAGAAGAGTCGCCTTTTCTATTAAGAAATGAAACGAAGCTACTAGAGAGAAACAAAGAAGAGAAGAAGGAAGAGTCGCAATGGAGGAGAGCAAGAGCAAGATCAACAACAGTGGATGGACCGTCATCCCTACGGAGATTCTCTCGATGATACTGGTACTGTCGGGGATACCGGCGGACGAGGTCATGCGCAACTTGGCCTTAGTGTGCCGATTATGGTGAAAGGCCCTCAGCGGTCCCTACTATTGGTCCAACGTGGACTTGGATCAATGGTGTCACAGGGACCACCAAATCGCAGATATTGGTTTGACCGTAAAGAAGCTTGTGGCTCGTAGCTCGGGGATTCTATGGTCCTTATCCGCTTACAAGCTCGACGAAGCCGCCTTCTCTTTTGCTTGTTATAGGCCTGTACAAAATTTTGCGTTTTCTTCTTCTAATACTTTATTTTACTAATTATAAATTTTTATTGATCCTATGCATAAAGTTGTGAATTAAGATATTTTTCCCTTTTTTATAATACAGTGGGAAATTTCTTAGGGTGCTGCGCATTCCGAAGTGCGATGTGAGGATGAAACTTTTGTGACACACTTGGAGTTTCTTCCGGTGCTGAAAGAACTCGACATTAGCTATTGCCTATATATCACGTCGACGAGAATAATTTTTGCCGACAAATATTTCCAGCGTCTTGTTAAGCTGAGGAGGAACATGCCCCCTTCATATTTCATGGCCAGGAACGGGTTCGTGCTGAACACGTTCAACGAGACGGAGGAAAAGGCCGTGGCTGATTCGATGCCGCTTCTCGAACACCTCGAGATGGGCTCAGGCATGTTCAATGGAGATACGCTATGATCTATCATATGTAACTGCAAGGGTCTTCGCGTGCTCGACATACGTGGGTGCTTCAACGTGCACCTCAACGACGACCTTAGGAACATTTGTGATTTAATACAGACGTTTAAATGACCCTTTGACAATATAATCTCAGGGGAACATGGAGACGAGATTTACAGTGATTTAGATCTCATTAATAAGTCCTGGGGTGAATGGTTCTTCTGAAATTAGCATGTATGCATTTCTTTGTATTTTTAATATTTACATAATATCAATGCAATGGGTTATTAATGTTAAAGTGTTGATATCCTTTATTTTGGAGAAATTGCAAATTTATCAAAATTATGTGACATTATGGGTTTATGATGCTGATTCTGTCTGTCCCACAACCAAAGACCATATTTCTTCAAATTTTTGCCATGCAATACAAGGTGAAGAATTTTGGCTGTGCAAATTTTAGACGTTTAATACAACATGATATCAGTGTAATTATATCCAAGAGATTTGGACGTTTCTCCACACAATGATGACATTTTACCTTCTTTAAGAAAAAAATTGGCGATGCAAATTCCACCGCCATTCACCATAATTAAGGAGTGGCCTGGGGAAGATACGAGAAAACGTATTGTTTAAATATATTCTAATGCATGTTCAAAATATTTTACCTTCTTCCTTTATATTTATATTGTTTAAATATATTCTAATGCATGTTTAAATCATATAGTCTGCAAAAGAAAAGCACTCAAAATTAGTTTAGATAAATCATACTGAGATTTGGTTATGTATTAGATCATATTAAATTTGATTATAATTAGAATTCTTAATTTTTATAAGATTAGGTTGTTAATTTGATTTGCATTACATTAAATCTTTACATAGATTGGACTCAAAATTATAAACACTACAAGAAAAATACCTTGTTATGATGGGTAAAAACCGTCATATATGACAATTTATGCCAGTTTTTTGGAAGCAGGCAACCGTCATGAACACGGGTGTTATAAAAGTTTACAAAAACTGTTATATATGACTTACACTTATATGACACCTTTTTTTTTAATAAAAAATGAGATAATTAAGTCAATTATATATGACACTAAATTTGAAACCGACATTAATATTATCATTATATATAACATATCTATCCTAAAACGTTATGACTAAGTTATATATACATAACGCTTACTAAGATGATCTGGTTCTGAAACCATTCATAAAACATTCATGAAATGTTATGAAAAGAACTTATACATAACACTTTTAAAGTTCTGTTCTGATTATTCACAAACATATATCATCTGTCAATGCTTATAAGTCAAAGAGTTACAAAAAGCATATTAATTTTCTGAGATAACATAAATATAAAATTTAACTAACATTTGAAACATTTCATTAAAAATATCCAAATATCACACCATCTTAATTACATTTCAAAATATATCACTCTTTTATCCCACTTTTGTTTCACCAACATATCACTATTACATTTCAAAATCTAAAAATATATACATCTTTCCCATTTAAGGCAGCCGGCCTCAAAACATCATTGTATTCACCAACACCAAATAGTGACATCCCTTCAAAAGCCAACATTGTATATCCCTTCAAAAGTCAACACTGTACCCTACAAATAAAGGTAGTACAAACAAAATTATTGGTTTTTCAAACAAATAAGAAGACAAACTTCAGAAAGCCTCTCTACAGATAATTTTCAAACTGTACATTGGCTGCAGATACACATTTCCCCACAAAATGAACCCTCTGCATATACGCATCAAAAAATCGTTATTGTACAAAGATTACTGCCTACAAATGTAAGGCACTTCCCCATGATCCAATACACCAAATCACAGATTCAGGAATATGCCTCGCCATCACATGACGTAGAGAAATTCACTCAGAAATTCCATCAGAAATAAAAAGAAACTCCATCAGAATAAAAAAACAATGACTGAATGAATAAAGAAATCTCCATCAGAATAAAAAAGCAATGACTGAATGAACAAAGAGAGATTCAATCAGAATGAATGAATATATATATATATTCATATAACCCTTGTGATTGATACAACCCAATTCCCAGAAATAGCTTGCACTTACGCAATACACCAAAGCACAAGCCAAAAAAAAGAAGACTGATAAGAGGCTCAGATCGATAAATGGCTCCAGGAACATGCCTCGCCATCACTTTAGAGATTCACTCAATAAGAGTTCTCATTGTTGTCATTATCCCATATTGATAAAAAAGAATGAATGAATAAAGAGAGAGATAAGAGGCAGGAACATGCCTTGCCACCACAACATTAACCCCCAATTCCCAGGAATACCTTGCACTTACCCAATACACCAAAGCACAAGCCAAAAGAAAAAAAGACTGATAAGAGGCTCAGATCGAAAAATGGCTCCAGGAACATGCCTCGCCATCACAGGATGGTAGAGATTCACTCAATGAGAAACCTCATTATTGTTATTATCCCATTTTTATAGATATTATTAATTAAAAAAAGAAAGAATGAATAAAGAAAGATTCCATCAGAATATGGATTTTCAAATCACGTACATCTTGCCAAACTGGCTGCAGCTGAGCCACCATGCCATCGGAAGACAGGAAAAAGAAAGCCAAACCTTATTCTTAAATGGAAATTAGAAAATTGATAAGGATCATCATCGCCTCTTTTAAAAATAGATAAGCCAAACCTATTTTAACTCATTTTACATGTCCCTGGGTCATCTCACGCCTAGGCATGGATATTGGCCTTGTACAGCAACCTGTTTGCTGTGGTCGTCTCATTTTACATGTTCCTGGGTCGTCTCACGTCCACTCATTTTACAATAAAAAATTTGTAGGGGTACGAAATGTGTAAAACATATAAGCAAAATAATGACAATCTTTGCAAGGCAAGACTGGAGTCAATGCCAATAGCATTAAAAAAGAATGACAAGCAAACAATCAGAAAGTTGTAAGGGTGCCAAATAGGTAAGACACATTGGCAACACTTTCAGTGAATAGTCAATTTTCATGCTAAAAGTAGAAGAATACTTTTATAGTTCAACTTTCTCTACTCCCAACTCAGAAGGAGTTTCAACGCAATCTAAAAGTAGAAGAATACTTCCTACCATATCAAGGACAGGAAGCCCCAGTTCCTAATTGACATCGAGCAATGTAACATGCAAAAAGATACCCTTATAGTTCATGTGTCTTATCCATGACATAGGTCAAAAGATACCCTTATATATCTCAACTTTTTGAAGGTTATTTTTTTTCATTGACGAAATTAAGGTAGAACAATAATGGTGTACTTGATAATGCCACAAGTTGTCCGCAAACAGAAATGCCACAAGGTGCAAATGACAATCACATGCACATAATGCTGCTAAAATAGACAATGGCATAGTACCTCTTTATCCCCCAAATTTGACTATCTTAAGCCATTATATTCCATTTATCCATGAGTTTAAGATTGTCCGTCCAAAGAAATACCATATACGGTCCTACATAAGAGAAATGTGAGCAAATCAATAAATTTGTTATAATGCAAAGCATTTTGAGAACAATGGCAGAAGCAAATACACGGAAAGCACAAGGGGCAATAGGGATCTATCACAAAAATATACTATCTCTAAACCACAAGATCCAGTTGAAAAGTGCTAAAAACAAATTTGGACATCCAAATTTAAGGAGTTAGGACTAAAGAAGACATGTCTAACTTTACGAATCTGCTTATTAGCAGCAAATTGTATATCTACCAATAATTTGTTTTTGGATATGGGAATTTTTTCACAAGACCAACATGTAGTTAAATGATGTAATCTGCACCTCTAGGTTGTCTTCATATTTTCTGCGATTCTCTATAGAATCTCATCCACAATTGAAAGCATACATATTCACCTACAAAGAACAAGGCATAGCAGTTCAGCCAATTTATTTTGCATAAATCAGGATACCCATGTACAAAAAGATGCAAGCAAGAGCATGTCTGTGAATGCCAAACTAAAGAAATCACTTTCATGTGATTTTACTTGTTATTCGTATACCCATTCTATAATATTAAAAATTCTTCATGTGTTAACTTATAAGGAATCATTGCATGGCAATTTTGCCCCAGTCAATGAGACGATGAACAAGTTTATCTTTTTGTTACTGAACGAGAACTACCAGAGTCTTTCCTGCAGGTGTCTACATAAGAAATGGTCAGTAATTTAACTAGTAATGCTATTGCTACACAATCATAGGATTGAGTAGTGAAAACATTATTGTTTATAAATAACACATAAACCTGAAATTAACTTCATATTATTTTTATAGCCTAAAAATGCAAGTCCAAATCGGCCACCATGGTCGCTGCCATGACCAACATAACATTTAGAACACTTGCAAAGACACATTACAATATTGGACTGGCATGCTTTGTATAATGTGAGTATATAAACTGTAGACGTATTTTTATTGCCAAATACTCTGTTGGAATTGTTTGGCGAACTCTTGTAACCTCCCTTGCCAAATACTCTCAGACCTTTGGCAACTCTACTATTCTTTTTGTCAAATACCATATACAGAGGTTAGAAGGTTTACGATGGACCTGAAGTTCAAAATGCAACAAAGGAAATCCCTTCTATGGCGTTTCCTCTATATAACATTGGATAAGTTGACATATATATAGGAAAAATCTCTCCAAAAACATACTTCAACTTACCTGAATTATCTTACATGTAGATGCGGTGAGTGGTGATGCATCAAAACTTCAAACATGAGCGTAAGGAAGGCCTTCTATGATGCATGCTCATTATAGTACTTGATAAGGTGATCTACTTATAGAATTCATTTTCCTTAATTAACAAAATATCCACACACAAAAATAGTTTAAAGTGCACATGCATGCACTGTAGGTCTCATGATGTATCAAAAGCTCATACTAGAACAGGAGAATACCTTCTATAATGTCTACTTCTTACGATATTGGGTATGATGGCTTACAATCATCACGAATCTTTAGGTGATGTACCTGCTATGAGTCTACGAAGTTTCCAAGTATCTAATAGTAATTGATATGGTATGAAACGTCCATTAAAGTATCCTTGAATGATGGGCTCTAAGCCTTTTGAGGATACTTACTTCATAAAGACTGGACATAAGGTCTGTAAACCAACATACCAAACCTTGTACATAAACCATATGTACACTTCGTTCTACAGCTTTGAGGATTTGGTTAGGTTGAGAATTCTAGACTTAGAGGACATGCACCAAGCCATCTAGCCAAAAATGGCAATTTGGCTTCACACCTAGCTGCTTCAGTATTTTTGGCTATAGCTGCTCAATAGGGCATCATGTAAAACCAAACTTCTCTTACCATTGCAAGAAACTAACACTTATAAGAAAGTCGGGATATTGATTAAGGTTCTGACTCGAAAGAAAGAAGCAAAATAAGTCTTTGACTTTAAACTTGACCTCATAATCTCAGTTTCTCCAGACAGACTCATGTTCCAAATTAAATTCCGATAAAATATTCCAGCATTCTAACTAGAAAAAAAATAGAGCAACCACAAATGAACTCACCAGTTATGGAAGAAAGTCAGAACTCACATGTGAACCATTCCCTTGAGCTTCTCCTCCTCCAGGAAACGGAGAATCAGGAAAACTAGTTCCCTGCTTAAGGAAGCATGGTCCTCGGGACCCTCCACACCATCGCAAAGATCTGTTGCTAGACCTAAAAAATAAAAATTCCCATCCCCGAACTGCACTTTCCATCACGAAAATCAACTTCGTCTCCATAATCTGACTCAAGAAGCACATAATTCTTCAAAAGTACCAAAATTCCAACAAACTTCATTAACCGACACGAGATCTAAAGCCCATTCCACCGGGGATTCGAATGCTCACCTCGTCTCGAGATTTTAGGTAGGTCCTCCCGCCTCCGAACGGCTGAACACATGGGCGAGCACCTTTAGCTGGCCCTTCTAGAAATGAGGGCTTTTATAAATTTATGGGGCTATCGACTCTGCAGTCGGCTCCCGCCGAGGACCGACTGAACTCCTGGGCGAGCACCTTCAGTTGTCGCTACCAAAAATTAGGGATTTCACAAATTTCTCTTGTTGATGGCTCTGTAGTCGGCTCCCGCCAAGGATCGGAAGAAGTCGTGGAGTGTAGGAGGTGTGACACTCTCATTTTCGGTTATACGTATTTTCGTATACGTATACGAGATTTTTGGTATTTATCAGGTGGACCATATTTAGACTTGTTTTGCTTAGCCTAGTCTTAGTTTAATCTTGACTTGGTTTATTTGATTGGTTTGGTTCAATTTGACTTGGTTTGGCTTGGCTTAGTTTGGTTTGAGATGGAGAGGGTTGATATATAACCCAACTCCTTCTCTCTCTCTCCTTATTCATTTCTATATTTACTTCTTCATCTTCTTCATTTACTCCTCCCACCTACCAAGTCCTAGGCAAGTGCAACTTGCTTCATGATGGATCTCAAGTTTTATTGTTCCATTCTCTTCCTTACTTGATTTTAAGCCTCTTTAGAACTTGACATTTTTGGGTTTAATGGATGGATTTTTGTAGATCTAAGTTTATAGCTTTTTTCGATTTTCTTGGATTTTGATCTACCAAACTTTATTATTTTCAAGTTTTGATTGTTCTATGTTGTAGAGAATTCGATTTTACTCAAAATAGACCTTTAAAAAGTTAGATTTTGACTTGTTTTGAGGAAGTTATGGCCAAAATAAGATTTGGACATTTCTTAGTTCATCTGTCCTGAATCTGGCAGGGATGATGAATAGTGCCGCATAGTGCAGCCTGCCACATAGTGTAGCCTGTCGTATAGTGCAGACTGCCGCATAGTACAGCCTGCCGCATTGTGAAGCCTGCCGCATAGTGCAGACTGCCGCATAGTGTCGCAGAAGGCCGCATAGTGCCGCAGGAGGCTGCATAGTGCCGCAGAAGGCTACATAGTACCGTAGGAGGCTGCATAGTGCCGCAGAAGGCCGTATAGTGCCGCAGGAGGCTACATAGTGTCGCAGAAGGCCGCATAGTGCCACAGAAGGCCGCATAGTACCACAGGAGGCTGTATAGTGCCACAGAATGCCGTATAGTGCCTATTTTGGCTGTTTTTGACTGTTTTATGTCCTTTTTGGCTGAATTGTGGCCAAAATTTCTTCCAACTCCCAAAATGAAAGTTGTACATCTTTTTTTTTTGCTTCAAGAATATGTTACTAGCTATTTTTATGCAAGTTTCTCTCATTCATGATAATATAAAGATATGACATGATAGTGGCCCGTTAAGGCGCACTCTTAACAAGTAACAAGTAACTTGACATGATGATTTTTGATAGTGACCCATCGTGGTACAGTATTGACAAGTAACATGACATGATAGTGGCCCGTCGTGGCACACTTTTGATAAGTAAACCTAACATGATAATCTTGATATGCTGTTATGACGGCTATCTTGACTTGCTAAATAACTCTTGTCTTGACACCGTGGGTGTTTGTGCTTGTATAAGCTACATATCTCGTCTTGTATTATGTCTAGAATATGAATTCCTGATTTCCACGGTCAGGGATTCATACTGAATCTGACTAGGATAATGACTAGATTGATCAAGTAGTTCATAAAGAGATTTCCCAGCTACAGGTAGTCCCGTTATCTGGGCGCTCTAATTGGACTTGTAGCCTGCCGTTGAGTAGGACACATTTCCATCACACTGTCATGTGTTGCACCCTCAAGTCACCTAATCCAACTCTCTCAACTTGTGATCGAATAACCTGAATTAAGTCTGTAGGGATTGTGGCTGTTGGAACATCTCATTGCATCTTGTTAGTAATTAGGCTTGTGATAACCCTAGTTAGCTAAAGTATCAAGCTGTACTCATTGCTTGGCCGTAATTGATGGATGGAGTCTCGTCTAGTCTTGTCTAGACAATGCCAGTACATGGTTACTTCAGTGCATTTACTGTTATGATTTACCTTATCGATAATCGGTCAGGGACTAAGTTCTGTTCAGGAGAAGGATTACAACCCCTGTTCGTGTCTGGTTTACGGGTTGTAACTTGGTTACCAGAATAGTTTCTAAGTTACCTTATCGTTTATCACCCTGATTTCTTTAACTCATGTCTTTTATTATCCTTTATGTCTCATGTGCTAATATGCTGGTTTTAGTTCTTAAGCGAAGCCTCCCTTGTGGCACTTGCTCTTTCTGGGGTCTGACCCAGCTGGTTTTGTATGGCCAGATTTCGGAGTAGCACTCGACGATCTTCCATCCTTCCAGCCAGATGGTGAACACTAGGTACAACACTGGCAACGAATGGGTTTTATTTTGGTCTCCCACTCTATTGTAAATTATTCTTTTAAGGCGTTTAGCCGCTGAGCAAGTGTTAGCTCGTGTTGAATTTACATTCCTGTCTGCCTAAGGACTGTAGCATGATTGACAAATCCTAGGATTGATCATGTATGACTTAAACTCTTGCTAGTCTTCGCATTTTGTATGACTAGCTTCATGATCATCTGAATATGTAATATTTGGGATGCCTTACTTTGTATGTATGATGATCTACCATCTTGTTAAATTACTTGCTTGCTTGAGATTGAGACACTAGGCTTGTTCTTGACCATAAGTGACTGTTGGCTTGTAGTTAACCCTCATGCATCTAGACAGCCGTGATCGTATTGCGAGGTGGGATTCACTTTTATGTACATAGCTGGCTGTGTCTGTTCCCCGCTCTCCAGTATTCTGGTTCTAGAGCGTGACACGGTTTAAGTGGTGGCCCATGCAGGTCTTGTAAATCAAGATGTGTGAGGGTTTTACTTAATAAATGTCTCAATCAGCACTCGCCCTTGATCTCTACTCGTGTCTTCTAATCTTTCTTAAATCTTGACCTGATCACATGTTTATATTCTCGATCTATCATGGTCCTTCCTTATTGTTCCCTATGTCATTTCTTCAGCGACATTGTTCTTGGTCCTACCGGTCAGCAAGTCGAAGCACCTCCAGTGGACCAGCAACAACCTGGAGACCAAGCCCAGCACTCTGAAGCGGCCTCACGAGTCTTGCATTCCGGGGATCCAGAGCCTCCAGTTCAGCCAGTCTAGCCTGCAGAGCCTGACAATGGAACCCTAGTAGGTCTCATCAGGAACTTACTTGCATCTCATGATCATCAAGGCGATGCCCTGCACCAGACAGTACAAGATGCCATAGGCAGAGTTGGTTACCCAGGGAACAACGCGGCCAACAACTTTAAGCGTCTGAACCCTCCTTTCTTTGACGGTACTGAAGATGCTATCGCTGCTGTTGCATGGCTTCAGGAAACAGAGGTTATCCTGGAAGCAGCTAGGATTCCTGAGGAAGAGAAGGTGTCCGTTGTGCGCCTGTAGTTATTGGACTTAGCTCGTAGCTGGTGGGCGATGCTAGCAGTTGGATTACCGACGCCTGTCTCATGGGCGGTGTTGACCAACAAGTTCCAGACCAAGTACTTCGACGCATTAGCTCGGTATGATCTGCAGACGAGATTCTCCAATCTTAAGCAGATGGACAGGACAGTCGATGGATATGCGGCCGAGTTTTCTAGACTCAGTCGGTTTGCTCCAACCTTGGTGGCAACCGAGTTGGATCGAGCCCAGCGATTCCAGCAGGGGCTCCACCTAGAGATTATCATATCAGTGGAGCAGTTTGAGCACCAGACGTTTGATGCCGTCTTGCGAGGAGCGAAGATGCATGAGTATACTTTGCAGAGGATTGTAGATAGAAGCGGAGGACGGAAGAGGTCTCATGGGCAGATGTCCCAGTCATCAGCACCAGCCCCGACAGCTAGGGCTTTGACTATTGGAGCTCCTAGGAGGGCGACCACAGTTTCGTCGCTTCAGCACTCGACGCCTATGTATCCTCAGCAACAGAAGCAGAAGCAGTCTTCCGCAATGGGTTGCACTCATTGTGGGAAGCCAGGACATGTAGTATCAGAGTATCGCAGAGCACAGGGATTGTACTTGACTTGTGGGGCACCAGATCACATGATAGGGTCCTGTCCAAATAGAGCCAGTTCATCATCATCAAACCTAACCAGTCCATCGGTTAGGGGTCTAGCACCAGTACAGCAGTAGTACCAGCCTCCGAGGCCATTGCCGTCTCAGGCTCAATAGTTTGCCCAAGCTCAGAATCAGAACAGGCAGAGAGATCACCAGTAGAGGGGACAAGCACCAAGAGGGCAAGGTCAGGCTATGGCTCTGACGGTAGAAGAAGAGTTAGCTTCAGGTGAGGTAGTAGCAGGTACCATTCTCGTCAACTCTTTTCCAGCATCAGTATTATTTGATTCGGGTGCATCGCATTCATTTATGTCTGCACGATTCGCAACACGGATAGGACTGGAGCCCGAGTCATTATCAGTAAGGCTCAATATACTTACTGGTAACGGTCTTGTGGGAGTAGATAGAGTGTTTTCCTCGTATCGAATTGTAGTTAGTGGTAGAGAGTTTTCCGCTAGGTTGATAGAATTTCCGATGGCCGATTATGATGTGGTCCTAGGAATGGATTGGTTGAATGAGCAATACGCAAGAATAGACTGCCATATTGGCAGGATTATTTTTGGTATTCCCGGTGAACCGGAGTTTTCATTTACTATGGGCGAAGTGGAACCTTCTCCCCCAGTATTGCGGATGGCAGTAGCAGTGGCAGTTCAGTTTCCCAGAGTAGTAGAAGAGTTTTCTGATGTATTTTCTGAAGAGCTTCTAGGCATGCCCCCAGAGAGAGAGAGATAGAGTTCACCATTGATTTGCTTCTAGGGACGGCACCAGTGTTAGGGGAGTCTACAGGATGGTACCTTCAGAGTTAAAGATCTTGTACAAGATGATTGAAGAACTTAGGACCAAGGGATTCATTTGTGCTAGTGGATCACCTTGGGGAGCCCCGATACTTCTTGTGAAAAAAGGATGGTACGTCAAGATTATGTGTTGATTATCGTACCTTGAACTCTGTAACAGTCAAGAACAGATATCCTCAACCAAGGATAGATGATTTATTTGATCAACTCAGAGGAGCGACAGTATTCTCGAAGATTGATTTGCGGTCAGGATACCATCAGATCAGAGTTAGAGAGCAAGACATCCCGAAGGCAGCAGTCAGATCCAGATATGGGCATTGGGAGTTCCTTGTTATGCCATTTGGAGTAACCAATGCGCCAGCCGTATTCATGGACCTCATGAATCGTATCTTTATGCCCTATTTGGACCAATTCGTGATAGTGTTTATAGACGACATCTTAGTCTATAGCAAGTATGAGGCAGAGCATGAGCAGCATCTTCGTGTAGTTCTTCAGATTCTCAGGAAACACCAGTTGTACGCGAAGTTCAGTAAGTACGACTTTTGGCTGGATCGTATCTCGTACTTAGGTCACATCATCACCAGAGGTGGAGTAGAAGTAGACCCCAGAAGATAATGGCTATAGAGTCTTGGCCAGTACCCAGTACCGTCGTAGAAGTTCATAGTATCCTAGGATTGGCTGGCTATTACCGGCGGTTTGTATCAGACTTTGCTCGAATTTTAGTACCATTGACGTAGTTGACCCGCAAGGATGTGCAGTTTGCTTGGACATCAGTGTGTCAGAGTTCATTTGAGAAGTTGAAGCAGAGATTGATGATGGCCCTCATTCTCACACTTCCCGATGGGACTGGAGGATTTTCTGTTTATTGTGACGCTTCCGGTAGAGGATTGGGATGCGTCTTGATGCAGCATGGTAAGGTAGTCACTTATGCATCATGCTAGCTTCATAACCATGAGAGGAATTATCCTACCCATGACTTGGAGTTGGCAGCAGTAGTTTTTGTACTTAAGCTTTGGAGGTATTACTTATATGGAGATCGGATAGAGATTTTCACCGACCACAAGAGTCTTAAGTATGTGTTTACCCAGAAGGATCTTAATATGCGTCAGAGGAGATGGCTAGAGCTACTCGTAGACTACGACATCAACCTGCAGTATCATCCCGGGAAGGCCAACGTTGTTGCAGATGCATTGAGCAGAAGAGCCGGAGTTTATTTTCTAACAGCGCAACCAAAATTGTTAGCAAATCTTCAGAAGATGGGTATCGAAGTTGTTCTTCCTACCAATATGGCATTGATGGCCAGTATGCAAGTTCAGTCCAGTATAGTTGAGAGGATTAAGTTAGCTTAGTCAACAGATTCTAAGCTTCAGTGGCTCAGAGCAGAGTGTAAAGCAGGACAAAGAACAGAGTTATGTATTCATGAGGACGGTACACTTCGACATAGGAGGCGTCTTTGTGTACCCAGTGGTGATATCAGATAGGAGATCATGGCAGAGGCTTACATTTTCAGTATTCAATTCATCCCGGTGGTACGAAGATGTACCGAGACATCCGTCAGCATTTCTGGTGGAATGGCATGAAGAGGGAGATAGCCCGGTTTGTCTCTCGTTGTTTAGTTTGCCAACAAGTTAAGGCTGAACATCAGAGACCAGCTGGACTTCTTCAACCTTTACCGATCCCAGAATGGAAATGTGAGCACATTACCATGGATTTCATAACTGGATTACCAAAATCTCCAGCTGGAAGAGATGTATCTGGGTTATAGTTGATCGACTCACGAAGGTAGCTCATTTTCTTTCCTTCAGAATTGGTCAGTCGACGGATCAGCTTACAGAGATGTACCTCAGGCAGATTGTCAGATTGCATGGAGTGCCAGTTAGTATCATATCAGTCTTCAAGAGAGCTTGGGGACTCGTCTCAAGTTCAGTTCAGCTTATCATCCGCAGACAGATGGTCTGTCAGAACGCACGATCCAGACTCTTGAAGATATGTTGCGGTCATGTACACTCGACTTCGGTGGTTCGTGGAAAGATCACCTGTATCTCGTGGAGTTCTTCTATAACAACAGTTTCTAGGCCAGTATCCAGATGGCACCCTTTGAAGTACTGTATAAGAGGAAGTGCAGATCACCTTTAGCTTGGGATGATGTCGGCGAGAGACAGATGCTTGGTCCAGAGATGGTTACACAGACAATCGAGGTGGTCAGACAAGTCAGAGATCATCTTCGAGTTGCCCAAGATCGACAGCGCCATTGGGCCGATTCTTATCGGCGTCCCCTTGAGTTTTCAGTCCGCGACCACGTATTCCTTAGGATCTCGCCTACCCGTGGCGTCATTCGATTTAGCGTGCGGGAAAAGCTTAGTCCTAGGTACATAGGGCCGTTCGATATTCTAGAGCGAGTAGGTGATGTGTCCAATCGTCTCGCTCTTTCGTCGTCGTTACGTGAGGTACATGATATCTTCCATATATCCCAATTATGACGGTATATCCCGGATCCGAGTCATGTCCTTGATCATTCAAAATTGGTTGTTGGTACCAACCTTTCGTACGAGGAAAGGCCCGTATCCATATTGGACCGAAGAGAGAAGGTACTCAAGAACAAGACTATTAGTTTAGTCCGTGTTGCTTGGGGTCATCACTCTTTGGGTGAGTCAACGTAGGAGCATGAGAATGATATCCGCTCGCGATATCCACACATGTTTGTCTCATAAGGTATAATGTCTTCCTTATGCCTTATGCTTTTAATTCCTTGCTTGCATGAATGATTGCTTGATTGACTGCTAGTCGTAGCTTGCTTATGATTAATATAGCTTGTCCTGACCTCTCTAGCCTCTTGATTAAATTCTAAGGACATAATTCCTTTAAGGTGTGTAGAGTTGTCACTCCCGTTTCCCGTTATACGTATTTTCGTATGGGTATACGAGATTTCTGGTATTTATCAGGTGGACCGTAGTTAGACTTGTTTTGCTTAGCCTAGTCTTGGTTTAATCTTGACTTGGTTTATTTGATTTCTTTGGTTCAATTTGACTTGGTTTGGCTTGGCTTAGTTTGGTTTGAGACGGAGAGGGTTGATATATAACCCAACACCTTCTCTCTCTCTCCTCATTCATTTCTATATTTACTTTTTCATCTTCTTCATTTACTCCTCCTACCTACCAAGTCCTAGGCAAGTGCAACTTGCTTCATGATGGATCTCAAGTTTTATTGTTTCATTCTCTTCCTTACTTGATTTTAAGCCTCTTTAGAACTTAATATTTTTGGGTTTGATGGATAGATTTTTGTAGATCTAAGTTTATAGCTTTTTTTGGTTTTCTTAGGTTTTGATCTACCAAATTTTATTATTTTCAAGTTTTGATTGTTCTATTTTGTAGATAATTCGATTTTACTCAAAATGGACCTTTGAAAAGTTAGATTTTGACTTGTTTTGAAGAAGTTATGGCCTAAATAAGATTTGAACATTTCTTAGTTCATCTGTCCTGAATCTGGCAGGGACGATAAATAGTGCTGCATAGTGCAGCCTACCGTATAGTGCAGACAGCCGCATAGTGCAGCCTGCCGTATAGTGCAGACTGTCGCATAGTGCAGCCTGCCGCATAGTGCAGACTGCCGCATAGTGCCGCAGGAGGCTGCATAGTATCGCAGGAGGCTGCATAGTGCCGCAGAAGGTCGCATAGTGCCGCAGGAGGCTGTATAGTGCCACAGGAGGCTGCATAGTGCCACAGAAGGCCGTATAGTGCGCTAGGAGGCTGTATAGTGCCGCAGAATGCCGCATAGTGCCTATTTTGGCTGTTTTTTGGCTGTTTTATGTCATTTTTGGCTGAATTGTGGCCAGAATTTCTTCCAACTTCTAACATAAAAGTTGTACATCTTTTCCTTGGCTTCAAGAATATGTTACTAGCTATTTTTATACAAGTTTCTCTTATTCATGATAATGTAAGGATATGGCACGATAGTGGCCCGTTAAGGCGCACTCTTAACAAGTAACAAGTAACTTGACATGATGATTCTTGATAGTGACCCGTCGTG
The DNA here is from genome assembly GCA_029216955.1 of Iris pallida. Taxonomy (NCBI): domain Eukaryota; kingdom Viridiplantae; phylum Streptophyta; class Magnoliopsida; order Asparagales; family Iridaceae; genus Iris; species Iris pallida. The sequence continues at coordinate 21,408,440 of JANAVB010008400.1, read as the reverse complement.
GTACACTCTTGACAAGTAACATGACATGATAGTGGCCCATCGTGGCGCACTCTTGATAAGTAAACCTAACATGATAATCTTGATATGCTGTTGTGACGGCTATCTTGACTTGCTAAATAACTCTTGTCTTGACACCGTGGGTGTTTGTGCTTGTATAAGCTATATGTCTCGTCTTGCATCATATCTAGGATATGAATTCCTGATTTCCACGGTCAGGGATTCATACTGAATCTGACTAGGATAATGACTAGATTGATCAAGTAGTTCATAAAGAGATTTCTCAGCAACAGGCAGTCCCGTTATCTGGGCGCTCTAATTGGACGTGTAGCCTGCCGTCGAGTATGGCACATTTCCAGCACACTGTCATGTGTTGCACCCCAAGTCACCTAATCCAACTCTCTCAACTTGTGACTGGATAACCTGGATTAAGTCTGCAGGACTTGTGGCTGTTGGAACATCTCATTGCATCTTGTTAGTAATTAGGCTTGTGGTAACCCTAGTTAGCTAAAGTATCAAGTCGTACTCATTGCTTGGCCATGATTGATGGATGGAGTCCCGTCTAGTCTTGTCTAGACAATGCCAGTACATGATTACTGTAGTGCATTTACTGTTATGCTTTACCTTATCGATAATCGGTCAGGGACTAAGTTCTGTTCAGGAGAAGGGTTACAATCCCGGTCCTTGTCTGGTTTACGGGTTGTAACTTGGTTACCGGAATAGTTCCTTAGTTACCTTATCGTTTATCATCCTGATTTCTTTAACTCATGTCTTTTATTATCCTTTATGTCATATGTGCTAATATGCTGGTTTTAGTTCTTAAGTGAAGCCTCCCTTGTGGCACTTGCTCTTTCTGGGGTCTGACCTAGCTGGTTTCGTATGGCCAGATTTTGGAGTAGCACCCGAGGATCTTCCAGCCTTCCAGCCAGATGGTGAACACTAGGTGCAACCTTGGCAACGAGTGCGCGGGTTTTATTTTGCTCTCCCACTCTATTATAAATTATTCTTTTGAGGCGTTTAGCCGCCGAGCAAGTGTTAGCTCGTGTTAAATTTATATTCCTGTCTGCCTAAGGGCTGTAGCATGATTGACAAATCCTAGGGTTGATCATGTATGACTTAAACTCTTGCTAGTCTTCGTATTTTTTATGACTAGCTTCATGATCATCTGAATATGTAATATTTGGGACGCCTTACTTTGTATGTCTGATGATCTACCATCTTGTTAAATTACTTGCTTGCTTGAGATTGAGATACTAGACTTGTTCTTGACCATAAGTGACTGTTGGCTTGTAGTAAACCCTCATGCATCTAAACAGCCGTGACCGTATTACGAGGTTAGATTCTATAACACCCATTTTTCTAAAATTAGGGTAATTTTGAACTTTTGTAAAAGTTTATTATTTAATAATAGGATTTATGATTTATGGGAATTTTTAATTAATTTAATACTATTTAAAATTTGTGAATTATAATTTTGACGTGTTAGCTAGTGAACCCTAGAACTGTTGAGCCTAGAGACTAACCATGACCATGGGGACCTAACCATGTGATTAGAATGACTATTTACAACTTTTTTGGCTAAGGGTATTTTGGTTATTTTGTGACTTTTGAATTATTTAGGATTTTGATTAATTGGTAAATTTTAGATTATTTTAATAATATTTAAATTGATGTATTATGATTTTGGTCAATTTTCATATTTTAATATTTTGGGAAAATTTTATATTTTTAATATTGTTTTTATTGGATTTGTTTAGTCGGGTTTGAGTTTCATCTCGTTTCGACTTGTATTGTGATCCGGGTAGCTTAAACTCTAGATGGGACCCAATATTAAGTTAAGTATGGCCCACAAAACCCAACATTTAAGTTAGTTAGTTAGACTAATTTTTATCATGTTAGAATGGTTAAGTTAGAAACTCAAAACTAGATCCTTTTGACCCCAAACTTAAACCTAGTCTAGACTTAACCATATGAGACTAGAGAGGGGCAATTAGGACATTTTCCATTAGCCCTAATGGACTCTTTATGGCAGCCACCTTTAGGGGAGAATGATTCATTTCATTCATTACAATCTTGCCTCTTTTATTTTCCTTTTGTTCTTCCCTAATTTTAGAGCGCCTTCCCTTTGATTTGATCTCCAAATTAAATCATTCCTTCACCAAATCTTCCCTCAATCATTCCCATTCTCCAAGGGAAGGGTGCTACCAAGGATTGGAAGAGAAGTGCAAGGAGGAGTGTCCACTTTGAGGGATCTTCGTATCGGAGCCGTGTCCTAAAGGATTTTATTGGGATTTCACTCCTAATAGGTAAAACCCATCCTCTAAATCGATTTTCTTTGCATATAAATTAGTTTTGAATCCGTAGGATCCATTCTCATGCATGTGTCCCCTTTAGATTCAAATTTGAGGCCATTTGGAGCTCTCTTGAGGATTTTAGATATGTGTCTTGTGTCCTACTTGATAGATCCCAAATTAGGACACCCCATGTGTATGTATGTATGATAATAGTTAAATAGATATTTAAATTCAGTTTTAGAATGGTTAGAGAGTGGATTGATCTTAGTTGGGATGGTTAGAATGAGTTTCATTTGGATACCTATGTTGGTATCCAAGTATCTTGGCCTACATGTGTTTCTTTTATCCAAAACAACTCAAATTCGTCATAATATTCATCTACGTTTTTATTAACCAAAACAACTTAGAAATGTCATAACTTTTAGCTTAGAACACCGTTTAATCTCCCAGTTTTTTTAAAAGAACCGTATCGAAGTTAGCTTTCCAAATATATAGTTTAGTAAGCCAAAATCGTTCTGGAAATTTTTGTAAAATTATTTGAGTATCAGCTGTTCGAAGGACAAATACGTTTTCGTGTTTTCGCAATTCCGGGAGCTTCCGGACATGAAAGTGCGATCCGTTTGAAGTTTCGAAAAGCTAACATGAAGGGCTACTACATACTTTAATCCTAGAATTTAGTGAAGGTCCAATTGGTACAATATTGGTTTTAAGTAGAAGAGTGACTATACGATATAGGCATTTTGTGTAACCTATGAGCCTATGTAGTATGGATATTAAATAAATGTAGAGTATGTAATACATGATATGTTAGATGAATGAAATGATATATATATATATATATATGATATGTATCTCTCTACATTGATGTATATATATGGTTGAATGCAAGCATGTAGGAATATAATCAATGTAATGTATGTAAGCAATACATAAATGTATGAATAAAAGAATGATATACAATGTATGCATGAAAGTATATAATGAATGCTAGATATGAATGCGAGGTATACATGTAATGATAGATATGAATGCATAATGTATACATAATGTAATGCAATATATAATGATAGCATGTATGGTAATGTAGAATATATGATACAAGCATGTATATGTCCACTATTTTCCCTTTTCATTACATTTTTCCTTCCCTTCCCTTACCATTTCAGTTTTTCCCCCTTTTTTCCCTCTTCTATTTTTACATGTTTTATACAATGTATATAATGTATAGATGCATATAAGTATGTAATATGCATGAATAACATGTATGTAATGAAAATAAGTATATGTATGCAACTTAATGATATATAAATGGATATAATGCCTGAACTGAAGTATGCATGTATATGGATATGAATGAATGATATATATATGTATTTAGGTAATGTAATGTATGTATTAACATATATTTTGAGTTAAATATATGAGTTTGTATGCATATATTATATGTATGCATGTATGCAGGAATGAATGTAATATAATGTAGAGTATGCATATATGATATGTATGTAGGCATGTATGCAATGTATGTATGTATACATGATATGTATGTATGCATGTATGCAATATAAGTATGGATGTATGCATTTCTATAAACTGAGTTAACCTATAACCTTTTACACACATGCATTCATACACCCTTTGACACCATGTATTCCATGTCATATACACCTACCTATCACTAAATTTGAGAACATTAACACATATCCTTTCACACACATGCCAAATACACACACACACTCACTTACTCTTTTACCTCTCATTCTCTATATATATATGTATGTGCCTATATATATAGCTTTCCTATATATATCTATGTATATGAATATGTGAATGTGAATAATATATATACATTATATGACTAAGTTTGTGTACCTTGTTAGCTTATGGTTTAGTTTTGTGCTTGGTTTAGCAAGTGACTTAGGCTATGAGTTAGTAGCTATCTTAGATACTTGATTTGCATAGACTTAGTTTGTTTAGACCTAGAATTGACTAACCTAGACTAGTTGACCATTGTTGACCCAGCCCTAGCTAGTTTGACCAAAGGTTGACTTTAGCCTAGATTGACCCAAACATCATGTAGAATATATTGTAGCAATCTATTTTACCATTTTGGATATGTTGTGACTTGTACTGTTCTATTAGGAGCCAGACACCACTCTTCAGGCAGTATTTTATTTTAGATACTCAGGATATCAGGCGAGTACATTCTCTGACCGTTTCATACTTGCTAGGACTATATTCTTGCTCTAGATTATTTTACTTGATGCTGACACGATGGAAACATGGATTAGTACTATATGGATCTTTTCATACGATGTTATCCCCCTCGAAAGCATCAGATACATCATGTCATGTGTTTTTTACTTTCATCATGTATTTCTGTGCTTTCACCATTCATGTGCACTCTCGTGATTCATGTACTCTCATGTTCACGGAGCCCCCATGTTTATATTCATGTGCACCCATTTATGGGCCCCCATGTGAAATCATGTACAATAACATAACTTGAACGGATCCTTGTGTATTGATTGGGGTACAGGGGAGTATAAATAGTCATGTGGACAATTTCTAAAGTAGTGTAGCCATGTACAACCTCTCATGTTTATTATCAAGCCGTTCACATGTCTATCTTATACTCTAAATCACTAGTTCACTGTAGCTCTTTACTTATAGTAGATATTTCTTTTACAATCTTCTCTTTTACTTCATGTATATTCTCAGCGTTTCATGTATCTTACTCTATTGCCTGTATTATATTTCTGTCATGATATGAACTGCGTGAAATGTACTGTGCTCGCTTCCGTCCTGACTGGACCTGTTAAAATATTACAGATGACCTTGAGGAGCTGTATTCCACTTATTACGGAGCAGGCCTAGATGACACATGTGAGCTGGACTCTCAAGAGGACCCAGCACTTGCAGAGGACATTACCCCAGTAGACTAGGCTAGTTAGCTAGAATATTATCTATTTATCTTCATGTCTTGTTGGATACACTTTTACTTATTTGGAGTTTTTATTCTGGATTTGTGGAGTTGTTTATCTTAGACTTCTAGATATCTCTCTTATCTTGTATTTATCATCTGTGGACTCTGTGATTTCATCTATTCTATCTTATCGTACTTTTTTCCTTAGATGTGATTGAGTTGTACTTTATTATGTTACCTCCATTCGGAGTGTATATACTGTACATGTACCTTATAACTGTTAGATGTATGTGACCTAGGACAGCGTTCTACCGTCGACACTGCGGCGTAGGCTGGACGTAACCACTTTTCGTGCCCCTACACTGGGTGCGGGTCGTGACACGTTTTTAGTGGTGGCCCATGCAGGTCGAGATTCGTATTATTGCGAAGTCGTAGTAGTACGACGATTAGTTGTACTGCTGCGCACCTGCAATTAGAGATAATGAATTGGTTTTATAATGAGAGGATACTCAATCACATTTAGGATTCTTTGAGAGATTCCTGGGACGATCCTTGAGAATCTTATTTTAACTTCGATTTGAAATCTCTTTTTTTCTTGATTTGATTCACCCTTACTTCTTGTTATTGAATTTGATTTTGATGGATTATTGTTGATTTTTGAGTCTTGATGTTAGTTATTGAATTTGAGTTTGTATATATATATATATATATATATATATATATATATATATATATATATATATATATATATATATATATATATATATATATATACACTACAACAAAAAACTCTTTTAATGACGGCTAAAAAGCGTCATTAATGACGAACCATGACGTTTTTTTTCACAGCAACCGTTATGAAAACGGGTGTTATAAATATTTTTTAAAAGCGTCATAAAATAACCGTCATGAATAGTTTCTATAAAAGCGTTATGAATAGTTAATATATAGTGCACAATTCAGAACAATTTTAAAACGTCATGAATAGATAATATGTATAGGCTCAATGCAGCACATTTATAACACTTTATACTATTCAAATTAGCATATTTATAATGCTCTATACTGTACAGTATATATTACATTCCAAAAACTTAACATTATATATCACCATTTTTATTACATTTATCAAAATAGAGTACATATCAACATCTTTATTACATTGAATATCCAAATACAGAATGTACCCAAAAAATAGGAATAAATCTCTCTTTTGCTAACCAAATTATTAGAAATATTTACTTAAGTAGATTCTGACCATGGATCTTCTCTCTGCCATCTCTTGAAGATATCGGGAGTCCCAAAGAGAAGTAGTGTCGCAGCTGAGCGACGACTTGGTGCTGCTGCAGCCGGCGCCGTCATGGGAGAAACTCATCCTCTGATCCCTTACTCTCGCCTGAACCCTCACCAGCGCCTGTATGCACCTCAGCGTCACGTTGTGCCCTTTTTGCAAAAAATCGGAAATGCCAGCTTAGCACTTTAGTAATCAACGCTGAAATGTGAGCCTAGCAATCAACCTGGATTTTACCAAGCCAATAAATTAAAGAAAGTTAACAAATGAAACAACACTACCGAGTTACAAGAATAAAGTAGCAAAACTTGAATTTGCAACTGGATAGTTGATTCTTTATTAAAGGTTAACAAGAATACTTGAAGGACTGATGTGCATCTCACTTGTAACATTTGAGGATGCCTAACACAATTATCAAGCACCAATGTACCATCGAAGCTATCATGTAATGTAGATGACAATTTACCTCATTAAGCATCCTGTGAAGCTCATCCCTCGCCTCCACAACACGATCTCTGTCATTGCTGTCAACAACAAAAATGAGACCCTGTGTGTTCTGGAAGTAGTGCCTCCATAGAGGTCTGATCTGCAGTTTTCAATATAGTAAACCAACATTAGTTAATGGGAGAAACTGTAGTTCTTGTATGCTTCGAATATACGGGATATAATTGCATAAGACTAATAAGAAGTGCAGTTTAAAATGATATAAAATATCATTATTTTTAAATAACAATATCACAAGTATGCCGTTTTAAATAACAAATAAAAGAATATATTGAGTAAAGTTTATAATACCGTTACAAAAATATTGTAAGACAGCCGTAAGATAATGTACTGAGATAATAGCATTACAAAAGGTGACATTATAACAGTAAGATCGACATTTTTACACAAGATAGCAGTAAAATATAATACCTCCAAAGATGGGCAATAATCACTCCTTTTCCAATGTGCTGCTCAAGCAATGTAGGTACATCCTCTGGAGTAACATATCCGTACCTACCAAAAGAAACCAATAACCAATATTGCCACATGCAGCAATTCATCAGATAGTCCACCAACAGAGAAATTTTGCAAGAAATCATCATAAATTAGGCGGGTTCAACAAGTTAATCCAACAATTATTTAATACAGTATCCTCACCAGTGACCAGTTACTTCTCCATTAGCATTTGGGCTGAATATGATAACATTTCCTGCATACTTATGAATGTGAGCAGGGGCTGACAGACACTTGACCCTGAAGTCCTCGTAGGTTTTTCTCTTCTTTAAATTTCTTAACAAGAACAGGTCCACAGACACCACACCTCCGATCGCGGCTTCCATGAGCACATACAAAAACATATGAACCTGTTAATGTCTCAACAGCTCCAGGAAGCCACTCAGTCTCCTTCACAAGCACTTCTTCAACAAAATTATCAACATCAAAGTGCGTCAAACGCCTGCAACCAATGAAGTTAGCATTAAACTGCGGTATATTCGACTTGTAGTAAATGATTGACAGATTGCTAGAAGTACACAACTGTGAACATACAACAGACCTGTATCTGATCATTTCTGGAAATATCAATACATATCCATTTGATGACTCAGTACCATCCTCTCCTTCGCATATGGTCAGACGAGTCTGCAGGGAATACAAAATGAAAAGGTCCACTTGAGTTAAATGAAATACTTGATTAGAGATCTACATCTATCCATTTAGTAATTCGGTACAGCAACATTCCAACCTTCGAGACAGCTTTGGCAGTAGAGAACAAATATCATTCAGCCGTCATTTGCGTACAAGTGAGCTAGCAGGTTACCTCACAGAATCCACCAGCTGTCGGCCCTAATGCATCATCATTGAAATTGGGAGGATCAAACCGTTTAATACTTAACAGCGAATAGTGACCCGAGTATCCCAATCCGGGGGGAGAAAGGAATGCTTAGAATAAGCTCAATCTAATAATAAATCAGCCTAGCTTGAACCTATGTTTCAAGTTTGAAATGTAGGATCAGATCTTGAACGGAGCCTGCTCATTATTGTTCAGCTGGAATAAGTTTATCCATATTTTTGTGCTCATCATGTAAGGATACTTACAGTGATAATAAGATGGCCACATATGAAGGCTTGTGTAAATATTCAATTTGATGTTTTATGTTTATCTAGTAAATATTGACCTTGAAATGACAATCATGATATAAACAAACTGAAATCAATTTCGATATCCTGAAGAAAGCTTGATGAACAACTAATATATAATGTGTGTTTCACAAATCAGTTAATAGTACTACATCTTTTCAGCAATTAAATAAATTTTGTCTTTAAGAATTATAAGAATAATACACAGAAATTCAACTGTAATAGAGTAAAACTTAGTTGCAAGCAAACAGCTCAAGTTCAGCCCAATATCAAAAAAGCTAAGATATGAGGAAAGAAAAAGTGGGAAAAGAAAAAAAAGGGAAGACCTTTCCGGAGCCGAGGAAGCCGGTGATGACGGTGGCGGGAACCCTGGTGTCGAGGTGGTCGAGCGCCGATCCGACCGCCTCGAAGGAAGAAGCCGAGGCCATCGTCCTCGAGACGGACGGACGGAACGCTCCGGCAAGCCCGCCGGTGCTCGGTCGCCGGAGGAAGTGGGTTAGGGTTTTGGTTGCTCTCGCCATTGCGAATCGGGAGGCTATTGTTTTTTTCCTTTTTGGGAAGAATTCTTGCGATGGTCGGGAACAAACTACGGGAGTAGGAGTGGGAGTGGCTTTTAAGCCCTTAGACGTTTTTTAAACCCCAAGCGGAGATATACTCGAAGATTTTGGATCTAGGGTTAGGGTTTTGGAGTTGGAGGAGAGGAGGGAGAAGAAAGGAGGAGAAGGAGAAGGCCTGAATGTTTTGGGGGAGAGGCGGGCTATAACAAAGATTTTGCCAACAATTAAACTTAGAAAATATTATAAGTTTGCCACCGCTCTAAATTATTAATAACGCTTTGTTTTATAAACGTTATAAAAAGCCCAGAATTAGCCCAAACCGTCATAGAAAAAAGGTATTTTTCAACTTAATAACGCTTATGTATCAGCCGTCATTAAAACTCCTTGTCGAACGTCATTAATAGGTCTTTTTGTTGTAGTGATATATATATATATATATATATATATATATATATATATATATATATATATATATATATATATATATATATACATCTTTTTGGAATTAAGGTATAACCTGATAACATACTTGATAAGGACAGTGAGAAAGGTAAAAGTCTACTTTATTTATGAAGTTTAGAATTTATCGCAGTCATATTTGTTAGCATGACAAGGACGTAGAGCCTGATTTAGATATACTTATCCTAGTTATGAAATCTAGATTTTCTTACAGCCATACCGGGTGGCGTGGTAAGAATTCTAGATAACATGACTATAGTGTGTATACCTTCGTTATGGACTCTATTGTTTATTGCAGCTATGCTTACTGGCGTGGCAAAATTTTGACAACACGATTTCAGGAAGACGTGTATGGTATCAGATTTTATCTTAAATGGGTTCATTTCTTTTTAACAGTTGATGAAGAACAGATTTTATCATTATTTCTTTCTTGCTATTATTTCTTGTATTACTAATTTTTTTAAAAAAACTGTCCTGATTACATCAATTACCTGTCTCATATCTAATTCTGTCAGCTATACTTTGAAACCCTTGAATCTCCATATCTTTTCACCTTCGAAAGGTCGAGGAAGTAACGTAAATCATCTAACTCGGAAAAGACTTGATTTGTTATCTTGTGATAATCTTGCTAGGGGTATAATATGATGGACCTTGATATAGGTTTGGGATAGAGATGCGACTGAATTTGAGGATGAAATCAAGAGAGTTATATTATCAATTTAGGAACAGTCATACTTAAAGAAATCTTTTGGGTATGAATAATTCATAGATGTATTTCATAACTGATGAGGATATTCGAGGTCAACTTAGTTTCGAGAACTTGGATAAATTTTGGTTATTGATTCTTGAGACGTTACACTTTAAGGCTATGATGTTAAATTTAGGAATTTAGTAATAGAGAAGAGATTTTAACTATATGCAATGATGATACGAAATTGAATAAGATATTGTAAGAAATGGCTAGAAACAGAAAGAACGAAAGGATTTTAAGTTATATAAAATATAGAGATTTTGTGAAAATTTTAAATTTTAGGAGAATAATATTGAAGGTGTACGTTGAAGGAAATATGAAGGTTAAATTTATAATGAAGAATAAGTTTTGTAAGGCCTAGTGGGTTTAGATTTAAATAATACAAGGAGAGTAAATTGAATAAGTTCAAGGATTACATAAAACTTGATTTAGAGGCTTCGGATCTAATTTAGGACAAGGTGGAAGAATCTAGATTTATGATGATTAAGTGGTCAGTTTTGATTCCTAGTAAGAAGGGTATGCTTTATGAATAATGTTTCGGAACTTAGAAATTTAGCCTATGGTGATCATGGCAAGGTCAAATCTTTATGACAGAAGGATATAATTTTGATGGTAGTCATATAAAGGTTGATTTTTATATTGGGACTTGTGAGATAAAAATATGATTGGCAAATGATAAACTTGATAGTATCATAGAGAGATGATTAACTTAACTTTTCTATGAATTTTTTTCTCTTGTTTTCCCTTTAAAAGGAGAAATTTGACTTATTCCATATCTTTGAATCACCCTTTAAAAGTTTTCGATATCATTGAATCCTAGCTCCCTTAATCACGACCAATCGACTTTGATCATCTTTTCTTATCATATTAATATCTTGGGTCCTACTCAATTGAATTAAATTTAATTGTGACCTGAATCTCCATCATTGTATGCTCGTGCTCAGACTTCGATGACCTTGTCCTCCATATTGCCCAAATCTTGATTACCCAGAATTGATCAACTTAGATCGTATCGAGACTAAATTTTCTTAATATATATTGTGATTGGATTTCAATGATATTGACTTTCGTTCTTTAAACTTTTGATTTTGATTTTTCTTTGAATAGTACCCCTTTATAGATAATTACTAGTTATCTTTATTTTATTTTTGATAATTACCAGTTTTCATATAGGATGGTAGACTGCCTTACAGCCTTGATGATTTGTTGTTTTTAGTAACTTTTCTAGTTTAGCACCCCAGATTGCTTGTATATTTTGATACCCTATGACCGTTTTGGTTTAGCATGACTAGTATACCAAGATGAGACTTTTAACTGCCATCGTATGCCATGACACTGTATGCCATTCTTTTAAATTGTATGATTTAGGTAAGTTCTGAGACTTTGATTGTTGGGGACGAGACTCTAGAAGAAGTACGACCATCTTAATTTCGAGGACGAAATTTTCTAAGGAGGGTAGACTTGTAACACCCACTTTTCTAAAATGAGGGTCATTTTGAACTTTTGTAAAAGTTTATTATTTAATAATAGGATTTATGATTTATGGGAATTTTTAATTAATTTAATACTATTTAAAATTTGTGAATTATAATTTTGATGTGTTAGCTAGTGAACCCAAGAACTGTTGAGCCTAGAGACTAACCATGACCATGGGGACCTAACCATGTGATTAGAATGAGTATTTATAACTTTTTAGGCTAAGGGTATTTAGGTTATTTTGTGACTTTTAATTATTTAGAATTTTGTTTAATTGGTAAATTTTAGATTATTTTAATAATATTTAAATTGATGCATTATGATTTTGGTCAATTTTTATATTTAATATTTTGGAAATTTTTTATATTTTTAATATTGTTTTTATTAGATTTGTTTAGTCGGGTTTGAGTTTCGTCTCGTTCCGACTTGTATTGTGATCCGGGTAGCTTAAACTCTAGATGGGACCCAATATTAAGTTAAGCATGGCCCACAAAACCCAACATTTAAGTTAGTTAGTTAGACTAATTTTTATCATGTTAGAATGGTTAAGTTAGAAACTCAAAACTAGATCATTTTGACCCCAAACTTGAACATAGTCTAGACTTAACCATATGAGACTAGAGAGGGACAATTAGGACATTTTTCATTAGCCCTAATGGACTCTTTATGGCAGCCACCTTTAGGGGAGAATGATTCATTTCATTACAATCTTGCCTCTTTTATTTTCTTTTTGTTCTTTCCTAATTTTAGAGAGCCTTCCCTTTGATTAGATCTCCAAATCAAATCATTCCTTCACCAAATCTTCCCTCAATCATTTCCATTCTCCAAGGGAAGGGTGCTACCAAGGATTGGAAGAAAAGTGCAAGGAGGAGTGTCCACTTTGAGAAATCTTCGTTTCGGAGCCGTGTCCTAAAGAATTTTATTGGGATTCCACTCCCAATAGGTAAAACCCATCCTCTAAATCGATTTCCGTTGCATATAAATTAGTTTTGAATCCGTAGGGTCCATCCTCATGCATGTGTCCCCTTTAGATTCAAATTTGAGGCCATTTGGAGCTCTCTTGAGGATTTTAGATATGTGTCTTGTGTCCTACTTGATAGATCCCAAATTAGGACACTCCATGTGTATGTATGTATGATAATAGTTAAATAGACATTTAAATTCAGTTTTAGAATGGTTAGAGAGTGGATTGATCTTAGTTAGGATGGTTAGAATGAGTTTCATTTGGATACCTATGTTGGTATCCAAGTATCTTGGCCTACACGTGTTTCTTTTGTCCAAAACAACTCAAATCCGTCATAATATTCATCCACGTTTTTATTAACCAAAGCAATTTAGAAATGTCATAACTTTTAGCTTAGAACTCCATTTAATCTTCCATTTTTTAAAAGAAACGTATCGAAGTTAGCTTTCAAAATATATATTTTAATAAGCCAAAATCGTTCTAGAAATTTTTGTAAAATTATTTGAGTGTCAGCTGTCCGAAAGACAAACGCGTTTCGATGTTTTCGCGATTCCGGGAGCTCCCGGACACAAAAATGCGATCCGTTTGAAGTTTTGGAAAGCTAACATGAAGGGCTACGACATACTTTAATCCCAGAATTTAGTGAAGGCCCAATTGGTACAGTATTAGTTTTAAGTAGAAGAGTGACTATATGATATAGGCATTTTGTGTAACCTATGAGCATATGTAGTATGGATATTAAATAAATGTAGAGTATGTAATGCGTGATATGTTAGATGAATGAAATGATATATATATATATATATATATATATATATATATATATATATATATATATATATATGATATGTATCCTCTTTAGATTATTGTATATATGGTTGAATGCAAGCATGTAGGAATGCAATCAATGTAATGTATGTAAGCAATGCATAAATGCATGAATGAAAGAATGATAGACAATGTATGCATGAAAGTATATAATGAATGCTAGATATGAATACAAGGTATACATGTAATGATAGATATGAATGCATAATGTATACATAATGTAATGCAATATATAATGATAACATGTATGGTAATGTAGAATATATGATGAAAGCATGTATATGTCCACTGTTTTCCTTTTTTATTACATTTTTCCTTCCCTTCTCTTTCCATTTCAGTTTCTCCCTTTTTTTCCTCTTCTATTTTTACATGTTGTATACAATGTATATAATGTATAGATGCATGTAAGTATATAATATGCATGAATAACATGTATGTAATGAAAATAAGTATATGTATGAAACTTAATGATATATGAATGGATATAATGCCTGAACTGAAGTATGCATGTATATGGGATATGAATGAATGATATATATATATATATATGTGTTAAGGTAATGTAATGTATGTATTCACATATATTTTGAGTTAAATATATGAGTTTGTATGCATATATTATATGTATGCATGTATGCAGGAATGAATGTAATATAATGTAGAGTATGCATATATGATATGTATGTAGGCATGTATGCAATGTATGTATGTATACATGATATGTATGTATGCATGTATGTAATGTAAGTATGTATGTATGCATTTCTATAAACTGAGTTAACCTATAACCTTTTACACACATGCATTCATACACCCTTTGACACCATGTATCCCATGTCACATACACCTACCTATCACTAAATTGAGAACATTAACACATATCCTTTCACATACATGCCAAACACACACACACATAAACACACACACACACACACACACACACACACACACACACACACACACACACACACACACACACACACTCACTTACTCTTTTACCTCTTATTCTCTATATATATATGTATTTGCCTATATATATAGCTTTCCTATATATATCTATGTATATGAATATGTGAATGTGAATAATATATATACATTATATGACTAAGTTTGTGTGCCTTATTAGCTTATGGTTTAGTTTTGTGCTTGGTTTAGCAAGTGACTTAGGCTATGAGTTAGTAGCTATCTTGGATACTTGATTTGCATAGACTTAGTTTGTTTAGACCTAGAATTGACTAACCTAGACTAGTTGACCATTGTTGACCCAGCCCTAGCTACTTTGACCAAAGGTTGACTTTAGCCTAGATTGACCTAAACATCATGTAGAATGCATTGTAGCAGTCTATTTTACCATTTTGGATATGTTATGACTTGTACTGTTCTATTAGGAGCCAGAAACCACTCCTCAGGCAGTATTTCATTTCAGATACTCAGGATATCAAGCGAGTACATTCTCTGACCGTTTCATACTTGCTAGGACTATATTCTTGCTCTAGATTATTTTACTTGATGCTGACATGCTAGAAACACGGATTAGTACTATATGGATCTTTTCATACGATGTTATCCTCCTCGGGAGCATCGGATACATCATGTTATGTGTGTTTCACTTTCATCATGTATTCCTGTGCTTTCACCATTCATGTGCACTCTCGTGATTTATGTACTCTCATGTTCACGGAGCCCCCATATTTATATTTATATGCACCCATTTATGGGCCCCCATGTGAAATCATGTACAATAACATAACTTGAACGGATCCTTGTGTATTGATTGGGGTACGGGGGAGTATAAATAGTCATGTGGACAATTTCTAAAGTAGTGTAGCCATGTACAACCTCCCATGTTTATTATCAAGCCGTTCACATGTCTGTCTTGTACTCTAAATTACTAGTTCACTGTAGCTCTTTACTTATAGTAGATATTTCTTTTACAGACTTCTCTTTTACTTCATGTATATTTTTAGCATTTCATATATCTTACTCTATTGTCTGTATTATATTCCTGTCATGATATGAACTGCGTGAGATGTACTGTGCTCGCTCCCGTCCTGACTGGATCTGTTGAAATATTATAGATTACCTTGAGGAGCTGTGTCCCACTTATTACGGAGCAGGCCTAGATGACACATGTGAGCTGGACTCTCAGGAGGACCCAGTACTTGCAGAGGACATTACCCCAGTAGACTAGGCTAGTTAGCTAGAATATTATCTATTTATCTTCATGTCTTGTTGGATACACTTGTACTTATTTGGAGATTGTTATTCTGGATTTGTGGAGTTGTTTATCTTAGACTTCTAGCTATCTCTCTTATCTTGTATTTATTATCTGTGGATTCTGTGATTTCATCTATTCTATCTTATCGTACTTTCTTCCTTATTTGTGATTGAGTTGTACTTTATTATGTCACCTCCATTCGGAGTGTATATACTGTACAAGTACCTTATAACTGTTAGATGTATGTGACCTAGGACAGCGTTCTACCGCCGACACTGCGGCGTAGGCTGGACGTAACCACTTCTCGTGCCCCTACACTGGGTGCATGTCGTGACAGATTCACTTCAATGTACGTAGCTGGCTGTGTCTCTCCCCCGCTCTCCAGTATTCTGGTTCTGGTGCATGACAAGGTGGCTCGAAGAGGAGGGGCTGCCAATAGGAGATAAGGATGATGAGGAGAAGATTTGGAAGGAGGAGGAGGATTTGGGGATTTAATAAGAAGAGATGAGGATGAGAGAGAGGGAGCAAAATGGGTGTTTTTGTTTGGGAAAAAAAAAGTCGGGGTACCAAAAAAATAGAGCGGGCATTCAAAAGCGGGATTCTAATTTTTTACCACTTTTTATAACGATTGTGAGTAACAATATCATATATGTATGAACAATATATAACGCTTACCGCTATAAATCGTTATAATAGGCCAAAAATTCTTCAAAACTGTCATATTATGTGGTGTTCCTGAATTTCTGTAACGTTTATATATGAACCGTTGTAATAGCTTCTTTTAAAGCTTCATAACAGGGTATTTTTCTTGTAGTGAAATTAGGTATAATATTTAGTATATGTATTAAGAAACCCTATATATTATATCTAAATTATGTTAGATCAAATATGGTAGTTGTCTACAACATAATATGGTATCAAATATAAATCAAATATTTATATTATATAAAATATAAAATAATAAATAATTTTGGCCATTTAATTTAAATTATGGTAGTTGTCTGCTATATAATATGGTATCAAATAAGTTTGGTTGTATCGTAAATAATAATTTTTTAAAATAAGTTTAGTTGTAGTGTTATGTGGATTTATTATAACATCCTTTATGTAGATATCTTAAAAAATGTTATAAACAATGGTCAAACGTGTTACTTGACCCTATATTACATGGTAAATAGGTCGGAGACAGAGAATAAGAAGAGTCACCATTGAATACCCCCAAGTTTTCCAATTAGGAATAAGAAGAGTCTGTTAGGGACACGTGTGTATATACATAGGGGTCCCCATTCATTTGGGTAGGTTGCACATTAAACATGGCTCCAAAAAAGTCTTCTGGTTGGGAACCGTGGCCAGAGGTTTTATTCCGTCCTCATCTAGCCTCTCCGCCTGGAGCACCCTCTGCGCCGCCTTCGACCCATGATGGATGGAAGAGGGTGTGGGAAACAGACAGGCTAGCCGAGGCTGCGGACTTCCTGACCTCCTGACCTCCTTCGGTGTCACGACCCGCACCCTAGTGTAAGGGCACGAGAAGTGGGTACGTGCAGCCTACGCCCGCAGTATCGATGGTAGATTACTGTCCTAGGTCGCATACATCTAACAGTTAAAGGTACTTAAACAGTCTATACTCTCCGAATGGAGGAACAATATACGATGTACAATCTTAATCACAACTAAGGAAGTACGAATGATAGATAGATAGATATGATCTGAAACTACAAACCGAAACATAACAAGAAAGCGGTCTAAGTGTCTAAGATACCATCTCCACAACATCCAGAATAACACAAAATCCCAAATAATACAACTCCAGAACACAAAAACAAGAAGAAGGAAAATAACAGACTAAACTATCTACTCTAAGCAGTGGTGTCATCCTCAGCAGCTGCCTGAACCTCCTGGGGGTCCAGGTTGCAAGTGTCATCTAAGCCTGCTCCGTAGTAGGTAGGGCAGAACTCGTCCTTATCCTCTGTAATATTTTCAACAGGTCCAGTCAGGACAGGAACGAGCACAATACATATCACGCAGTTCATATCATGGCAAAAAATATAAAGCAAGCAATAAAGTAAGATACATGAAACGCTGTAAGAAGATGTACATAAAATATGAGAGATATTTGATAACTGGAAATATATACATGATAAGTAAGAACTACAAGTGACTAGTGATTTACAGTACGAGATGGCATGTATTTGGCTTGGGTTGAACATGATATAATATGGGTGAACATGAGGGACACTAGCCAAGAAGGCTGTGTTGTACATGATAACACATGAAAAGTAACAGAGTAAACAAGATGGATAAATCACATGATCATTTATACTCACCCCTACCCACAATCAATACACAAGGATCTAGTCAAGTTACGTTACGAACATGATGTTTTGGTTACACACGAAGCACATGAGGAAACATGAACGTACACGAGAGCACATGAAAGTATATGAGCGTACATGAAAGCACATGAGAGAACATGAGAGTACATGAATAACGTAAGAGCAAGGAACACATGATGTACATAAAATACATGACATAAAATATTCGATGCGCCCGCTAAGGGGGATAACATCCTATAAAAAGATCCATATAGTACCAATCCGTGATGATATCGTGTCAGCATCAAGTAAAGTAATCTAGAGCCAGAATATAAATCCTAACAAGTATGAAACGGTCAGAGAATGTACTCGCCTGATATCTGAAAGTCCGAAGTGAATATACTGTCTGAGGAGAGGTGTCTGACTCCTATTTAGAACAGCACAAGTCAACATGTATACAAGGGATGATAAATGAAGTGTATAATGCATCTACATGATTTCTAGGTCAATCTAGGCCAAAGTCAACTATTGGTCAACTCTGGTCAACTATACAGTCAAACTAGGTCAACTATAGTCAACTGTGGTCAAACTATCTAGGGTTTGGTCAACAATGGTCAACTAGTATAGGTTAGTCAATTCTAGGTCATTCTGGGTCAAAGTCAACTCTTAGGCCTAACCAAGCCTAGTCTAGCAATCTAGGATAGCCACAAACACAAGCCAAAAGTAACACACACAAGTATATACATAGATACTATATATATATATATATATATATATATATATATATATATATATATATATATATATTATTATTATTTTATTTATATATATATATATATATATATATAATTTTTTTATTTATATATATATATATATATATATATATATATATATATATATATATATATATATATATATATATATATATATATATATATATATATATAACACCTATTGGCTATTGCCTATAATACGAGTACCACTATAGATGTACATATATGAATATTCATGTTATCATCACATATCATGTATTCACATTATCTGCCTATATATATAGGTGCATTGTATATTGTATCATCAATATCATGTATATAGATATATACATATATATATTAGAGATAGAGAGGGGGTTATGTGAATATGTAATGGTGTCATGGCAAAATGTATGAACATAGTGTGTAGGTGTGATAAGTGAGTGAGTGACTATGAGCAATGAGAGAGGGAGTGAAGGGGTGTGTGTGTAGACTGTGTACAGTGGCAGTAGGTGTGTTCTCAGTTTTAGTTAAGCCTACAAAACCAATTTAACCAATGGTAAACTATAACATATATATATTGACATATATATGTATAACATATATATGTATAGATAGAAAGGCAAAGAGTGATAGTGATATGAGAGACAGGGGTTAATGGGGACTGTGTGCATATAGTATAGTGCAGGTAAACAAGTGTATAGGTGTAATGTGATATAGTGTACATGTAAACAGATATAGGTTTCAGAAATTGTATAAATGTGATATAGAGTATAGGTAATGATATAGTGTACAGAATAGTAGATAGGTGTGTTTATAAATGTGCATGGGTTTACAGTCATGTAGGGCTCAGTTATATGTGTATAGATTTCAGATTAGTGTGCAGGTTTTATGGTGTATAGGTAAATGCATGTAGGCAATGTGGTGTTCAGTAGTGTATCAATGTTCATATTTATGTGGACATCATGCTCAGGTTTCAGTTTGCATATAGGGTTTAGCAAGGTATCAGGATATTGGGTATCAACCCCTCGAAAACTCTAAACACAACTAAACAGCAATTTGTTGAATCCCAGTCATGCATTCAAACACCACAAACATGTACATGTGTATACAACATCAAATTAACATTTTTAAGTTGATTAATTTTATTTTAAACTCAGAATTATAAACCAAAACTGTGCGTATCAGAGTTATTGGGGAAAACATAATTTCACATCAAAATACATGTAGAAACCCAAGAAAATGTGTCGAAGAAGTGTCGTGTACATGCAGGGGTGCTTCACAGGTAGTGTCGAGTCCACACAATAGGACACGACGTGTCGAAATAGGGTTTAAGCATGCACGGACACAGGCTGCACTAGGCAGCATCGTGCAGTGGGTTCGGGGCTTCGTGGACACTCCACAAGACATAAGACGACACGTGATCACGTCCACACATAGCTCTGACATAGGGCTACATGATCGACATGTCACCACCCGTCCACGTCACGTCAGGACACGACACGATGCACGTATCAGAGAGGAAACTTCAACTGCACGCGCACAGTGTAAATCCAGTACGGGGCCAAATTCTCCTCGTGTGGTGAACCATTTGATCCCAAACGTTAGGAGGTTAATGTCAGACATTGCCCCGACATCCACCTCAAAAATCTCGTGTCCACGTGTCCTGAGTAGGGAGAACTCAGTGTCGAGCAGCAGGGCACGGTCCTAGCTCACAGTGAGCGTGTTCGTGTCCTATTTGGACACGGACACGGCTCCGAATTCAACTCAGTCCATGGGGAAAACAATACATGCATATAAATCATCATTTCCATTCAAATACTTTTCAAAAATAGCAAATAAATTCCCTTTGTGACATTTCATCAAACACATGTATATGTAGACTGATACGTGTCTGATACGGACACCAAACCAATATAAAATCTTGCCAAACTCACTCTACAGCTAGGGGACACCTAGATGAATGCATCTATGGAAATAAAGCAAGAATTGAAAGGGTTTTGATGGGTTTTACCTATTGAGGGTGAAACCTCAATGAAGAGTGCTTTGAATGAGAGCCTCTTCTCAACTTGAAATGATTCCAAGCCTCAAAATCCTTGCTAGCTAGTCTCTAATGATATCCCCTATTGTTGAGGAGTCCAATGCAATTGGTTTGGTCTAATTTGGAGGAGAAATGGAGAATTGGTAAAGGTTTGGGGAAGACCACAAGTAGGGATTTATGTAGGTATTTAAAAGAGGCAAGAACTTTGAAGAGGTGATTAAATAAGGGGAAGAGGCTCTTGATGGCTATGATAAAGGCTAGGGTTAGGGTTTTAGATGAGTGGTTGAGGCTTCTCCAATAAATTCAAGTCAAATCAAGGGCTCACAACAAAAGTAAGTTTCTTACATAATATCTTCTAACCAAAATATCTAGATATTAATCTAACTTAACCATTAAGTCTCTAATCTTCTAACTAAGCTCCCATGAACATCATTAACATGTAGGTTAGGTCAAAACTAGGTTAGTCTCTAATAAAATTATCAGCATCATAATAATCAATAAAAATTCATTTTCATCAATAAGTCAAAAATGACCAAAATACCCCTAGGCTAAAAAGTCACAAATAGTCATCCTAATCACATGGTTAGGTCCCCATGGTCATGGTTAGTCTCTAGGTTATGCAGTCTCTAGGGTTGTACTAGCAAAACATCAAAATCACAAGTCATGGTTTTAAATATTTTTAAATTGATTAAAAATCACCATAAATCATTATAATTAATATTAAATGATAATATTTACAAAATTTCAAAATTACCCTCATTTTAGAAAAGCGGGTGTTACATTCGGATTGTCACTGGAGGTCATTGTTCTACCTCTCGATTCGGCGCCCAACTTTGACCTACTGCCGATCACTCCAGAAGAACGAGATTCTTTGGAGAAGAGGGAAGGGTTACGTCGCCTGTGCCATCATACGGGTTTGCGCACCCTGTAGGACTTTGCGGAGGACCTCCGCGAGGCTAGTGAGGGGTCTACGTTGACCTCTTCTTTTTTCTTTTTTCTTTTTCAATTTTTTCAGTTTTTTGTGCCTCCTCTTGTATCCCTCGCCGGAGAATGTTCCGGCGAAGAAGCTGGGATTTCAATGCAATCTAATATTTTGTTAACTCAATTTGGTTTGGGCTGTAAGCGACTAATTATTTTATCTATTTTTTAATTAACAAATCTTGTTACGTCAAATCCATATATCTGTGATGATATCCCCATCAAGACTTGCTACGTCATAGAATTGATTATGTTGCCAGCGAAAAGTTCTTGCCGTCGAATCCATCTATCTTAGACCTCTTCTTTTATGTATTTTTTGAATTAACAATTTTAATTACAACAACCTATATAAAAATTATACTGAAAATGACAAAAAAAATTGTAAATGAAAAAGCAATCAAATCATTCAAGTATATACAAAGTAAACTAGAAGACAACTTTGAGTTTCGTAATTTTACTCTTTTCAAGTACATAGTCTTGTTAGCAATTCGGCAAACGGGGAAAATTCGGGATGGCAAAAATACGAGTATAAATCGACTCAATGCAAAGAATATACGTTCAAAAATTTGGTCAAATATTCAAAAGATGGAAATATTGAGATTAGAAATTTCACGTTCTTAAATATGTTGTCAAATTTCGTTAATTAAACATGTTTCCACTACATTTTTTTGCGAAATTTTTCAATAATTTATACGGAACACATTTAAAACTTCGCATGCTTAAAGTTTATGTACTGATTTGAATCTGTCAAGAGGACGCAAGTATTATATGTTTCTGAAAGAACCGAAAAAATTTGTGTATAATACGAGTTTTATTCGGGTGATTACTACTACATACAAATTAAGTTAGTAAAAAGACAATTAAAATACGTGCAACGCACGTGGATATATACTAGTAATAATATTAACAAATTTAATTTTCGAAAGTAGTTTTTAAAATTTGGGTCTCAGAATCCCAAAGTTTGGTGCTCTTATAAAATTTAAGACTCAAAACTACTCAAAGGTTCCCACTTCCCAATGTCATATAGTACTTGAAACTACTTCCTCTGTGAATGTTCTTATAGACTCAAAATTTGAGACGGTCAAAATTTCCCCCTTCTTTTCCCAAACCCTCTTCTTCTTCCAAACCCTATCCAAATCCTCCCCAAAACGACTGCTTAAAATATCAAAATACCGTCGAAGAAACAACGACCGTCTTTGAAGGGAAAGAATCCACAAAGGGATGCGATACACGCCGCAAGGGCCAAAATTGTAAGGGCGACGAAAGCCAAGATTATGGCCGCTAGGGCAGAGGCGGAAGCGACAGCGGTAGTGCCCCTGGCAGAGGCGTCAATGGCAAAGGCATCAGATGATTGTGAGACAGAGGCAGCCAAGCCACCTGCAAAAAAGCTAAAAAACACAGGAAACGACAAAGGCCAAAAAATCTATCTTCAATGCAGAGTCGTCGGAAGACTCAACTTATAAAGATCAAAGGCGTACTAAAGCGAAGGCAAATGTGGCAACGGATACAGAGTCATCAGCATACTTTGAGGATTCTGAATCCTCACCAGAAGAGGGAAATAAAGAGGAAGAGCTATCATCAAATAAGTCCCAGGATGAAGAGGAGGTAATTTTTTTACAGACTCTAAATCTAAGAAGACTTATAATAAATATTTTAAAAATGTCTGTTATGTCTGAAAGATCAATTAAGATGGCTGATGTCGAAGACAAAGCTTTTCTGGATATATTAAAATTCTATCAGTTGGAGAAACTGAACAAATCATATCTTGGAAATTTTTTCCAAACAATAGTAAGAGAATTTTACTCAAATCTTCAGGCTGAAATTAAAGAAAAAGAAGAGGATCAACAACTGGTGTTTCTGAGAGGGAAACTGATTAGGATAAATAGTACGGTCATCAATAAATTTTATGGATATGATCCAGTTCCTGAGTTTGATATGAAAGATATTGATAATGTTTCCATGAGGGATGCAATTCATGAGATTACATGTCACGACCCGCACCCACTGTGAGGGTACGAGTACGTAACAGCGCCCAGCCTACGCCGCAGTGTCGGCGGTAGAACGCTGTCCTAGGTTACTATCTAATCAACAACTCACGCAATTATATAATGTACTTGTCAAATCTCAACTACGAATGGAGGACAAGTATAGATATAATGAAATCTTAATCACAGTCTAAGCACGATAAGATAACACAGAAGTTTATAACTAAAGACTAAACAACAACAATTATAAACTACTGAATAATAATATCTCAAACAAACTCAAATACAAACTCGTATATCAAGTTATTACAATTCAAGTTCTAAAACATGAAAACTAAACCAGTCTACTAGCTAGTCTCCCGATCACTCCTGAGTGTCGGGGCCAAAGGTAGCTATCCCTCGTCAGGTCCATAATGAGTAGGGCAAGTATCCTCAGGGCAATCATCTGTAAAATTTTAACAGGTCCAGTCAGGACAGGAACGAGCACAATCTCATCTAGAAAACCCAAGTAAATGACAGAGAACGATAAGCAGTTATAGACAGTTGTATTGATGAACATGGCAGTTTATATTTAGGTGGTGGTATAGAGAGACAGATAAAGTAGAAGGAAAGTAAGTAACTAAACAAGAGAAGAATCATGGCAATAAAGACTGTAAAATAAAATCTAGCTGAACTAGAGTAATATGATGAGTCCAGACTGTACAATATAAGTCGAGTGTAATCCCAATATGAGTCTAATACAAGATGAGTTGAATGTGATTCTAATTATTATTCTAATAAGGTCATTCGAATAAGGTGGTGCGAATAATGATTCACATGATGTTCTAACAGTGATTCGAATAAATTCTCTAAGTGTATTTTAAAATACTGAGATAGACATGTAAATAGTTAAGGGTAATACGGCACACCGCACACCTGGCCAAGTGTGGGATGGCTATCGTTCGAATATCATTCACAGAGGGGTGGTTCGAATAGTAGGAATGTTCACATGTCTAATCAGTATTTCCCCGCCCATTTTAATACAAGTGAATCCATAATCCGACACATCAATCGAATACAAGTCCAACCAGCACATGAAGATGCGAATAGGTGGTTCGAATAGTGATTCGTATGGTGATTCGAATAATAGAGACAAGACGAGTAAGTATGTGTGTCATGTACATGGATTCAGTAATAACAATACGTGTTTGTAATAGAGAATCACATACAGCTAACTAGAACTGAAGTATAATAATTGACAAGTAAATGAGAGAACTATCAGAGAATGTACTCGCCTGCTACTCTGAAACGAGTAGTGTAATATCAGATGTCTGCACCGAAGTCACACTGTCCTAAATAGAGCAGTACAGGTTATAATATGTTTAAAATAAGATAAATGAAGTTTATGATACAATCTACATGATTTCTAGGCCAATCTAGGTCAAAGTCAAACTTGGTCAACTCTGGGTCAAACCAAGTCAACATCTAGTCAACTAGGTCAACAACAAGGCTATCTTGGTCAACTGGTCAAACTTAGGGTTTTGGTCAAACTCTGGACTATTGGGTCTACTCTAAGATAACTAACTCATATTCCTAGTCATAGGCTATAGGCTAATTCTCATGCTAGGCTAGTAGGTAACAACCAATTTCATATATATATATATATATTTATATATATATATATTTTTTATTTATATATATATATATATATATATATATATATATATATATATATATATATATATATATATATATGTCCTAACTTTCAGGTTTCACATATCCCATGTCATATACACTTAAAGCCTAACACACTAATTAACACAAAACCTTAGGACACAACCCCTAATCCCACACACACACACTAACTCACATGTAAAGGTCAAGTGGCCAAATGGCCAAAAGTTTACATTGCCACCCCTTAACTAATACTAATCCATATCCTAATTGATTTTCAAAACAAAACTTGTACACTAACCTTGATACACAAGGAAAAGAGGAGCATAACATCTTACATATATCTAACCTTCACAACATGAGCCTATACTTCTCCTTGCTCTACCTGTAGCATTAGGGGAGAACCCTCCTCTCAAAGATGAACCCAAGACACTCTCAACTGACACTCAAACACACTTGAACTCTATAGGATACAACCTATTTAGACTGATACCCTATGACTTACATGTTAAACACAACTGCACATAACATATATAGATATGTATATCCCTGTCAACTCTCATCATCAACTCAGGCATCCAAACCCATTAACAGGTATTCGAATTACCAAAACAAACACTCACAACACTGACACCAGTACCTCCCCTCTTAATTATACTGCCAATAGGCAATGCCCTGCTGCTATGTTCCTGCCTAGGGCAGGACTCAACCTCACTGCTGCCATGAATGGTCCTACATTGCCACTAATCAGTTGACTCCCTGCTAACCCCAATACATATTGACAACCTGTGAAGCCCTCAATCCTGCACATGCTCCTCTCTCTACTGCCCCTATTACAAACCACAACACATTCTAAAACTCACACACCCATATATATATACAAACCAACTTATGATTTAAATCTCAATTCTCCATAAACCCAATTCCATTTCAGTTAAAGGTATTCAATATTAGAAATCAAAACCAGTTTACTGGTTCAGTTTTTCAGGTTCACTTCATTCCAGTTAAATCTTAATTCAGGTTTTGAAAATCCTACCCATCTCAGGTTCTCAGGAATTTCATTCTAGTCAGTGAATCAAAGGTTCAATCCAGTTAACATTCTACATTCCTAAACCAATCATGCAACCAACAGTCAAATGATATTTAAAAACAGCAACTTACAAAATATGTAACCTTAAACCTAGTCTCTCAATCTACTATTTTACAACAAATTCAGGTTTTTGCATTAATTGTTAGTTTCAATAACTTAATATGAACTCAGATTTAGTTCATATGGTTTCAGTCAATGGACAGATACAGAAATGCCATTTTTGTACCAAAAACCTAACACCTATCATGCAATTCAACCTAGCAATGGCTAAAACACAGTAAATGGATTAAACATGTCAATTAACACTAATATTTCAGTTTAAAAAAATATAAGGAAATCGATTTCAGGAATATTGACAGTTGACATAAACAGTTCAACATTCAAAAACCTAAATTGAACTACTGAAATTAACAAACAGGCATGTGGACATGTCACACGTGTCTAATGGGACACCTACGAGTCCAAGAATTAGGACACGAGGTATCCAAAATCGAAAAGGATACACCCAGGCACATCCACACTGTGCAGTGTCGTGCTATGAGTACGAGGCACCGTACACTCGACACAGGACACGTGACACTTCGTGCTTGTGTTCGTGTGTTCGCCACACATAGGGATACACATTGGACACAACACGAGGTGTCCAAGTGGCTCGTGTCAGGTGCACGAGACACGTATCAGTGGTCGAAACCAACGCGTACAGAATCAGTGTAAACCCAGTACGTGCGTGATTTCTTCGTGTACACACATCGAGGTCCCATAAAACATTATAGGTGTCGTATCAGTCACTAGGAGAACCTGTCTACCAAATTTTGTGACCTGAGTCGCCGTGTCGTGTCCGCTAGGACACCCGAGCAGCAGGGCACTGAGCGCAGCCTGCTGCGCGCGTGTTCATGTCCTTGTTCTAACACGACACGACACAAAAACCAACTCAGTCTTCATGAAACCTAAAGTACACATATAGATCTACAATTTCATATAATTAGATTTACAAAAATCGAAAATAAAATCCATAGAGGCATTTAATCAAACACCTACACAACACATATGACACGTGTCCGATACGGACACCAAACGGACACAAAATTGACCCAATCTTCAGGGACAGCTAGGGGACTCCTAGATCTAGCCCTAAATGCAAAGAAAACAAAATATTAATGCAATTTGTGGAGTTTTACCTATAGGTGCAAAAAGCATAAAAAAGCTCCAAATGGGAGATTCTTCTTTGCTAGCCAAATACTCCCAAATTGTCCCAAAGCTGGGATTAAACCCCACAATCAGAAAATAGGAGAGTACTAGGTTCTAATGCAAGAAACTAGAGTTAAAAAGCAATTAAATAAGAAATCTATGGATTGGGGAAGAATGGACAAACCTTTCTTTTCCTATGTGTTGAAATGAAATAAAAGAGACAATAACTAATGAATAAGTGTTTATATAGGGTGGGGATCCCTATGTGGCTGGTCACTTAGGGTTTGGTTAGGGTTAGGGCTTCTAGTTATGGGCCATGGGCCAAGTCACAAGTCATTAAGTCCTTAAATCACAAGTCATTTCATTAAACCACAAACTATGAAATAATTTCACTTAAACCAATCCTCCTAATCCAAAATTAGTTTCTAAGTGACTAAGGTAGGTTAACCTAGGTTAGACTAGGGTCACCATGGCTAGGGTTAGCTTCTGGACTAGTCTACAAGTCTCAAACTAGTCAAAGCCCAAACTAGGAATCACCAATCCAATAAATAATCAAATAATTCTAATAAGTCAAAATGACCAAACTACCCCTAGACTAAAAATAATAATTAAATCATCCTAATGACATGGTTAGGCTGTAGGTCAGACGGTCTCTCGGTTTTCACTAGCAGCACATCAAAATTATAAGTCATTACCTAAAACAATTTTGAAATAGTTTAAAAATGATTAAAAATCACCAAAAATCATAATGTGAAATAAATATCAATAAATAATAATTATAATTACAAAATTTCAAAATTACCCTCATCTGGAAACTGGGTGTTACAATCCTACCCCCTTAGAAAAATTTCGTCCTCGAAATTAAGATGATCGCACCCTTCCTAGGTCAAACCCCCAATCAATCAAAGTCGAAGAACACAATCCTACTGGTCGTGATTCTACAGTCTCGAATAGGGTAGCTATACTATCTAGCAATCACGAGCAATATCCTGGCAGGTACTAATGGAAATCACACATGAAAGTGGAGAAGAAGAACAGGAAGACGAACCTTCTAACCCATCACCTGCAGCGTCGGTCTCCTCGACTGCCATCGCAAAAGCTCTACCCCTCTGGGCATGGTGCTGTACTACAGGTGGCCTAACTCCCTCTCTCTGACCCGGTGCTCCGTCATATACGGATGCAGTAGGGCAATCCCTGACCTGATGAGCAGCGGATCCACAGAACAGATAAACCTTCCGCCTCCTATAACAAGTCTTCCAAATGTGCCCTGCCCTCTTGCAGTAAGCACAAGTCTGCACCTTGCGGTCCTGCCCTCTAGGCTGATGCTGTGCCTGCTGTACTCTTACCGGTGCCTGCATCTGCTGAATATGTACGTGAGGCCTCTTGGCCTGGCCTCCGCTGCTGCTGCCCCCAACAGGGTCTCGTCCCCTCTTGAGCCTCAGCTCAAGATCGTCCTCAGCCAATAAAGCTCACGTCAAAATCTCCTCGAAAGTGGCATCCCTGTTGCCCTTGGTCAAGGACTTGACTTCCTTGACCAGACCCTTTCGGAACCTCTGGGCCTTCGCCGTCTCACTCAAGCCCTCTACGAATCTGCCAAGGCGACCAAACTCCCCAGCGTACTCCTCTACTGACAGGCTCTCCTGAACTAAGCTCTCAAACTACAACTCTAAGGCTCGGAGCACTGCATCTGGAAAGAACTTCTTTTTGAAGAAGCCCTTGAACTCCTCACAGGTCTGTCCAGCTACCCCCACCCAGGGGTCTGACTGTGTCACTCCCCGTTCCCAGAATATGTATTTTTATACATGTACATCTTATGTGTATTTATTTAGTATTTATCATGTGTTTATTTAATATTTATCATGTATTATCCTGTATTTAAATTCCTTTAATTTTATGTTAATCAATTAATCTGCTCTTTAAATTTTCATGTTAATTTATTTCCTGCAATTTTATTTCTGCAATTTTATTTCTGCACTTTATTTCCTGCTCTTATTCCCTGCCTTAGTCTTGCTTATTTGGGTTCGGGTTAGCCTTGGTTGGATCCCCTACAACCCGACCCATTGGACCCGGCCCAACTCCCACCTACCATCCCCTTTATTTAAAGCCACCCTCTCCATTCTCTCTCCTTATTACTTATTCTCACCATTTCTTCTTCTTCTTTTCTTCTTCTTCTTCATTACTCTCTCCACCTACCAAACCGTAGGAAAGTACAAATTGCTCCACATGAGAACCCATGTTTTATGGTTTATTTATCTTCCTCTCGTGATCCTAAGAGAGTTTAGAACTTGGCATTTTTCATTTCGAAGTCTTAATTTTTGTAGATCTAGAAATAAGTTTTTTAGAGTTTGGTGGTTTTGATCTATCAAACTTCTTTGTTTTTAAGTTTTGCTGGTTCTATGTTGTAGAGAATTTTATTCTACCCAATTTTGACCTTTGGAAAGTTAGATTTGGACTTGTTTTGACCAAGTTATGGACCTTTGAAGCTTTAGGGTGCAACCGTGGAGTTCTTGCTGTTTGGAGAAGACAGTGAGCAGTGTATACTAGCTTTTTAGCTTGCGTCACTGAGCTGCGTGCGCTCTTTAGCGCAGCGCAGTATAGAGTCCATACGCTGCCTTTTTAGGAAGCGTGTGTCTTGCATACGCTACCTTTTGGAAACGTATGTCGTATGGAGTCCATACGCTGCCTTTTGGGAGCGTATGACTTGCATACGCTGACTTGGATGGTCAGGAGTCGTATGGAGTCCATACACTACCTTTTGGGAGCGTATGACTTGCATACGCTGACTTGGATGGTCAGGAGTCGTATGGAGTTCATACGCTACCTTTTGGGAGCGTATGACTTGCATACGCTGACTTGGATGGTCAGGAGTCGTATGGAGTTTATACGCTACCTTTTGGGAGCGTATGACTTGCGTACGCTTACGTGGATAGTAAGGAGTCGTATGGAGTCCATACGCTGCCTTGAAGAGGAGTCGTATGGAGTCCATACGCTAGCATGACCTGAGCGTACTCTGGCTTGAGCGTAGCTTGACCTGAGCGTACGCTGACATGAGCGTAGGCTGACATGAGAGTAGCTTGCTTACCCTGGATCTTCTATAGCCCTGTATATTGATTTTATTAGATATTTAACGTCCATTTTATATCCTTATGCCTTTTGGCATAAACTTGATATAATCATGATATGTTAATATTTCTGTTAAATATGGATTGTTACGTGGGATGTACCATGTGTCGTGAATTGAGTATAGATACCCCGATTGACTGGAATTAAACCCTGAGAGTTGTAGACTCGACCCCACTGAATATTAGTTGACTTTCATGCCTTGTCACCATGATAATGACGGTTATCTTGACTAAATTAATCATGCGTTCCTAGTTGGAACTAAGAGGCTGGCTAGTCGTCTTATTAAATTAAATGAATGAGACACGTTCATGTTATGAACTATTGTAATCGACTGGCTGATCCCGAATATTGACATACATGCACATGCAGGCTTCAATCTATATTTATTTATTTACTTATTTATTTTCTACAAAAGAAGCATGTGTACTTTATGGTCAATGCATGATTACCGTGGTTAGATTTGATTGTTGCATTACGCTATGTAAGACCTGCAACCTAACCGCTGGTATCGTTGTAGAGTTGTGCATATCGTACCCCGTACGAAAGCACTCATTTGAATGACCATGATCCACGGCATGGGATTTCACTCAACGTAGGGACTATTAAGTTAAATAAAATAATGATGGCATGGAGAGAATGGATTCTCGAGTTCTTACATGGCAGCCCCCTTGGGACAAGTAGTACCCGACGGACCGGCTGGTTCCACAGATACTGTAAAACTGCCACACGGGCAGGGAACAGTATCTGCTTATATTATTATTGTATATTGTATATTGATGACGGGCGTCCTGCTAGGACTCGTCTAATTCATGCATGGTGCACATGATTCACTGGATAGACTAGCCTTGCTTGCACATAGTAAGAACTGAGGAATCCCTAATTGCATAATTTCAGGATAACTTGGGACTCACAATAGCAAGCCGTAGGAGTTGATTGGCCGTTTAAAATGATTTGTTTGTGTACTGTACTACTCTATTACCTAACTGGGATGATCAGAATGTCAGGACATGATGGGCCAACTTCTGTCCTTGTTTGGTTGGGAGGTTGGTTCGAAGTGTCGTGATGTTATGAGAATCCTAGTGGCAAGCAGAGATCTATTTGTCATATTTTTCATTACTGGTTTTAGTTCTCATGTCGTGCTTCCTTGTGGTACTTGCTATTAGAGGTCTAACCTCTCTGGTTTTGCATGGCCAGATTTAGAGCCGGTCCCCGAGGATCCAGCTTACTTCTACCTCCAAGATGGTCAACACTAGAGGGATGATCGCAGGAGGACTCGAGTGGGTTTCTTACTTCCTCGCTTATTTTGTTATCTACTTTATACCTTGTCGTTTGGCACCGATATGTTAGTCGGATTGTCTTGTACTTACTTTTTACATAATTGTAACTAAAGTTAGGCTGCAGCTGATAACAATTGTGTATACTTTTGCTACATCAATCTGGCTATGTTTTGTAAAGCCAGATATCAAAAACATTTTGATAGAGCGTTTGGGACGCCTTACTGCTTTATCTTACATGTTCTCTATTACTGTTTCTTGTTTGAATGATTGAGACAATAGATGTGAAGTGACCCTAGTGAGACTTTCATGTAGTATGCACCCCTCGTCTTTTAGACAGCATTGATCGTATTATACGGTATCATCTACCCGTAATACGTAGCTGGCTGAGTCATTCCCCCGCTCTCCAGTATTCTGGTTCTGGGGCGTGACAAGGTTTTAGTGGTGGCCCATGCAGGTCTGATTTCAGACTTGTGGGGTGTTTTGATTTATAGGATGTCTCAATCACACATGTCCCCCTTGATCTCGCGATTCGTTGTTCTCCATACCATCTTGACATTCCAGTATCCTTTGACTTCATTGATCTTCCCTATCCGGTCATTTGATTGTTCTTTGTCCCTTTTCTTAGGGGCACCTCGTCCGTATCTGTCAGAGCTGGACAGCAACAACATGGACAGCAGCATGGACAACCTGACCAGGTTGGTCAGCAACAAGGGTCAGAACCACTTCATGAGGCTATTCAAGAAGAGGTGATAGTGGAACCAGCGGTTGGACCGCAGTATCCGGAGGTTCCAACACCACCAATAGTTCCACCTACCCCTGTGGAATTGGATACACCAGCCCTTCTGGAGATCATGAGAGGGATGATGGCTACTCAGCAACACCAGATGTTAGCCCAGCAGCGCATGCACGCTCAGTTACAAGAGCAGAATGTACTACTCAACCAAGGATTACAGACGGTATTGGAAAGAGGGGCGAGGCCAGATTCAGGAG
Source organism: Iris pallida (assembly GCA_029216955.1). NCBI lineage: Eukaryota > Viridiplantae > Streptophyta > Magnoliopsida > Asparagales > Iridaceae > Iris > Iris pallida. The sequence continues at coordinate 21,375,166 of JANAVB010008400.1, read as the reverse complement.
TGTCAGCCCGGTTTTGCAAGTACAACCTCCGTCGTTTCGAGGGCACGGAGGATGCCATCTCAGCAGATGCATGGCTTAAGGATATCGAGGCTATTCTGACAGCCGCTAAGGTGCCGGCATAGGAACGTGTGGATCTAGTAAAGTTGTTACTTCAGGATCTCACACGTGATTGGTGGGAAGCAGAGGAAGTAGGCATCAGACGTCCTGTTGCATGGGACGATTTTACTGCAAGGTTCAAGACGAAGTATTATGGAGTTGTGGCGCAGTTTGAGCTACAACAGAAGTTTATCAACCTCAGATAGGCTGGCAAGACTGTAGATGCTTATGCAGCGGAGTTCTGCAGATTGAGTAGGTTTGTCCCAGAGATGGTAGCAACGGAGCGCCAGAGGGCGATGAGGTTCCAGTAAGGGTTTCATCTTAAGCTCTTGCAATTGATAGAGGGGCACAACTATCAGACTTTTGACGAAGTATTAACGGCAACCCGCAGGCATGAAATCACCATTCAGAGGCTTGCAGCAAGGACTGGAGGTCAGAAGAGATCCCACAGTCAGATTGAAGGAGGAGGGGGAGCAGCGCCCCAAACAACAGCACCATCCCCTGGCATTCGTATCCACGATATGGCGATACGGGGACCAGCACCACCCAGGCAGCAGCAACAACAACCAAGGAAGAACCAGCAACCCCCGCGGGCTGCACTTATTGTAGAAAGATGGGACACACTAGAGACGTGTGTCGGACATTGAACGGGCAGTGTTTGATATGTGGAAATCCAGATCATCGGGTTACCACATGTCCCATGAATTCGAGGTCAGGAGGACCAGTGCAGCAGTTTCCTGCTCTGCCCACCAGGGGCAGGGCAGTATCGAGGACCAGCGGTAGCAGAGAGACCGTTGGCACAGCGCCCGTTAATGCCGCAGGCTCAGATGTTTCGGCAGCAGGGACCGCCGATGCAGCAACACCAGCATAGACCACCCCAACATCATCAAGGCAGGGGCCAGCAGCAGCACCAGGCTAGGCCGCAACATGGGAACCAGCAAGGAGGTCGAGGGCAGGCATTCACTCTGTCCTTGGAAGAGGCATTAGCGTCGAGAGATGTCGTGGCAGGTAACATTCTCGTCGCCTCATATCCCGCAGTAGCATTGTTTGATTCGGGAGCATCCCACTCATTTATATCTGCACAATTTGCGACACGGCTAGGAATGGAGTTCGAGACATTGCCAGGGAGGTTGAATATACTCACTGGTAATGGGCTTGTAGGAGTTAGTAGAGTTATTCTAGCGTAGTATTGTAGTTTGCGGGCATTCTTTACCCGCCCAGTTGATAGAATTTCCTGTTAGAAATTTCGACGTTATCTTAGGCATGGACTGGCTGAAAGACAGTCATGCGACAATAGATTGTCGTAGTGGGAGTGTATGTTTTGATATTCCAGGCATGAAGAGATTCGCCTTAGTCAGATCAGAGGCAACTCAGCAAGAGCAGGGAGTAATAACGGCAATGGAAGAAGTTCAGGTTCCGAAGGTAGTTGAAGAATTTCTAGACGTGTTTTCCGAAGAACTTCCAGGTCTACCACCGGTTAGAGATATTGAGTTCAGTATAGAATTGGCACCTGGGACTAAACCGATATCAGATCGGGTATACAGAATGGCAGATTCAGAGCAGGCCAAGGTGTATCAACATATAGAGGAACTGAAGGAGAAGAAGTTCATCCAAGCTAGCGTATCGCCATGGGCAGCACCCGTGGTACTTGTAGGGAAGAAGGATGGGTCGTCCAGATTGTGTATCGACTACAGGAAGCTTAACGCGGCAACAGTAAAGAACAAGTACCCACTACCAAGGATCGACGACTTATTTGATCAGTTGAGCAGGGCCAGAGTTTTCTCCAAGATAGATCTTCGTTCAGGGTACCATCAAGTGAGGGTTCGAAAGGAAGACATTCTAAGACAGCATTCAGGTCGAAGTATGGACATTATGAATTCTTGGTAATGCCGTTTGGTTTGACCAATGCTCCAGCAATATTCATGGATTTGATGAACCGCATCTTTATGCCGTATTTAGATCAGTTTGTCGTAGTATTTTTCGACGACATTCTTGTGTACTCTGCTAGTGAAGAGGAGCATGAAGACCACCTCAGGAAAGTGTTGTAGGTTCTGAGAGAAACCAGTTGTATGCCAAGCTCAGCAAGTGTGAGTTCTGGATGGACCATATTTCATTCTTGGGTCATATCGTATCAGGAGCTGGAGTAGCAGTGGATCCCAAGAAGGTAGAAGCAGTAGAGAGTTGGCCAGTACCCAAGACCGTAGCTGATGTACGGAGTTTCTTGGGATTGGCGGGATATTACAGAAGATTTGTGTCAGATTTTGCAAGACTTTCAGCACCCATGAATCGTTTGACCCGGAAGGATATGCCATTTGTTTGGTCGGCAGAATGTTAGGCATCATTTGAGAATTTGAAGCAAAGATTAATATCAGCACCCATTCTTACATTGCCAGTTGGACCCGGAGGTTTTATCGTATATTGTGATGCGTCAGGTAAAGGACTTGGATGTGTCCTCATGCAGCACGGGAAGGTGATAGCATATGCATCTAGGCAGCTTCGGGACCACGAGAAGAATTACCCAACTCATGATTTGGAGTTGGCGGCATAGTAGTTTGCTTTGAAGCTATGGAGGTATTACTTATATGGTGACCGAGTAGACATGTACACAGACCACAAAAGTCTGAAGTATATTTTTACTCAGAAGGAGCTGAACATGAGGCAGAGAAGATGGTTAGAACTGATCAAGGATTATGACGTAGAGCTTCAGTATCATCCAGGCAAGGCTAATGTGGTAGCAGACGCTCTCAGCAGAAGGGACAGCACATTTATGTTGACAACACAGAGGCATATCTTAGAAGATCTTCAGGAGATGGGCATAGAAGTTATACTTCCTAGCGATATAGGAGTTCTGGCAAGTCTACAAGTCCAATCTGACTTGGTAGATAGGATCAAGGCAGCTCAGGCACAAGACCCAAGGATTCAGAAGCTTAGGACAGAATGTGAGTCAGGGCTCAGGAAGGAGATGCAAATCCACGAAGATGGTATACTTAGGTTTGGATCACGTCTATGTGTGCCTAGTGGAGATATCAGACAGGAAGTTATGGCAGAAGCTCACAGTTCCCAGTATTCTATACATCCTGGAGGGACCAAGATGTACCAAGATATCAAGCATCACTTCTGGTGGAACGGGATGAAGAGGGAGATAGCTAGGTTTGTCTCCGTTGCTTGGTATGTCAGCAAGTGAAGGCAGAACAGCAGAGGCCAGCTGGATTATTGCAACCGCTTCCTATCCCGGAATGGAAGTGGGAGCATATTACAATGGACTTTATGACCGGTTTACCGAGATCACCAAGTGGTAAAGATGCTATTTGGGTGATAGTAGATCGGCTTACAAAGGTAGCACATTTTCTTCCTTTTAGAGTAGGGCAATCTACAGAAAAGTTGGCAGAGTTGTATATGCAACATATAGTCAGGCAGCATGGAGTTCCTGTCAGTATTGTGTCAGACCGAGATACCCGCTTTATATCACATTTCTGGAAGAGCTTGCATCATAGTCTGGGTACCAAGTTGAGGTTTAGCACGGCTTACCACCCACAGACGGATGGGCAATCAGAAAGAACGATTCAGACTTTAGAAGATATGTTGCGGGCTTGCACTCTAGATTTTGGAGGGTCTTGGAAGAGTCACCTACACTTGGTCGAGTTCTCATACAACAATAGTTATCAAGCCAGTATCCAGATGGCACCATTTGAGGCACTATATGGTAAGAAGTGTAGATCGCCACTAGCATGGGATGATATCGGGGAAAGGAAGATGCTAGGCCCAGAAATGATTATCCAGACGGTTGAAGTGATTAAGGGAATTAGAGAGCGACTTCGTGTTGCGCAGGATCGGTATCGTCATTGGGCGGACCAGCATCGTAGGCCGCTAGAGTTTTCTGTTGGGGACCACGTGTTCTTGCGGATCTCACCTACCCGTGGGGTCATTAGATTTGGCGTTCGTAGGAAGTTGAGTCCACGATACGTAGGCCCATTCGCTATTCTTGATAGGGTAGGCGATGTTGCTTATCGTTTGTCCCTTCCACCTTCGTTACGAGAGGTGCATGACGTGTTTCATGTATCTCAATTACGAAGGTATGTGTCGGACTCCAGCCATATCCTCGATCATTCAGAACTGGTTGTTGGTACCAACCTGTCTTACGAGGAGCAACCTGTGTCTATCTTGGACCGAAGGGAGAAGATACTCAAGAACCGAACAATTAACCTTGTTCGGGTTGCTTGGGGTCATCACTCTTTGGGAGAGTCAACGTGGGAACGTGAGGATGATATCCGATCACGGTATCCACATCTGTTTGACTCACAAGGTATATCTTTTCTGTGTACCTTGATTGTCTTGATTCCTCATGCTTATCACCTTATGGGTAGAATTGCTTGATATCGTAGATTATTAAGTATAGATATGTTACTTGCTATGGACATTGTAAAATGATTGCTTTATTAAATTGCTTGTACTTAGATTGGTTTAGCCCCGATGTTTCTATCCTGCTTGGATTTGAAATTCCGAGGACGGAATTTTTCTAAGGAGGGTAGAGATGTCACTCCCCGTTCCCAGAATGCGTATTTTTATACATGTACAACTCATGTGTATTTATTTAGTATTTATCATGTGTTTATTTAATATTTATCATGTATTATCCTGTATTTAAATTCCTTTAATTTTATGTTAATCATTAATCTACTCTTTAAATTTTCATGTTAATTTATTTCCTGCAATTTTATTTCTGTAATTTTATTTCTGCACTTTATTTCCTGCTCTTATTCCCTGCCTTAGTCTTATTTGGGTTCGAGTTAGCCTTGGTTGGATCCCCTACAACCCGACCCATTGGACCCGGCTCAACTCCACCTACCACCCCTTTATTTAAAGCCACCCTCTCCATCTCTCTCCTCATTACTCATTCTCACCATTACTCCTCTTCTTCTTCTTTCATTACTCTCTCCACCTACCAAACCGTAGGCAAGTACAACTTGCTCCACATGAGAACCCATGTTTTTATGGTTCATTTATCTTCCTCTCGTGATCCTAAGAGAGTTTAGAACTTGGCATTTTTCATTTCGAAGTCTTAATTTTTGTAGATCTAGAAATAAGTTATTTTCGGAGTTTGGTGGTTTTGATCTATCAAACTTCTTTGTTTTCAAGTTTTGCTGGTTCTATGTTGTAGAGAATTTTATTCTACCCAATTTTGACCTTTGGAAAGTTGGATTTGGACTTGTTTTGACCAAGTTATGGACCTTTGAAGCTTTGGAGTGCAACCGTGGAGTTCTTGCTGTTTGGAGAAGACAGTGAGCAGTGTACGCTAGCTTTTTAGCTTGCGTCACTGAGCTGTACGCGCTCTTTAGTGCAGCACAGTATGGAGTCCATACGCTGCCTTTTTAGGAAGCGTGTGTCTTGCATACGCTACCTTTTGGAAACGTATGTCGTATGGAGTCCATACGCTGCCTTTTGGGAGCGTATGACTTGCATACGCTG
>JANAVB010008400.1:21325219-21369591 GCA_029216955.1 Iris pallida | reverse complement strand
ACAGAAGTTTATCAACCTCAGATAGGCTGGCAAGACTGTAGATGCTTATGCAGCGGAGTTCTGCAGATTGAGTAGGTTTGTCCCAGAGATGGTAGCAACGGAGCGCCAGAGGGCGATGAGGTTCCAGTAAGGGTTTCATCTTAAGCTCTTGCAATTGATAGAGGGGCACAACTATCAGACTTTTGACGAAGTATTAACGGCAACCCGCAGGCATGAAATCACCATTCAGAGGCTTGCAGCAAGGACTGGAGGTCAGAAGAGATCCCACAGTCAGATTGAAGGAGGAGGGGGAGCAGCGCCCCAAACAACAGCACCATCCCCTGGCATTCGTATCCACGATATGGCGATACGGGGACCAGCACCACCCAGGCAGCAGCAACAACAACCAAGGAAGAACCAGCAACCCCCGGCGGGCTGCACTTATTGTAGAAAGATGGGACACACTAGAGACGTGTGTCGGACATTGAACGGGCAGTGTTTGATATGTGGAAATCCAGATCATCGGGTTACCACATGTCCCATGAATTCGAGGTCAGGAGGACCAGTGCAGCAGTTTCCTGCTCTGCCAGCACCAGGGGCAGGGCAGTATCGAGGACCAGCGGTAGCAGAGAGACCGTTGGCACAGCGCCCGTTAATGCCGCAGGCTCAGATGTTTCGGCAGCAGGGACCGCCGATGCAGCAACACCAGCATAGACCACCCCAACATCATCAAGGCAGGGGCCAGCAGCAGCACCAGGCTAGGCCGCAACATGGGAACCAGCAAGGAGGTCGAGGGCAGGCATTCACTCTGTCCTTGGAAGAGGCATTAGCGTCGAGAGATGTCGTGGCAGGTAACATTCTCGTCGCCTCATATCCCGCAGTAGCATTGTTTGATTCGGGAGCATCCCACTCATTTATATCTGCACAATTTGCGACACGGCTAGGAATGGAGTTCGAGACATTGCCAGGGAGGTTGAATATACTCACTGGTAATGGGCTTGTAGGAGTTAGTAGAGTTATTCTAGCGTGTAGTATTGTAGTTTGCGGGCATTCTTTACCCGCCCAGTTGATAGAATTTCCTGTTAGAAATTTCGACGTTATCTTAGGCATGGACTGGCTGAAAGACAGTCATGCGACAATAGATTGTCGTAGTGGGAGTGTATGTTTTGATATTCCAGGCATGAAGAGATTCGCCTTAGTCAGATCAGAGGCAACTCAGCAAGAGCAGGGAGTAATAACGGCAATGGAAGAAGTTCAGGTTCCGAAGGTAGTTGAAGAATTTCTAGACGTGTTTTCCGAAGAACTTCCAGGTCTACCACCGGTTAGAGATATTGAGTTCAGTATAGAATTGGCACCTGGGACTAAACCGATATCAGATCGGGTATACAGAATGGCAGATTCAGAGCAGGCCAAGGTGTATCAACATATAGAGGAACTGAAGGAGAAGAAGTTCATCCAAGCTAGCGTATCGCCATGGGCAGCACCCGTGGTACTTGTAGGGAAGAAGGATGGGTCGTCCAGATTGTGTATCGACTACAGGAAGCTTAACGCGGCAACAGTAAAGAACAAGTACCCACTACCAAGGATCGACGACTTATTTGATCAGTTGAGCAGGGCCAGAGTTTTCTCCAAGATAGATCTTCGTTCAGGGTACCATCAAGTGAGGGTTCGAAAGGAAGACATTTCTAAGACAGCATTCAGGTCGAAGTATGGACATTATGAATTCTTGGTAATGCCGTTTGGTTTGACCAATGCTCCAGCAATATTCATGGATTTGATGAACCGCATCTTTATGCCGTATTTAGATCAGTTTGTCGTAGTATTTTTCGACGACATTCTTGTGTACTCTGCTAGTGAAGAGGAGCATGAAGACCACCTCAGGAAAGTGTTGTAGGTTCTGAGAGAGAACCAGTTGTATGCCAAGCTCAGCAAGTGTGAGTTCTGGATGGACCATATTTCATTCTTGGGTCATATCGTATCAGGAGCTGGAGTAGCAGTGGATCCCAAGAAGGTAGAAGCAGTAGAGAGTTGGCCAGTACCCAAGACCGTAGCTGATGTACGGAGTTTCTTGGGATTGGCGGGATATTACAGAAGATTTGTGTCAGATTTTGCAAGACTTTCAGCACCCATGAATCGTTTGACCCGGAAGGATATGCCATTTGTTTGGTCGGCAGAATGTTAGGCATCATTTGAGAATTTGAAGCAAAGATTAATATCAGCACCCATTCTTACATTGCCAGTTGGACCCGGAGGTTTTATCGTATATTGTGATGCGTCAGGTAAAGGACTTGGATGTGTCCTCATGCAGCACGGGAAGGTGATAGCATATGCATCTAGGCAGCTTCGGGACCACGAGAAGAATTACCCAACTCATGATTTGGAGTTGGCGGCAATAGTATTTGCTTTGAAGCTATGGAGGTATTACTTATATGGTGACCGAGTAGACATGTACACAGACCACAAAAGTCTGAAGTATATTTTTACTCAGAAGGAGCTGAACATGAGGCAGAGAAGATGGTTAGAACTGATCAAGGATTATGACGTAGAGCTTCAGTATCATCCAGGCAAGGCTAATGTGGTAGCAGACGCTCTCAGCAGAAGGGACAGCACATTTATGTTGACAACACAGAGGCATATCTTAGAAGATCTTCAGGAGATGGGCATAGAAGTTATACTTCCTAGCGATATAGGAGTTCTGGCAAGTCTACAAGTCCAATCTGACTTGGTAGATAGGATCAAGGCAGCTCAGGCACAAGACCCAAGGATTCAGAAGCTTAGGACAGAATGTGAGTCAGGGCTCAGGAAGGAGATGCAAATCCACGAAGATGGTATACTTAGGTTTGGATCACGTCTATGTGTGCCTAGTGGAGATATCAGACAGGAAGTTATGGCAGAAGCTCACAGTTCCCAGTATTCTATACATCCTGGAGGGACCAAGATGTACCAAGATATCAAGCATCACTTCTGGTGGAACGGGATGAAGAGGGAGATAGCTAGGTTTGTCTCCCGTTGCTTGGTATGTCAGCAAGTGAAGGCAGAACAGCAGAGGCCAGCTGGATTATTGCAACCGCTTCCTATCCCGGAATGGAAGTGGGAGCATATTACAATGGACTTTATGACCGGTTTACCGAGATCACCAAGTGGTAAAGATGCTATTTGGGTGATAGTAGATCGGCTTACAAAGGTAGCACATTTTCTTCCTTTTAGAGTAGGGCAATCTACAGAAAAGTTGGCAGAGTTGTATATGCAACATATAGTCAGGCAGCATGGAGTTCCTGTCAGTATTGTGTCAGACCGAGATACCCGCTTTATATCACATTTCTGGAAGAGCTTGCATCATAGTCTGGGTACCAAGTTGAGGTTTAGCACGGCTTACCACCCACAGACGGATGGGCAATCAGAAAGAACGATTCAGACTTTAGAAGATATGTTGCGGGCTTGCACTCTAGATTTTGGAGGGTCTTGGAAGAGTCACCTACACTTGGTCGAGTTCTCATACAACAATAGTTATCAAGCCAGTATCCAGATGGCACCATTTGAGGCACTATATGGTAAGAAGTGTAGATCGCCACTAGCATGGGATGATATCGGGGAAAGGAAGATGCTAGGCCCAGAAATGATTATCCAGACGGTTGAAGTGATTAAGGGAATTAGAGAGCGACTTCGTGTTGCGCAGGATCGGTATCGTCATTGGGCGGACCAGCATCGTAGGCCGCTAGAGTTTTCTGTTGGGGACCACGTGTTCTTGCGGATCTCACCTACCCGTGGGGTCATTAGATTTGGCGTTCGTAGGAAGTTGAGTCCACGATACGTAGGCCCATTCGCTATTCTTGATAGGGTAGGCGATGTTGCTTATCGTTTGTCCCTTCCACCTTCGTTACGAGAGGTGCATGACGTGTTTCATGTATCTCAATTACGAAGGTATGTGTCGGACTCCAGCCATATCCTCGATCATTCAGAACTGGTTGTTGGTACCAACCTGTCTTACGAGGAGCAACCTGTGTCTATCTTGGACCGAAGGGAGAAGATACTCAAGAACCGAACAATTAACCTTGTTCGGGTTGCTTGGGGTCATCACTCTTTGGGAGAGTCAACGTGGGAACGTGAGGATGATATCCGATCACGGTATCCACATCTGTTTGACTCACAAGGTATATCTTTTCTGTGTACCTTGATTGTCTTGATTCCTCATGCTTATCACCTTATGGGTAGAATTGCTTGATATCGTAGATTATTAAGTATAGATATGTTACTTGCTATGGACATTGTAAAATGATTGCTTTATTAAATTGCTTGTACTTAGATTGGTTTAGCCCCGATGTTTCTATCCTGCTTGGATTTGAAATTCCGAGGACGGAATTTTTCTAAGGAGGGTAGAGATGTCACTCCCCGTTCCCAGAATGCGTATTTTTATACATGTACAACTCATGTGTATTTATTTAGTATTTATCATGTGTTTATTTAATATTTATCATGTATTATCCTGTATTTAAATTCCTTTAATTTTATGTTAATCAATTAATCTACTCTTTAAATTTTCATGTTAATTTATTTCCTGCAATTTTATTTCTGTAATTTTATTTCTGCACTTTATTTCCTGCTCTTATTCCCTGCCTTAGTCTTACTTATTTGGGTTCGAGTTAGCCTTGGTTGGATCCCCTACAACCCGACCCATTGGACCCGGCTCAACTCCCACCTACCACCCCCTTTATTTAAAGCCACCCTCTCCATTCTCTCTCCTCATTACTCATTCTCACCATTACTCCTCTTCTTCTTCTTCTTCATTACTCTCTCCACCTACCAAACCGTAGGCAAGTACAACTTGCTCCACATGAGAACCCATGTTTTTATGGTTCATTTATCTTCCTCTCGTGATCCTAAGAGAGTTTAGAACTTGGCATTTTTCATTTCGAAGTCTTAATTTTTGTAGATCTAGAAATAAGTTATTTTCGGAGTTTGGTGGTTTTGATCTATCAAACTTCTTTGTTTTCAAGTTTTGCTGGTTCTATGTTGTAGAGAATTTTATTCTACCCAATTTTGACCTTTGGAAAGTTGGATTTGGACTTGTTTTGACCAAGTTATGGACCTTTGAAGCTTTGGAGTGCAACCGTGGAGTTCTTGCTGTTTGGAGAAGACAGTGAGCAGTGTACGCTAGCTTTTTAGCTTGCGTCACTGAGCTGTACGCGCTCTTTAGTGCAGCACAGTATGGAGTCCATACGCTGCCTTTTTAGGAAGCGTGTGTCTTGCATACGCTACCTTTTGGAAACGTATGTCGTATGGAGTCCATACGCTGCCTTTTGGGAGCGTATGACTTGCATACGCTGACTTGGATGGTCAGGAGTCGTATGGAGTCCATACGCTGCCTTTTGGGAGCGTATGACTTGCATACGCTGACTTGGATGGTCAGGAGTCGTATGGAGTTCATACGCTACCTTTTGGGAGCGTATGACTTGCATACGCTGACTTGGATGGTCAGGAGTCGTATGGAGTTCATACGCTATCTTTTGGGAGAGTATGACTTGCGTACGCTCACGTGGATAGTAAGGAGTCGTATGAAGTCCATACGCTGCCTTGAAGAGGAGTCGTATGGAGTCCATACGCTAGCATGACCTGAGCGTACTCTGGCTTGAGCGTAGCTTGACCTGAGCGTACGCTGACATGAGCGTAGGCTGACATGAGAGTAGCCTGCTTACCCTGGATCTTCTATAGCCCTGTATATTGATATTTTATTAGATATTTAACGTCCATTTTATATCCTTACGCCTTTTGGCATAAACTTGATATAATCATGATATGTTAATATTTCTGTTAAATATGGATTGTTACGTGGGATGAACCATGTGTGAATTGAGTATAGATACCCCGATTGACTGGAATTAAACCCTGAGAGTTGTAGACTCGACCCCACTGAATATTAGTTGACTTTCATGCCTTGTCACCATTGATAATGACGGTTATCTTGACTAAATTGATCATGCGTTCCTAGTTGGAACTGAGAGGCTGGCTAGTCGTCTTATTAAATTAAATGAATGAGACACGTTCATGTTATGAACTATTGTAATCGACTGGCTGATCCCGAATATTGACATACATGCACATGCAGGCTTCAATCTATTTATTTATTTATTTACTTATTTATTTTCTACAAAAGAAGCATGTGTACTTTATGGTCAATGCATGATTACCGTGGTTAGATTTGATTGTTGCATTACGCTATGTAAGACCTGCAACCTAACCGCACTGGTATCGTTGTAGAGTTGTGCATATCGTACCCCGTACGAAAGCACTCATTTGAATGACCATGATCCACGGCATGGGACTTCACTCAACGTAGGGACTATTAAGTTAAATAAAATAATAATGGCATGGAGAGAATGGATTCCCGAGTTCTTACATGGCAGCCCCCTTGGGACAAGTAGTACCCGACGGGCCGGCTGGTTCCCACAGATACTGTAAAACTGCCACACGAGCAGGGAACAGTATCTGCTTATATTATTATTGTATATTGTATATTGATGATGGGCGTCCTGCTAGGACTCGTCTAATTCATGCATGGCGCACATAATTCACTGGATAGACTAGCCTTGCTTGCACATAGTAAGAACTGAGGAATCCCTAATTGCATAATTCCAGGATAACTTGGAACTCACAATAGCAAGCCGTAGGAGTTGATTGGCCGTTTAAAATGATTTGTTTGTGTACTGTACTACTCTATTACCTAACTGGGATGATCAGAATGTCAGGACATGATGGGCCAACTTCTGTCCTTGTTTGGTTGGGAGGTTGGTTCGAAGTGTCGTGATGTTATGAGAATCCTAGTGGCAAGCAGAGATCTATTTGTCATATTTCTCATTACTGGTTTTAGTTCTCATGTCGTACTTCCTTGTGGTACTTGCTATTAGAGGTCTAACCTCTCTGGTTTTGCATGGCCAGATTTAGAGCCGGTCCCCGAGGATCCAGCTTACTTCTACCTCCAAGATGGTCAACACTAGAGGGATGATCGCAGGAGGACTCGAGTGGGTTTCTTACTTCCCCGCTCGTTTTGTTATCTACTTTATACCTTGCCGTTTGGCACCGACATGTTAGTCGGATTGTCTTGTACTTACTTTTTACATAATTGTAACTAAAGTCAGGCTGCAGCTGATAACAATTGTGTATACTTTTGCTACATCAATCTGGCTATGTTTTGTAAAGCCAGATATCAAGAACATTTTGACAGAGCGTTTGGGACGCCTTAATGCTTTATCTTACATGTTCTCTATTACTGTTTCTTGTTTAAATGATTGAGACAATAGATGTGAAGTGACCATAGTGAGACTTTTATGTAGTATGCATCCCCTCGTCTTTTAAACAGCATTGATCGTATTATATGGTATTCATCTACCCGTAATACGTAGCTGGCTGAGTCATTCCACCGCTCTTCAGTATTCTGGTTCTGGGGCGTGACAGACTGATACCAGGTGCGAGCAAGATCTTGCATCCGGCTAGCTGCTGCCTCTATCTGGAGATCTGCCGGTATCCGGGCCAAACGGAAGATCTTCTCTATATGCTCGATCCACTCGTCAGCATATAAAATCCCCTCCATCCCCAGGAAGTCTCTGGGGCTCATCTTCTGGAACTGCTCTATCCCAGGTGTCTTCGGCTGCTGGACTGCTGGTCGAGCTGCGACTGTCGTAATGGCCAAATCCATGCCCCTGGCCTGCCGAACCTACTGCGCCTGCATAAACGGCTGAAAGTAGGCGAACATCTGTGCCGCGTCCACGTATCCTGTAGGCGACGGCTGCTGGAAAGGCACCTCTGGGATGACTGGGTCCTGCCTCCGAACTGGTGGAGGCATACCCCCTGCTGCTGCTGCTGCTGAAGTCCCAATATGAGCAGAGGTGGCAGGAGCTGTAGCCTCCTGACCCTGCTGAACTGGCTGAGAGGTGGCAGTCCCCTCTACAGCAACTACTGTACCAGAGCAATGTGATCGTGTCTCCACCGTCCTGAAGACAGATCGAACAAGGAAGTCAATACTGAGCAGGAATCGATATAATCAAAGGAGGACAGTTTATTTCAAAGAAGGCAAATCAGTACAATATGTAGATGGCATGATTTAAAACAGAATTTTTCTAACTGTAATTGAGTACCTCTCCGATTAAGCCTATCTCTCAAATCCTATCGGGCTGTAGTGATACTCTAGTTCGAATACCACTACATAAACTCGACCTGCATGGGCCACCACTAAAAACATGTCACGATCCGTACCCACTGTGAGGGTACGAGTACGTAACGGCGCAGCCTACGCCGCAGTGTCGGCGGTAGAACGCTGTCCTAGGTTATTATCTAATCAACAACTCACGCAATTATATAATGTACTTGTCAAATCTCAACTCCAAACGGAGGACAAGTATAGATATAATGAAATCTCAATCACAGTCTAAGCACGATAAGATAACACAGAAGTTTATAACTAAAGACTAAACAACAACAATTATAAACTACTAAATAATAATATCTAAAACAAACTCAAATACAAACTCGTATCACAAGTTATTACAATTCAAGTTCTAAAACATGAAAACTAAACCAGTCTACTAGCTAGTCTCCCGATCACTCCTGAATGTCGGGGCCAAAGGTAGTTATCCCTCGTCAGGTCCATAATGAGTAGGGCAAGTATCCTCAGGGCAATCATCTGTAAAATTTCAACAGGTCCAGTCAGGACAGGAACGAGCACAATCTCATCTAGAAAACCCAAGTAAATGACAGAGAACTATAAAGCAGTTATAGACAGTTGTATTGATGAACATGGCAGTTTATATTCAGGTGGTGGTATAGAGAGACAGATAAAGTACAAGGAAAGTAAGTAACTAAACAAGAAAAGAATCATGGCAATAAAGATTGTAAAATAAAATCTAGCTGAACTAGAGTAATGTGATGAGTCCAGACAGTACAATATAAGTCGAGTGTAATCCCAATGTGAGTCTAATACAAGATGAGTCGAATGTGATTCTAATCATTGTTCTAATAAGGTGATTCGAATAAGGTGGTGCGAATAATGATTCACATGATGTTCTAACAATGATTCGAATAAATTCTCCAAGTGTGTTTTAAAATACTGAGATAGACATGTAAACGGCTAAGGGTAATAAGGCACACCGTACACCTGGCCAAGAGTGGGATGGCTATCGTTCGAATATCATTCACAGAGGGGTGGTTCAAATAGTAGGATTGTTCATATGTCTAATCAGTATTTCCCCGCCCATTCTAATACAAGTGAATCCATGATCCAACACATCAATCGAATATAAGTCCAACCAGCACATGAAGATGCGAATAGGTGGTTCGAATAGTGATTCGTATGGTGATTCGAATAATAGAGGCAAGACGAGTAAGTATGTGTGTCATGTACATGGATTCAGTAATAACAATACGTGTTTGTAACAGAGAATCACATACAGCTAACTAGAACTGAAGTACAGTAATTGACAAGTAAATGAGAGAACTATCAGAGAATGTACTCGCCTGCTACTCTGAAAAGAGTAGTGTAATATCAGATGTCTGCACCGGAGTCACACTGTCCTAAATAAAGCAGTACAGGTTGTAATATGTTTAAAATAAGATAAATGAAGTTTATGATGCAATCTACATAATTTCTAGGCCAATCTAGGTCAAAGTCAAACTTGGTCAACTCTGGGTCAAACCAAGTCAACATCTAGTCAACTAGGTCAACAACAAGGCTATCTTGGTCAACTGGTCAAACTTAGGGTTTTGGTCAAACTCTGGACTATTGGGTCTACTCTAAGATAACTAACTCATATTCCTAGTCATAGGCTATAGGCTAATTCTCATGCTAGGCTAGTAGGTAACAACCAATTTCATATATATATATGTCCTAACTTTCAGGTTACACATATCCCATGTCATATACACTTAAAGCCTAACACACTAATTAACACAAAACCTTAGGACACAACCCCTAATCCCACACACACACACTAACTCACATGTAAAGGTCAAGTGGCCAAATGGCCAAAAGTTCACATTGCCACCCCTTGACTAATACTAATCCATATCCTAATTGATTTTCAAAACAAAACTCATACACTAACCTTGATACACAAGGGAAAGAGGAGCATAACATCTTACATATATCTAACCTTCACAACATGAGCCTATACTTCTCCTTGCTCTACCTGTAGCATTAGGGGAGAACCCTCCTCTCAAAGATGAACCCAAGACACTCTCAACTGACACTCAAACACACTTGAACTCTATAGGATACAACCTATTTAGACTGATACCCTATGACTTACCTGTTAAACACAACTGCACATAACATATATAGATATGTATATCCCTGTCAACTCTCATCATCAACTCAGGCATCCAAACCCATTAACAGGTATTCGAATTACCAAAACAAACACTCACAACACTGACACCAGTACCTCCCCTCTTAATTATACTGCCAATAGGTAATGCCCAGCTGCTATGTTCCTGCCTAGTGCAGGACTCAACCTCACTGCTGCCATGAATGGTCCTACATTGCCCCTAATCAGTTGACTCCCTGCTAACCCCAATACGTATTGACAACTTGTGAAGCCCTCAAACCTGCACATGCACCTCTCTCTACTGCCCCTATTACAAACCACAACACATTCTAAAACTCACACACCCATATATATATGCAAACCAACTTATGATTTAAATCTCAGTTCTCCATAAACCCAATTCCATTTCAGTTAAAGACATTCAATATTAGAAATCAAAACCAGTTTACTGGTTCAGTTTTTCAGGTTCACTTCATTCCAGTTAAATCTCAGTTCAGGTTTTAAAAATCCTAAACCCATCTCAGGTTCTCAGGAATTTCATTCTAGTCAGTGAATCAAAGGTTCAATCCAGTTAACATTCTACATTCCTAAACCAATCATGAAACAATAGTCAAATGATATTTAAAAACAGTAACTTACAAAATATGTAACCTTAAACCTAGTCTTTCAATCCACAGTTTTACAACAAATTCAGGTTTTTGCATTAACTGTTAGTTTCAATAACTTAATATGAACTCAGATTTAGTTCATATGGTTTCAGTCAATGGACAGATACAGAAATGCCATTTTTGAACCAAAAACCTAACACCTATCATGCAATCCAACCTAGCAATGGCTAAAACACAGTAAATGGATTAAACATGTCAATTAACACTAACATTTCAGTTTTAAAAAAAGGAAATCGATTTCAGGAATATTCACAGTTGACATAAACAGTTCAACATTCAAAAACCTAAATTAAACTACTGAAATTAACAAACATGCATGTGGACATGTCACACGTGTCTAATGGGACACCCACGAGTCTAAGAATTAGGACACAAGGTGTCCAAAATCGAGAAGGATACACCCAGGCACATCCACACTGTGCAGTGTCGTACTGTGAGTACGAGGCACCGTATACTCGACACAGGACACGTGACACTTTGTGCTCGTGTTCGTGTGTTAGCCACACATAGGGCTACACATTGGACACAACACGAGGTGTCCAAGTGGCTTGTGTCAGGTGTACGAGACACGTATCAGTGGTCGAAACCAACGCGTGCAGAATCAGTGTAAACCCAGTGCACGCATGATTTCTTCGTGCACACACATCGAGGTCCCATGAAACTTTATAGGTGTCGTGTCATTCATTAGGAGAACCTATCCACCAAATTTTGTGACCTGAGTCGCCGTGTCGTGTCCGCTAGGACACCCGAGCAGCAGGGCACTGAGCGCAGCCTGCTGTGCGCGTGTTCGTGTCCTCGTTCTGACACGACAAGACACAAAAACCAACTCAGACTTCATGAAACCTAAATTACACATATAGATCTACAATTTCATATAATTAGATTTACAAAAATCGAAAATAAAATCCATAGAGGCATTTAATCAAACACCTACACAATACGTATGACACGTGTCCGATACGGACACCAAACGGACACGAAATTGACCCAAACTTCAGGGACAGCTAGGGGACTCCTAGATCTAGCCCTAAATGCAAATAAAATGAAATATTAATGCAATTTGTGAAGTTTTACCCATAGGTGCAAAAAGCATAAAAAAGCTCCAAATGGGGGATTCTTCTTTGCTAGCCAAATGCTCCCAAATTGTCCCAAAGCTGGGATTAAACCCCACGATCAGAAAATAGGAGAGTATTAGGTTCTAATGCAAGAAACTACAGTTAAAAAGGATTTAAAATGAGAAATCTATGGATTGGAGAAGAATGGACAAACCTTTCTTTTCCTATGTGTTGAAATGAAATAAAAGAGGCAATAACTAATGAATAAGTGTTTATATAGGGTGGGGATCCCTATGTGGCTGGTCACTTAGGGTTTGGTTAGGGTTAGGGCTTCTAGTTATGGGCCATGGGCCAAGTCACAAGTCATTAAGTCCTTAAATCACAAGTCATTTCATTAAACCACAAACCATGAAATAATTTCACTTAAACCAATCCTCCTAATCCAAAATTAGTTTCTAAGTGACTAAGGTAGGTTAACCTAGGTTAGACTAGGGTCACCATGGCTAGGGTTAGCTTCTAGGCTAGTCTACAAGTCTCAAACTAGTCAAAGCCCAAACTAGGAATCACCAATCCAATAAATAATCAAATAATTCTAATAAGTCAAAATGACCAAACTACCCCTAGACTAAAAATGATAATTAAATCATCCTAATGACATGGTTAGGCTCTAGGTCAGACAGTCTCTCGGGTTTCACTAGCAGCACATCAAAATTACAAGTCATTACCTAAAATAATTTTTAAATAGTTTAAAAATGATTAAAAATCACCAAAAATTATAATGTGAAATAAATATCAATAAATAATAATTATAATTACAAAATTTCAAAATTACCCTCATCTGAAAAACTGGGTGTTATATTACATGTGTATCAGTGGGTGCCAAGACCCCTCAAAATGTATACAAATATCAATTAAAACTTTGTATAAATTGTTGCATACCTACGTATCTCAAACACTCAACCCTACTAGATATGAGTTTTCCATCCATCCTGAGAGAGTAAAATTTCTTTATTATATGGGGAAGAAAAAAAGGATGGATATAGATTCTTACATGTTCAGTAGAATGATGCATCTCGTAGAAAAACCAACTGCAAGGACAGCTCTCCCTTTCGGGGGATTTGTATGCTCAATGGCTAGTAAACATTATGTCCCAAGCTTACCAGGGGATGTTTATGTTAAAAATAAAGGCCCCATGAGAAAACTAACCTTCACTCGAATGTTTGGAAAACTAGCAACAAGCAAACCATCAACATTTGGAAAACCATCAATTTATGGAATCCCAAACACTAAGGATAGGGTTGATGAACTATACAATTTTGTTGCTGCAAACTTTAAGAATGTCTTCAAAGAGATGTAGAATATATCCGACAGCCAAAAATTGATTCTGGATAAGATTAACCAGATAGAGTTTGAATTTGCTGACGAAGAATAAGATTTTTCTTTCATCGTGAAGAAGGTAAATGGGGCTAGCCCCAACTGGTGCTACTTTGTATTTTCTCTCTCTTATTCTACTACTCTTGATGATTCCGTAATCTAATATACACATTTATACTCTAATATGTGAATGACACATATATACACATTCATACTCTGTTACTAACTGATCTAGCTTTCCATGCTGTATTATTTTTTTATCTGACTTCTAGGTTCGCTTGCTAACTATATATACTTGCTAATAGGATGATATCAGTATCATCACTAAAGAAGGAATTCAGGGAATCATTTATATTTGAATTAAGGCTCCAATCCAGTTATTACTATGTACATTGTATATACTTGTGAGCTTCAACTCAGCTAAACCGAATGTTCATCTCTGATGCTTAAGGATATATCAAAACTTGTTAGCCCCTATATTCTATATTAAACACTCTAGGACAGAAGCACATGGTCTTGAATCATAGCTACTCTGGATATCCTTGATGCTCTGATACTCTGCTACTTGATGCTCTGATACTACAAATAATTTATAATAAAAGTTAATATTGTACTGATACTCTGCTACTTGATGCTCTGATTCTCTGATACTCTGCTACTTGATGCTCTGATACTCAGCTAAACCGAATAGTTAATATTACACTGATACTTCTGCTACTTGATGCTCTGATACTTGCACTGATATTGCCCAATTGCACCCTGAAATGGTAATTTAGGACTGAACAGATGATGGTCCAATGCATGTACAGAGTGGAAAATGCCTCAATGCATGTAATGTATGTCTGATACTAGAGGTAGGACTGAGCTGGAATACTCCCCCAGTCAGCAAAATTTGGTATTATAAGCATGAGCACACTGCTACAATATAGGTTGTACTTAAGGGTAAGCCAGACACTTAAACTTGCTTGGTATCCTGACACTAGAGAGAGTCCTTGAGAGTAACCTAACACTTGAGCTAACTGGAGAGTGTACTCACTACTCAGTGATAGATACAAAATAGGGTCGCATCATAGAATCCGTACTGTGCACATTGATACTCTAATGTTAGAACCTGCAGTGTGCACATTGATACTCTTATGTAAAAACACACACTGTGCACATTAACACTCTAATGCTAGCCCTCACTTTGATACTTCTATTTATATTTCTGGAAGTCATTTCTATATATACAGTGAGTCCATACTGACTATAATTTCTTATTCCATCCCTCAAGGTGTAGGTGAAGGAGATTTTGAGGAAGAAAAAGAAAAAAAAGAAGAAAAAATAAGAAGAAGAAAATGGAGATGGAGATGAAGATTCATCTTTTGAGTTTTAAAACATTTATTTCAATTTAGAAGTAATATTTGAATTATAATATGGTTTTGAATATTTGTTGGTCTTGGCGGTCAAACTAAATTTTGTGTTTAAAAATTGTAAGACTAAAATTTTCGCTTGTACTAAGCACCGTTACGGTGCATGGTTCATAATTTGTTTGGAAAATGTAACATAGTCTTGAATTTAGAGTAGGTCTGATATTTGTTTGGATTATTGTATTATGAAATACAGGTTCTATATTGTACTACTAACATGGATTATGTAGATTACTCTAACGTGGATTATGCAGTTTATTGGACTTGGAATGAAGTATACTTAATTTGATTATGATTTGTTTGGTTGAAGCATTTATTTGATTTTCAGTTGGTCTTCAAAGATGATTTTAATTTTTTAGTGTATTCCTTTGATTTGTAGATGGCCTTCACAGATTTCATGAGTCCTGGGTGTATTCTTGGGATCACAAACTTTATTTGATTGGAATGTGTTTTGCTTTCTGTAAATAATCAGTACATCGATACCATCAGTATGAATTCGATGTCAGTTTAATGCATAATGTAATCCTGCCTGTTCATTCCTTGTTATTACTGAAGCAAAGTATGTAATGTAAGAAAAATTCTCTTGGATAGTAGGTTAATTATATTCAAACACTCACAAAAAAATTTGTTTTCGTCACCCTATTTTGTGCAGCCATACAGAGGAAGCCTGATTAAATGATATTCAGATTTTTTTTAACATGCTTTAATATTAAATGAATAAATGATATTGAGATTAGATTGATCATGCTTTAAAATTTTCCTCAATAAGATAGTGGGTTTATGATATTCATTAAAAGTCAAAATTATATTTGCTTAAATTTTCGATAAATGATATTAAAATTAATGTAAAAATTTGAATATACTTTGGAAAATGATATTAAAAATACTGTAAATATTAGAAAGATGGTTAATATGACAAAATGTTACAATATAAAAATAATATGTTCTCTTCGAAAATATTATCATTAGAAAAGTAAAAAAATATTATCGTTAAAAAACAAAAACAAAGTTTTTTTAAATAAGTGAGCAGATGATCCGCCCGACCTCAGAAGCAGATTTCCTCCGTTCACCACCACCACCTTGGCCTGTAGCCTTATAACCAAAATATTAAATTATTAGATAAAAAATAAAATTTCTGACAATGGCATGGACAATAAATTTTACTAAGTCGGGAGCCTACAGGAGTGGCGTCGCTGGTACTCCTTATTGTTCGAGGAGGGCTCGACAACGTCCGACACGAACCGGACAGATTCTTCTCGGTGCCGTTGGTACTCCTCGTTGTTCGAGGAGAGTTCGACTGTCACGCCCCGACCCAGAATCACCCGAATTATCGTCCTCGCAGGGGGCGTGATGCCGCACGAGCCTGGAGTTGCGCTCGTGCAAGGCAAGATGACAAGTTCTCAAATGGTTATCTTTTGATTCGATATTAACAACGAAAGAAAAATAGAGTATACGAAACAATTCTCTTTATTGATATCCGAAACTTAGATTACAAAGGCTTTCGATAGCCTAACAATATATGCCAGATTGGCACAACACTCAGGTTCTCTCTTGCCCACAAAGGATTTCACCGTTCCATACATTATGCCTTCTATATCTCGGCCGCATCAATCCTGTTGCATAGTCCGAGCGTCAATGCGATCACACGCTTCAATACGCTTCGGCATTCCAAGCCTCAACGCGTTCAAGCAATGATTCGCTGCGAGCCATCCATTCCCTGTACCCTGCATGAAGCTGGTGGGGGATCAGTACGTTCGTCCTCGCATGTACTGATGCAAAGATCTTCTTTCCAAACCGACATTATAGTATTTATGTTGAATCATGCAACTTAGCTTATGATCTTGCTATGTTCTCCTTAGGGTCAATTTTATGGCATATTCGAAAGCGTAAAGCATATTAGCATGGCAAGCATATTATTCGAATTGAAATAGGCAAGCAACAAGCAATCTCGAGTTTGAGTCATGGCGCGACTTATTACCAAGTCGATGCACTCGCCCTTGCACCGACGCAAGGTGAATGCGCCCCATTCCTTCCCTGTCATGTTATAAGTGCATCTCTAAGCAGGATCTATGTTCGGGACACATACGTGCCTACACTTTCAACCCATCGTTCCTTAGCTATATGAAGGCCGTTGGCGTATCCACGCCGGAATGGACTAAAGGAGTTTCTTTCTTTTCTCTCCTTCTTTTCTTAATATTTGTCGGGCTTCCCGGTGTTTAACGGGTGGGTTGCGGTCCCAACAACCAAAACGTTCCCGCTGCATACCATCATTTGCGGCTTTTCCCATCTATAAGACGAGTGCTACTCGCTTAAGGATGTGCGCCTACAAAGATTATTCGATTCCCTCCTAGGCCAAGCGGTTCCGGGGCGCTCCGGCATTTAACCGTTTGGGGGAAACACTCGTGCTCGAGTTATTATCATATTAATCTCAAGTCCATCCCAATCGACCATGCAACGCCCTTATTATTCAAGCAGTCAAATTCAAACAACCAAACATAGTCTGGAGTCCGAGACTCAGACTTTATTATCTCGTATTTCTTCCGTTAACTTTCTATGTTCTTATATTTTGTACTTTATTTCAATGTTCAATGGCATTATGCCTCAACTCAGTGTTCCTCAATCGAACGACCCGAAGGTCTCGAACACCTTTCGAGGCATCATGCCACGTCCGACAGTTCCGTCACATTCATGCCATAACTGTATTCTTTCGCAACGAAGCCATCTTTTATTATTTCGTGCACGTAGGCACGTTTCGACCGTATTTCGATGTTCTATGCCTTAGTGTTCAATGTACGAGGCTTGCGCGCTAGGGTGCTCGCCTATTGTCTTTCAATGTTCTAGCCTTTCTAACTCGTACGCGAAGGTACGGTATGGTTCGTGCACTAAGGCACTCGCCGAGTACATTTATCCTATGTTCTTGCGGCTTGCGCACCGAGGCACTCGCCTTTGTGATATCCAATGTTCCATAGCAACTCGTGCATATGATGCACGTTTCATTTCAATTGTTCTAACTTAGTGTTCGACTCACACTATGATTTACTTTCCGATCGGACCACGTCCGTGGCGTCGATAGGTTAACTTAGCATACAAGGATATATTTGACTTATCGCATGAAGGAGTAAAAAGAAGTCAATCCTCCCACCTTGAGTCGATATGCCTTTGTCGTTTCGCCGAGCCGATGCGGCTCGATTTCATAACTTTATTGCATGGCCACTCTCCTGAATTAGCCATTCGAGCACTTCGTGCTTCATTGAATTATACGTCCGATTTGCCTTAGCGTGCCCAAGTTTTGGCCCGTCGCAAGGCGACGATTTGATTTCGCAGACCCCTTACTAAATATGGCAAAAGATCGACCTCTAATATTTTTGCGTCAATGTATAACCTGCACACGAAAACAACTAAAATCAATACTTGCATCGATTCACACTTGCGCCTTGGTCGATTCAATTTCTTAGAATCTTCGAGCCGATTCAACGCACTCATCCTTCGGGGCAACGCGGCGCTTCGCATCGATTCAAATCGATACATTCTTTGGGACAAGGCAACTCTTCGCATCGACTTAGTTCGATGCGTTGCTCGGGACAACGTAACTCTCGTATCGATTTGCATCGATATATTTCATTCGGTCAACGTGACTCGCTGAGTCAACGTCTCAGCGTAATGCACCGTGCGGAGCGGGACATTACAGAATATACCACTCAAAACAAGGTTCGTCCTCGAACCAAAACCAACACTCCGACTAAGTGTTTTATTGATCGTTTCACACTATCTTGCAAGCTTTTCACTAACATTTCAAAGTCATCCTTGCAGCTCGATTTGAATTTTGTATACAACTCGATTTGGATCCGTACCTATATTCAAGGCGTCCCGAAGATATATGTATTTCGACCAAGTCCAGTCCTAGCAAATTGGAACATAGCTGACAGGTAAATTTCAATCCTATGCCTGCCATCTCTTACTCTCGATCGGACTTGGACTCTAGTGCTTGTTCTCGAAATTTCATTGCATATGCATATTGATACACACGCGATCATCCAACAAAAGTCAAGGCACACGATGCGATTCAAAATCACATTTCTCATTTCGTATGTTTTATCGAAACTATCAATTCTATGCGTCGCGTCGAGCCGTCGTGCATCCGATCGCAACGATCCTTCGCAACGCCTTGCGTTCGAAGTCGCCACCCAGCTATTTTCGAAGTCTGGCTATGCAAATTATCTCGATACGATTTCTTTATCAACATTCGGGATTACACCTGCTAGGTGACTTACCTAGCACCGTGCTTAACTTCTCCCGACGCAACTTTAAATTGACATTGCATAAAGGCCACAATCTATCCGACATGAAAGTTTACATCAAGGCGACAGTGCTCAAGGCAACGATCGCCTTGACACGAAAGTCTTTACGATATGCCTTACGTTCGATTCCTATCGAGTAGGAAATTCACTAGCCAAATTCCTGACTTATCCGTCTCGCAACATCGAACATAAGTTCGATTCACGCAAGCTAAATTACAAGGTGAATCCGAATCTAATGACATGACTCGTAGGTCATTCCCTCATTGTTCCCTCTCGTGCATAGCACGTTTCTCGTAATCGCCTACTCGCATCACCAAGTTCGTTGGTGAATTTCTCGTTCGATCGTCGACCACCGTAACCATTCAAGCATTCATCCGACGAATACTCAAAATCTAACTATAACATTCTTAATCAAAAGCTGTTCCAATAATTCTCGATCGCCTAGACTTATCGTTAACATGTACTGTGTTATATTTGTTATCGGTACAATCTCATATGCGATATCGCATGGGTCATCTTACGGTCTGCAGCATTCAATTTGATTTGGCGGTCAAGTCTTCTAGGGTCAGCTGCCCCGAAGCTACGCTCGATAATTGTGGATTATTAACGAATGACAGTTTACTACGAACCATGCTATATCTTATTTTGGAGCCAAATCACGTTCCGACGATTCTATGCGACTACCCAATTTCGGAAAAAACTATTTCTATCGGTGCAACTGATGCGCAACTATCGTCCGAGTCAAGTCAAGCACTACCGTCGATAATTTTGTAATTTACGAAACATCTACTCATATCGAGTTCGGGTCTATCTTATTTGCGGGTCGACACACGAGATGCTATACGCATCGAGCAAATCGTCGATGACTTATAGTCTCGTCTTGATCAATCATGAAGTTCACGATCAACCAGTTCGTTCCTTCTCGTATAGTTATTTACAAAACTTCGATAGTACAAGGCGCACTCCATTTTGTATCCTCACATCGTACTTACGTTTCCTTACATATCGATCTCGATACGACGTATCAATTTCGATAGCGTAAGGGTCAACTTTGAATCCGTTTAAACGTCGACAACTTGTATTGCATACGTCCAAGTTCGTAATGAACTTTTCCATAAGCATTAACTCGTCTTCCGATTCGCCGCATCCCGCTATACTTTGATCGCGTAACTGAGTTACCGATTATCCAACATCGAACCCTCAAGTCATACGATCTCGCCCTCTAAGTTTCGCGTATTTTTCAGTCGTACTCAAATGAGTTTTGCCGTAACATAACCAACTATTTCTTAGACACGATTACTCACGTCAACCAACTCTTCACCGAAGTCGCACATCGTGCGATTCGATTACAATTCGTATCGCCCAACATTTCTATCAAAATCGCAAGTCGTGCGATTCGATTCGCCTAGCCGAACATTTCTATCAAGATCGCAAGTCGTACGATTCGATTTGCCTCGCCCAACATTTCTATCGAGATCGCAAGTCGTACGACTCATTCGTAAGCTCGAGTTTTCCTTTCCCGTCGGTCCGATTATTACTTCAAGGAATAATCGTTCCGCTAGTCTCGGTCGTCCGACCGACTTATTATTCTCGTTCGACGTATCGTTCATTGATACGAGTCTCACCTTATCGTCCCAACCGATTTTCGAAGAACACTTGCATCAACATACCGTCATACAAATTTCCAATCGAGTCTCGGTACTCTCTCTTCCATTGCAGACAAACCTTCCGTAATTCTCACAACGCGTCGATGCAATTCATCGCACAAGTGGTATACCATATACCACTTGGAATTGAGTCATTCATCGACTATGTGGTATGGCATATACCACTCAAAAATTAAGCCGTTTTCCTCGTATTCTACTCACTATGAACCAACGATCTCTTCCAACTCACGATTTCCGCATTGATCGTGCTTGATCACAACCGTAACTTTGATTCTATCAAAATTCGACACAATTCGGTCAATGTTCTCGTTTGCCAACATAAGTTTGGTGTGCAACCGAACGATTCGTTCTATCGACTTATGATTTTAGTTCCTTTACGTTGCATCTCGTGCAACGGTTTATTTTCAATCTCCTTTGCACTCCGTACAACAATTAATTTGATATGCGTTGCACCACGTGCAATAATTTTTACTTCCAACATGCGTTGCACATCGTACAACGATTTATTCTCGACTTTCAAAGTCAATGTCCAAATCCGTTCAACACATTCGGTATTGGCTTTTCACTTTCATTTTAACGCATATTCACAATTAACTCGTTGCACTTCGTGCATCATTTTATTTCTCATTCAACATGTTACATTGCAACAACATCTCAAATCGTATTTCACAATTTGTTGCGCTTGCAGCAACTAACATTTTTATGGCTCGTTGCATTCAATGTAATATACCCTTCGCGACTTTCTTAGCAAACATCATGTAATTTCCAAAACACATACGGCAAAATTATACGGTTTGTATTAGACTTATTGTATGGAACATCCAGTGCGGCATCGAGTAGAGTCAAGAGTGATTTCAAGTGGTGGTGGGCAACTTTTAGAATTGTAATGAAACGAGCGTCCAGAGGAAATTGAGCCTAGAGCTCTGATAACAATTTGTCACGCCCCGACCCAGAATCACCTGAATCATCGTCCTCGCAGGGGGCATGATGCCGCACGAGCCTAGAGTTGCGCTCGTGCAAGGCAAGATAACAAGTTCTTAAATGGTTATCTTTTGATTCGATATTAACAACGAAAGAAAAACAGAGTATACGAAACAATTCTCTTTATTGATATCCAAAACATAGATTACAAAGGCTTTCGATAGCCTAACAATATATGCCAGATTGGCTACAACACTCAGGTTCTCTCTTGCCCACAAAGGATTGTACCATTCCATACATCATGCCTTCTATATCTCGGCCGCATCAATCCTGTTGCATAGTCCGAGCGTTAATGCGATCGCACGCTTCAATACGCCAACGGCCTTCATATAGCTAAGGAACGATGGGTTGAAAGTATAGGCACGTATGTGTCCCGCACATAGATCCTGCTTAGAGATGCACTTATAACATGACAGGGAAGGAATAGGGCGCATTCACCTTGTGTCGGTACAAGGGCGAGTGCGTCGACTTGGTAAGAAGTCGTGCCATGACTCAAACACGAGATTGCTTGTTGCTTGCCTATTTCAATTCGAATAACATGCTTGCCATGCTAATATGCTTTACGCTTTCGAATATGCCATGAAATTGACCCTAAGGAGAACATAGCAAGATCATAAGCTAAGTTGCATGATTCAACATAAATACAACAATGTCGGTTTGGAAAGAAGATCTTTGCATCAGTACATGCGAGGACGAACGTACTGATCCCCCACCAGCTTCATGTAGGGTGCAGAGAATGGATAGCTCACAGCAAAGCATTGCTTGAACGTGTTGAGGCTTGGAATGCAGAAGCGTATTGAAGCGTGTGATCGCATTGACGTTCGGACTATGCAACATGATTGATGCGGCCGAGATATAGAAGGCATAATATATGGAACAGTAAAATCCTTTGTGGGCAAGAGAGAACCTGAGTGTTGTAGCCAATCTGGCATATATTGTTAGGTTATCGAAAGCCTTTGTAATCTAAGTTTCGGATATCAATAAAGAGAACTATTTCGTATACTCTGTTTTCCTTTCGTTGTTAATATCGAATCAAAAGATAACCATTTGAGAACTTGTCATCTTGCCTTGCACGAGCGTAACTCCAGGCTCGTGCGGCATCACGCCCCCTGCGAGGACGATGATTCGGGTGATTCTGGGTCGGGGCGTGACATCGACGATGTCCGACGCGAACCGGACCGATTCTTCTTTCCTTCTTCATCTCCGTTTCTCCTTCCACCACCAACACCACCACTATGGCCTGTAGCTTTATAACCAAAATATTAAATTGTTAGATAAAAAACAAATTGCAGAATTTACACGTAGATGCACAATTATTGTTATATATATATACGTAGATGTAAAAAATATTAAATTGGATGGACAAAAAAGAGAGTAAATAAGAGTTAATTTAGGGTGTTCATTGAAAAAATTAAAGTGAAGAATGACCTACACTAGCAAGTTACCAAGAGGCCAAGAGTCAAAATCAGCATTAAATGATGTTTATACTCTATTATTCAATCCGAACCAATGGATCAACATCCAATGGTTCAGATCTTGGATGTATCGATACAAATTTTTTTATGGGATGTATTGTATGTCACGACCCGCACCCGCTTTTCGGGTACGAGCTCGTGAGCAAGACAGCTATGTATCGAGCGGACTCCAGCCCAACCCGAATATGTAAACGCTGTCTGGACTTTGTAATGGGTCTAGTCGAGACAAGGCGTCACTATATCTCAATCCATAATAAGAATATGAAACATGAATGAATAATTGTGGTCATGGTCTGCAGCCCATTAGCATATTGTCCGATTAGACTCCAAGAATGATATGAGTCTATAAACTAAGCAGAATTTATCATGGTATGGAATATAAAGCACGAAAGGATAATAAAAAAATATCACAAGCAAATACTTGTATCCCTGCAGGTGTAATCACTACCATCATGATCCGCTAACTAACTCCACGCAATCAGTTACCTGAAGAGATCATCAGGTCCTCAAGGGACATAGCAAGATACATAAAAACATGCCTATCTAACAGTTTAATCATGCAATGATATATAAACAGGGTATAAGCAGGAACTAGACATGAGACTGACATGTGGCTACTGACAGGTAACTATGAACACGGATACGGGATCAACTATGCATAAATGAACTGCTGAAAAAACAAGAGATCAATGGAATACCAAACCCTTGTCCTAAGTGTGGACTCGCAGGTTTGAACTAATCACTAACCCTCGCCCCGAGTGTGGACTCGCAGTTTAGTTCACGACAAACACCCTCGTCCCGAGAATGGACTTGCAGGTGCAAACAGATCACGAATAACACCCTCGCCCCGAATGTGGACTCGCAGGTGCAAACGGTCAACCCTCGCCCCGATTGTGGACTCGCAGGTTATGGAAAACGATACAAGAATAGCAGTTCAATTACATATACTTGTAGACACGACTCAGTCAAGGTACAGGTGACGGTGCGGTACAACTCAGTCATGACACAGGTAAGAAAAACTCTAGCATGAACCATAATGTGGACAAGCATGGTGTAACTACGCTATCAAGCCAGGAAATACTGATATACAAGCAAGTAGGGCTAAAAATCAAACGAACGAGCTCGAACAAATTGTGTTCAAACTCGGTTCGACTAAAGTATTGAACGAGCTTTATTCGAGCCAAGCTCAAGATCAAGTTCAAAAATGGTGTTTGAACTCGGTTTGATTATAGGCTCGAAACATTCGAGCTCGACTCGATTTAGTTCTCGAGCTCGGACGAGCCCGAGCCGAGCCCGAGCCGGGATCGAACAAAAGCCACATTAAACTTGTTGTACGGTTACTCTCAAGTCTTAAAGATTTTTTTGTTGAATTAATTATGCTTTTTACATCACAAATTTACCATCATATAAATAACACAAAAGAAAGTAAATTTTCTAAGACAAAATTTATCAACATCCATAAAAATATGTTGCATATATTAGAAAAAGCCATAATATTAGAAACCGAGCCGAGTTCGAGCCAGTTCGCGAACGAGATCGAGTCGAACAACCTATGGTCGAACTCCGTTCGAACACCACTTCGAACAAAAAAATCGACCGAACTCGGTATCGACCTGCCCACGAACGAGCTTCGAACCGAGCTTGGTTTACTGCAGCCAATAGCGCACTAGCAAGGCACGACCCCTAAAGATGATACTATTTTAAGTAAACGTAGGTTATCGAATATTATTAAAACTATGTCTTAGTTGTCCTCTTTTGACCATAGTTATCTTTATGTCAATATTGGATACAGTTAGTTAAATATCTGATATTATATCATACTTGAGTCATGAAACCAAGGGTTTACTATAGCTAGGTGTACACTAACGAGGCATAAATTCTCGGTAAAATGATTTCATACATGATTTTTTGGAAACTATAGAGGTTAGGAAAATGACATGTCTGTCCCATTGATTTAAAGCCAATACTAGTAGAAATTTTTATAAGTTGGGTAGCATGTCTCCCAACCTTGCATCCTGTTGTCCTCATGACCTATTAACGAGGTAATTGAATGATACTAATGGGTTTACCTAGAAGATAGAGTTTAGAGGTCCCTAATCTATTGGTCGACCAAGGCCTTAGATAAGAAGACAGTAGGATGACTGTACAAGCATGAACACCGGATAAGGCTTAGATTCTTAAGGAACTTGAACTACTTGTGCCTTCTTTCAATCATAAATCTCGTGTACTTATATTTTGACTATATTGACTGATGCTGCTATTATAGCCTAGTTTTGCAAGCTTACTCTTTTATCAAGCTTGATTCAAGACATATGTTTATGGGGGACGCCCACTAGCATATTGTCTAATTAGTGTATTATGGTCTGATTAACGTTAGTGCATTGGCTCGCTCTTCATACGATTAACCTACGAAGATTAAGATATAGATGTGTCTAGGGTCTCATCCGCAACTACCTTGACAACTCCCTTCGAATTATTCAATCGCCCTTGGAACCTCATATTCACATTCGATCCCCTCTTCCTTGAACTCTTTGTTGTTTTTTGCCTTACTTATTTCAGAAAAAACAAATGCTCGTATTTAAGGGACAATAGAGACAGAATGTCTCCCTTAGTTCGCCATACGACCTATGGCCATGAAAGCTATATATACACCATCATTTTCCATCTATTCGAAATCGGAAAACGATCTTCAAACTTGATTCATATCGACCGTATCACATTTTTTATTATGCTGCGTAGTATTCTTCTATAATTAAAAGCCAAGGTACGATATCATGACTTGAAATTTTCTAACTCCGTTAATTTTAGGACTGTGACTTAGTTTAATTTTGAGGAAAAAATTTCTGACATGTATAGGTTATAAGCTTCTCAAATTTTAGGATTTACTAGGATCACCGATTGGTTAGGATAAGATGGTTTCCACTAGGAGGATAAATTTGTGCCACATGAACACCTACTTTCTATTTTAGACCTTTTGGTGTCCATTATCGTGACATTGATATTCAGAGCGTAATACTAACTGTTATCTCCCAACAAATTTCATGTGCAAGCCCTAGACGAGTACACCTTCATTTAGGCATATCATGTCCCACTCAAATACGTCTCATTGTACTCTATTTTTATGATACGACTTTCAGGTCAAAAAGGCTAAATATAACCCTGACCATAATACCGATATACTTCCCGACTACAGTTAGAGACTCATCCTCGACTCAAATCTTTTGACCCAATATATAGTTGTGATCTACTCGAAGTCCACTACACACATGCCATTAGTGTGCCACTCAATGGAGTTCCCATGTGCTACTTAAACACAAAAGTCGCAGAAGGCGCATTCTAGGCTTAAGGAACCTAGTTAACCAACCCGGCTGGCAAATAGCCATCCATTCGAGTTTGAACCTATTCTAGGTTACCCTAACCTAATAGGAATGGTTCAGGTTGATTTTGTGAAATCTTGTCCAGCCAATATAGATTAAAACCCAAGTTCATTCAATCAAAGATTGTTGCCTAATTTTGGAACCCATTAAAACCTAGTTAAACCCATCCATGCATATCGCTACGTTTGGACTATAAACCAAATTTTAGAAAAATAGGTACCTACACCTATTATGTAGTCTCATCTCATGGTCCACTAATCCTTCTTCCATAAAATCCTTAACCGTATCCCTTCGTAGCATATGTTATGCGATGTGTGGAATGTTGTCGTACCAACTTATCTCTGGTTATGCTTGACCAAGACCTCTCCTACTGCCTTGACGAAACATAGTCAATACATGGGCAATATTAAATCACTACCAAAATTTATCGTTTTAGCGACGGCCACATCCGTCGCTAAGACGACGGTAATTACTATTAGTGACCGATTGCCGACGGATATTGGCCAAAAAAATCCGTCGGCAATCAGCTCGTCGCTAATAACCTTCCGTCGCTAAGTTGTCGTCACATGACGGAATAACGACGGATATTCGACGTCACAATACGAAGCATTAGCGA
The DNA here is from genome assembly GCA_029216955.1 of Iris pallida. NCBI lineage: Eukaryota > Viridiplantae > Streptophyta > Magnoliopsida > Asparagales > Iridaceae > Iris > Iris pallida. The sequence continues at coordinate 21,342,379 of JANAVB010008400.1, read as the reverse complement.
CGCATTTCCGACGGACTGTCGTCCACTTCAACTATTAAGTACTGAACTGTGTAGACAATAGCGACGTAAATTTCCATCGATAACCCTTCGTAAAAGCGTATCAGATCGTATCGTTCCGTCGCTCATCCGTCGACACCTTCGATAACAAATGACGGATTAGCGATGGTTTTCTGACGGAAAAGCCGTCGACCAGCTTCTGGAAATTCATGTCATTTCTAGCAACTTGGCGACGGATAAGTCGTCGCTTTACCGTCGAAATATATCGACCGAATAGCGACGGATTAACCGTCGACCTTGTTCTGGAAATTCTTGTTATTTTCATAACACGGGCGACGGATAGGTCGTCGCTATTCCGTCGAACAATATACCATGCCGACGGATAGTCCGTCGACCATCCGTCGCTACCTGGGAAAATTTTCAAATATCCAGTTAGCGACGGAATAACCGTCGAAAAGTAGTCGAAAACTGGTGATGGCCGTCGCAAAACGGTCACAAGTCCGTCGCTAACTGAGAATATTTTGAAAAAAAAATACAGCGCTTTCCCTGTTCGGAAAAATTTGCATAAACCAAACCAATATATAATGCACACCAATTATCCAACAATCACATAGACCAAATATATTATGCACACCAATTATCCAAGAATCACATAGACCAAATATGCACATACGAATTTAATGCACACCAATTATCCAAGAATCATATAGACCAAACCAAATTAATATAAAATAGACATCAATTATCCGGAAGAGTAACCTAATATCCATCGTTATAATCCGATCATTGCACAAATATTCTAAAACACATAGGAAAGAGTTGGCCAGTTACAGTAACCTAATATCCAATCCCGACGACCGATCATAGCACAAATATTCCAAAATTTTTACAAATATTCCAAAACACATAAGAAAATCGACTTTGGCCTCAACAAAGACCACAAGTCAGACGATGAATCCTCACAGCCAGGGATGATAGTTGCGTTGAGGCATGTACCATTCTATCAGCCACTTTGCATATAAAGGCTCAATCTGGTTGAGGTCTTCTGTAGGGACAGGAGGGTCGGTCCCGATGCTACTACTCTCTGACGGTGGCTCCTCCTTAGCTTCAAGCTTGGGAGCAATCTCTTCCTTGATGGTCATCGGTTCTTCCTTGACCTCGACCTTTGGTAACATCTTCTCCTTAACAGTCACCGGCTCTAGAAGAGAGAAATCCAAGTACAGTTGTTACTAAACCTTCCACGATACTAATCCGAAATGGTATATAATAATCCAACACGGCCGATACCTATCGGATATGACCAATACCAAATTGATAAGGCCAATATGACTTAATGGCTATACGGCCGATACATATCGGATAGGACGATACCAATTCGCTAAGACCAATACCAACCGATACGGTCCATACCAAAACGATAGATCGATACTAATCCGACACGGTCAATACTTATAAGTACCTACGGTCCAGGAGGTTGATCCGCTAGTACATCCATGTATGAACAACGAAGTAACGAGCCATTTCAATTTGGATGTGAAAATCTCTATCGTAAGACAAACTAAATATAATCAGTTCTATTTCACATGCTTAATTGCCAAGTATGGGAACGAATGGCTCAGAACACAACCCAAAATTCATTCTAGCATATATTAGTGTGAATCATCTACGTTCTGTACTTATAGTGTAGTATATGTTCTTATCGTATCTAGTATCTGAAGGATGTAACAGAATCAAGATGAACTCACATAATGTTTACAGTCTTGGTCTCAACTGTCTTCGATTCTATGATCCCATGTCTTAGGTTAAATAAATCACTAACCTCATCACGGTGAGTCTTGGTGTAGCACTCAAATGTGGGGCACCCGTAAATTCGTCGAGGTTTTAAATCATCGACATTGAGTTTTAAACCCTCACGTAGCCTTTTTGCTTCACTTCTAGGGTCGAGCAGCATCTTCTTGCAAGCTTCGGTCTCCAGATACTTAGTGTCAAGATTCCGGACGCTTTCGTAGAGCATGTCAACGCATCCTAGCGTCAATTTCCTCGGCAGGAAATTGATGCTAGGATGCGTTGACATGCTCTACGAAAGCGTCCAGAATCTTGATACTAAGTATCTGGAGACCGAAGCTTGCAAGAAGATCTTGCTCGAGCCTAGAAGTGAAGCAGAAAGACTACGTGAGGGTTTAAAACTCAATGTCGATGATTTAAAACCTCGGCGAATTTACGGGTGCCCCACATTTGAGTGCTACACCAAGACTCACCGTCTGTATAGTTCGGTTATTGGCGCTCGATGTCCCTGTGGTAAGGCAATGGATGAGGATATTACGTGGGAGGGGGTTGCAGATGGAGGCAACAAGGATGGCGTGTTTGTGAAAGGAGGGAAAAGATACATAATCACAGACGATTTGCATGTAAGGCCATTCTATTCCATGGAGTCTGCGTTGTCTATTTTCCGAAAGCATGGGATCATAGCATCAAAGACAGTTGAGACCAAGACTGTAAACATTGGCCACGATGAGGTTAGTGATTTATGTAACCTAATGTAGTAATCTTGTAATTTAAAGTTGGAAGAACATGCAAGTAGCCTTATAGTTTCTGTCTCACCAGTCGAATGACTTAATTCCCAAGTATCGGAACGAGTGGCTCAGAACACAACCAAAGATTCATTCTAGCATACATTAGTGAGTTCATCTTGATTCTGTTACATCCTTCAGATACTATATACGATAAGAACATAGATGATTCACACTAATGTATGCTAGAATGAATCTTGGCTTGTGTTCTGAGCCATCCGTTCTGATCAAGCATCTTCCTTCTCCTCTTCTCCACCATGGCTCTGAACCAATCTGCTCCTCCCTACTTCCCTTCTTTTTATTTGACTCTCTCAGCCACATATGACATCCAGCTCAAGTGTAGAGTCGGAAGAGAAGAAGTGGACAGGAAGAGGAGGGGGAAGCAGCACAGCCGGAGGCATGACCCGGAGGAAGTATATAGGTTTTCTTCATAGTTCTCCTATGCACACCCTCCGGGTCATGCCGCCGGCTGTGCTGCTTCCCCCTCCTCTTCCTGCCCACTTCTTCTCCCCCGACTCTACACTTGAGCTGGATGTCATATGTGGCTGAGAGAGTCAAATAAAAAGAAGGGAAGTAGGGAGGAGCAGATTGGTTCAGAGCCATGGTGGAGGAGAGGAGAAGGAAGATGCTTGATCAAAACGGATGGCTCAGAATACAAGCCAAGATTCATTCTAGCATACATTAGTGTGAATCATCTATGTTCTGTACATATGGTGTAGTGTATGTTCTTATCGTATCTAGTATCTGAAGAACGTAACAGAATCAAGATGAACTCACTAATGTAATACTAAGACATCATCTACTACTATATAAGATATAGTGATAGGTTGTCGTATCATCATTGCCGAGGGATGAGGGTCGGAGGACAGGCAACTTTATCTACGGCTATATAGTTTCTGCCTCGCCAGTCGAATGGCTGCAGGGACTATGTCCTGATCACCATGTCGTACCGTAGATTAATGCAAATGGAGCTGAAAATATCCGTCGCTAACCGGTCACTAGTCCGTCGGTAACTGAGAATTTTTTTGAAAAAAAAATTGCAGCACTTTCCCTGTTCACAAAAATATGCATAAACGAAACCAATATATAATGCACACCAATTATCCAAGAATCACATAGACCAAATATGCACATACGAATTTAATGCACGCCAATTATCCAAGAATCATATAGACCAAACCAAATTAATATAAAATAGACATCAATTATCCTGAAGAGTAACCTAATATCCGTCCACTACACCATAATAGGCGATTGCCAACGGTTATTACCGTTACAAATATTTATCGTCACGGTAATAACCGTTACAGTTTGGGCGTGGTAAATATTTTGTAACGGTAATAACCGTGACGAATTATATTTTTTGTCACAGTAATAACCGTGAGGAAATTATATTTTGTAACAGTAAAAACCGTGAGAAAAATATAATTAGTCACGCTTATAACCGTTACTAAATTTATCTTCGTAACAGTTATTGCCGTTACAAAAATATGTTATTTTGTTACTTGTTTTTCACTTTTGTAACGAGTATAACCGTTATCGATATCTTTTTTATAGAAAAAAATATATAATTTCAATATAATTGCAAAGAACCATTCAAGAAGCTTCAAAGCAATATATATATTGAAAGATGAACTCTTATATCAATTATGCACATTAGCACATAAATTCAAATTCATATTACAAAAGTTAAATACAACACATAACATTACAAGATCTAACCCTCAAGATGAACATAAATTATCTTCTCAAAACAAAATTAAAAGAAAGAAATATTCATCTATCATAAATAGACTAACTACTCTTGAATTTTTTATGATGAGCACGGTGACATGATGCCTCGCAAAAAAGTAGCAGACAACACCACCATCAGCATTGCAATAATGGAGGCCCCTACTGCGCCACTAATCTACTAACATGAGGCAGAAGGTAATGCAGTTCGCCTTGGAGTTCCCATTGTGAGCCGAGTTCACTATATATAGCCATAGAGGTTGAGGCCGAGACAGTAGGCAGAACAAAGCATGACCTGGAAAGATTGACAACATAAGTTACCATGAGTATCAAAAACACTATCAATTTTCAATTTTGATTGATAGAGACTATTATTTCATCAAGGAATAATCAAAGGAGGTTACCTGAGTATAAAAACATTGTATAGTTTGATTCCAAATTAAAAAAATAAAGCATGCATAACTCACCTAGAACCAGATAAAGCTACAAGCACCATTGGGCTACCCAACCTATTATGAATATAGAAGTACAGGTTGTTAATATTTACCAAAGCAGGTAATAGAGCTAATGTAAGAAAGAAACTATACATGGTTCGATCGGTCGATTGAGAATGTCAGCAGCTAAAGTGTCGATACATGCAAATGAACTGAAAAATGCCAAGGAACTATTTATTCTTGGGACTCAATACCTAAGACTTTTAGTTGCCACATATGATCTTCAAGAGCCTAACCTTACATCTATATCATAGCTACTCAGAAACGTTATCATCCTATTGATCAAACCAGTCTCTCATCCTATTGATCAAATCAATTTCCAGTATTACAAGAGAAGATGCAAGTTTCAAGCACCTGATGATCAATGAGCTTGACATGATGATTTCCCACAAAGCTAATCCTACCGGCTTTATTAGTAGTAGTGGCTGAGTCATACAAAACCATCTCACATCCACACCGAACATGCTAACTAAGTCTAAATTAAGATCCAAAGCCAAGAATAAAATATTGAAGCTTTAATTTTATCATCGGAAAAAGGTTGAAACATCGCTCACTAAAAGGGCGTCCCAGGGCCACAAGGCTCCCGCTACGGTCAGGAACCAAGATGTATGCAATCTTACCTCCATTTACAGGAAGGCTGTTTTTATGACTAAATCTGCATCCTAAGGATGCAAGTGTGAAGCCCTATCGTCATATATCACATAAATATATTTTTATTTTTATTTTTTTAAATATATATCTATATAGAGCATACTATAACCTAACCTAATCCCATATATAATATAACATATGCACATCCCATGGTTATCATATACGGGTATAATGACATATACCCTTATCCATTACTAATAAATGCACTTATATAAATATATGACATATATGTATATACACAAGATATATTTAATACCAAAGGATAATTTACACAAAGGCAGCAGCCCAAGGAAACATGGACCACACATATGGGCATGTTAACTGGAATGCAGAACTTGTAAGTTAATATGAAGTGTATGATAATGTGAAGGCAGTTGCAGCAATGAGATGCAGTGAATAATGATGAGTGTAGTGAATCACTATACAGTGTAATGTAGTGAAATCACTTTGGCAAGATATGAAATGCATCTCTGTGCAGGATATGTGTGATGCAGTGAAGACATAGGAATGAGCAAGATATGAAATGCAGTAATGCAATTTGATGAGGGTGCCATACTGCTATGTCCTGCAGGGATGAGTGAAGGTTTCAGAACAATGTCCAGGTAGCAGGGCATTATACATGTTCTGATACCATGATGTATCAGTGAAGGATTTTAGTGCAGTGTATCTATTTACAAGTAAAGTGGCGGTGACTCATATGCGAGGGCAGGACAATTATAAGGGTTTAAATCAAATGGGATTCAAGATTTGTAGATGCCAAAATGAAGGGATGGACATGTTTATGAATTTCTGAACAAGAAGTGTGGACTATTGGTTTGAACATCAAGTACCAAGGTATCATGACTGATACCTTGAGGGACACATTCAATAGAATACAGGGGACTGCATTGAAGACATGGCACTTACACTACAAGGACAGAACACAAGTTCAACTGGAATAAAAGTTCTCTTCGAAAGGACAATGGACAAGGTATTTGCAGGGTACATCAGTTGGGTGACTGAACTGTACCAAGTGGATCGATCATACATCAACAAGGGTCTGGACATTTGGTTTAAGTGGATAGAAATTTAAAATGGATGATGGGTTTGAATATTCATCTGCTAACATCTGAACAAGAGGATATCTTGGATTGAACAAGTGATGTCTTGACTGGAGTTTAGTAGGGCTGAACTATAAATGTTAAAGAGGGATTGCTACAATAAATCTGAATTAGAAAAGAGGGGGTCAGAACAAAGATATGCAAGACATATTAGATGCAAGGTCTGAACATGAGATAGATCATTTGGTTATGCAATGATGGTTAGAACCCCCAGGATGAACTCATATATATATAATATGCATATCCTTCAAAGGATGCAAGACATGAACTCCTCAATGGGGGAGTAAAATAGGTGGAAAGATCAATCTAAAGGGGGTACAGGTCTGATCATCACAATTGCAGGACAATACCACATACTATAAGATATCCCTATCCAAAATCTGGACAGAATCAAAACTACAGGTCAATGTATCTCTGATACCCAGGGAGCAGTGGACAAAAGGATGTAGTAAACTAAAGATGTCGACTATTGCAAGTTAAGGTCTGACTTCAAGGTTTAAAGGACAGAGCAAGTATCATTAATGGACTGACTCTAATCCAGATATTCACATGTTCATGACTGAGCATGAAGTGTGGCCCTAAAGCTCTATTCAAAGGCTAGAGCAATCTCCTATAACTGAAACACACTACTGCTTTGACTGAACAGAGAATGGGAACACAACATGGTTAAGTGCAGTGGTCATCTGATATATACTGCAAGTAAGTGTCGCAGAACATGCAATGCTTGATACTGGTATGTATTAAGAATGCAAGGTAATGTATCAATGTAGGCAGTGGCAACATGCAGTACAATAATGGGGTCTGGAACATGTCCTGATGCAGGCTAACATGGTGAATGCAGTGGATCAATATAGGCAGGACATTACCTAATATGAAACAGTGGGCTAAGGATGCCGTGAACATTGCAGTGTTCGAATGTGCAGAGCATGATTGGAAGAATGCAATAAATGAAATGAAGTAAAGTGGCAGGGAGCTATGTAGGGTGAATGTATTGAGTAGTGGTGGTAGGACAGTATGCAAAAGTGAAGTGCTCGACTAAAATAGTGAATTATCTGAGCTACATGAGTGTGCAGTGGAGTAAATGACCATGAGATTACCAAGCGAAACAATCCATCTAATCAGTAATCATATCCTTACTTGGCATCCCATTGGCATGACGCTCCCGCTTTTGTGCAATATTTGGGAAGGGTCAAGAACCAAGAGATGTGCATCCTCACCCTCATCTATGTTGAGGACATGTTCTGCAACTTAAAACCCGCAACCTCAAGGCCACGAGGGTACAAGTGCGTGCGCCCCCCCCAAAAAAAAAACACACACACACTAAAACCTACCATGAAACTGCCTCTACATCCAATACAGCTCGCAAAACACTAATATCAAGAAGGGCAACAATATGGGCCTCACATTTAGGCCATTCTGCAAGAATGCTTTCTTTGAGAGTGGCAATAGTAGTAGCAGCAGGATACTTCTTCAGGCCGATGTCCGACCCATCGTGCAACCTGAACTTGATCTCAAGCTGCTCCTGCACTCCAGACATCTCCAAAAGAAAAAGACTGCAACTGCCTGTAACAAATGCAAAAGCTTTCAGCTCCAAAAATATAATAGGCATGCATAAAAGTAAACTAAAAATTGAAGAAGAACCCATTACCAACTAAAAAAACTCAGCAAATCTCGATCTGGTTCTTCTTACAAACCCCAAAAAGATCCCCAAAAATTACCAAATAACCCCAAATATTTTACTGAACCAAAATGAGGATACAAAGTATAAAAATTTAACTCGAGATATGTACTAAGTTTTCCTTCCTTTAATTAAATGTCTCCAATTGTTCATTATTCCTCCTGCACTTTTGACATGAAATGCACCATAATTCTAGTTTCGAATTTTGGTATAAAAAAGATGAGAATGAGGAAATTAATAGCACTAAAATATTGATAAAATTGGAAATGACATCATATCCAATACAATATCTGCTTTGGGCTTTGGTCATGAGACAAATGATCCAAATTATAGTAGAGATCATGAACAAAAATAGATACATTAACTGGAATTAAGTAAATTTTGGTACATACTAGTGCTTTGGGCATGAGACAAATGACCACATTTTGTTCTAGATTACATATAAACCTATGAACAAGTATAAAACATAAAAAAGTTGTTTGTTAATGGAAAAAATGGAGTAGAATGCCGAAGGAATAAGCTCTCACCTTTAATATGTGAACCAATAAGCAATGAAAGCATAAGAAGGGATTTTCAGGAGTCACTCTAACAGTTGGTATTAAAAATTAGATTAATTAAACCATCAGGATTCCCTTGATTTTCCCCATTAAGAATATTTGGCACCAGCTCTTGCAGTCAATAAAGCAACACACTTCTCGACAGCTACGAGGGCTTCTGGTCATGTTGCTCCATTAGGACCCATGGCCTCTAGAAGGGCCTGGCAAATGAAAGCAAAAATAATTGTGTCAAACTTCTGCTGTATTGGACTTCCTTTTATCATACATACAACATCCAATAGAAACATAAGTTCACAATGAGCCAGTTATGAGAAGGCATATACAGCAAGAGCAATAAGAAGGGAAGCAGTACATATATGTCCTAATTCGTTATGAAGTTGGGAAAATTCGTGTGGATGGAAGGAACACAAAGAATTTAGGAAACTAATTAGATATAAAGGAGAGGTAAGTTAGTCGAACCAATATGTGCTACATAGGAACTATTGGTCAACCCCTATCCGATATAATTTCACCCATCAACTAGCATCATTTGAAAAATAATGTGTCCCTAGTTTGATTTCCAGTTCTCGGGTTCACACTGGTGTAGACATCAAGATCTTCACCTGGAAGTTATCTAAAAGTTTCAGGTAACATTTGCTTAACATTTACATGGAATATTGAATAACTATTGGATGATTACAAGAGTTGATTATTCAAAATGTATTGAATCCTCAAGAGAGTGAAAAAACTAAATAAAAAAACATGGTGATTTGCATGTGCCAACATTTAAAAAAAATGAAGGAAAAATAACATACTAGTTTAATGTAACATAATTCGCCACAATATAACTTAGTCCATCTATTAAGCACATGACAGAACAAAGTTTGCAAGAGAAACCCGATAACACTATACAATGGCGAGCACTAGAAATGAATACCGAAAAGATGGTCTTCCAATGACCCTAGTGGCATGTACTCGTATACCAAAAGCCTTTGATCGCCATCGGCACAATATCCAATCAAGTTGACAAGATTAGGGTGGTGAAGAAGACTTAGCATCAGTACTTCAACAAGGAATTCCCTGTTCCCTTGAAACCCGTCGAGATCAAGCTGCTTTATAGCCACAACCTACCAAGACAATCAAATATTCTAAGTGCCACCCCGAAATTGAAGTGTACTTCTATAAGGAATGAAGCAGAACGAATACCTGATTGGTACTCTCCAACCTTCCTTTATAGACTCTACCGAATCCTCCCTCTCCCAATAGGCAATCAGCTCGAAAATTCTTAGTGGCGGCAGCAAGTTCGCGGAACTGAAACGTTTCGCGGTAATGTGTTCGGATCCATCCCTTGTCGCCACCACCTTCTTCCCATCATTGCGCTCGGACCCACTGCTCGAAACCTCCTGCACCGACGAACCATGCTTCTTAGCCTCCTGACCCAACTTTCGCTTCTCTGCAAATGAACAATAACATAGTTGCAAATATCCAACATATTATCATCCAATAAGTAAACTATAAACATCAATTTGGTGATTCATTGAAACAACAAACATCAACCAATTTTTTTTATATATCCCAACAATCAGGATCAGTACTTTGAATCATTCCACGTATTTTTGGATCTTTTCCGCATATTTTTCCAATACATCACAAAGAATTCACATGCAAATATGCTCGAGCCACAACAAATTGAATCCTTATTTGATGCTGCGAACAAAATAACACTTTGAACATCTGAAGGATTCCACCAAAGCCCATGACTTTGATACATAAAAGAAAACCTAGTTTCCCCAAAAAAATTAAATCTTCAAAAAAACCTAGAAGATGATTAGAACATCAAAAGCGAAATGGAAACACAAAATATTTCCATATTTGACAGATGGGCCAAAAAGATCCAATCTTTCACCGGAAATCCGGATCCACAGACCTAAAATCGAAAACCCATCAAAGATTCCATGAAAAAAATTCACAAAAAATCACAAAAAATGGAGTGGGAAACAAATGTTTTACCAGAAGTAGAAGCAATTTAATGAGATTTTGTGGTTCTGGTGCTAGATTTTCCAAAGCAGGGGCAGCAAGCCATCCTCTTGTTCTGCCATGGTAAGAAATTTATACCAGAATAAATAACATCACTTAAAAATTCCTATGCCAATTAGTTCACTCATATCAAAATTTTACAAATTTCTTTGTGAATCGCCATTGAAGAACAAGATTATGACCAAAACGTGATCAGCCAAAAAAAGGTGAATTAAAACCTGTTTGAGTTTCTTGGCAAAATCTGAAATGCCATCGGAGACAAGAGCAACCGTGTCCTTCTCCGAACTCGTGTCCCGAATCGACCCCACGAGAACCTGGACCCCGAGGAGGAACTCGTCCCCGTAGAGAAGTGTCATATACGCTTCTGGACTAGATCTCTCTCCGCTCCCAGCAGTGACCAGGGCGAGAAGGACCACTAGGAAGCCAAATTTTGAAGCTAACCACGCCATGGAAAACCCTAATTGAGAAGAGTGAAACCCTAAAAAATTCCTCTTCTTCGAAGAGATCGAGAGAAGCAGCAACAGCTAGAGAGAGAGAAGGAGAAGATATACCTTCAACTCTTTGCAGGTAATGAAGAGGGCAGGGTGTTGGAGATCAGGAACTCTTCGAGGGTGATCACAGGATGGAGAGGGTTTTTTACAGGAACTCGAGAGAGGGATTTCTATTGAGAGAGAAACTCGAGAGAGAGGGGGAAGGTATTTTCACAGGAAATGGAGAGGGGAGGGAACAGTAAAAAAAGTGTGCAGGAAGAAGAGAGGGAACGGTGAAAAAAGTGTGCGGGAAATTTGGGATCTCAATTTTTTGTTGTGTTAATTTGTCACGGTTCTTAATGTCACAAACAATATAAAAATAATTAAATTCTAAAATTAGATTTTTTTGTAACGGTTGTGTATTTATTATCACGGTTATAATCGTTGCTAGCCTGTAACGATAATAACCGTGACTAATTTAAAAAAAGTTGTGTTACAAATTATGCATTTTGGTGTAGTGGTCATTATAATTCGATTTATCTTCAAGTGTGAGAACGGATGGCTCAGAACACAACCCAAGATTCATTCTAGCATACATTAGTGTGAATCATCTATATTCTGTATACATATCGTGTTGTATATGTTAACCTTATCGTATCTAGTATCTGAAGGACGTACGTAACAGAATCAAGATGAACTCACTAATGTAATACTAAGACATCATCTACTTCTATATAAGATATAGTGATAGGTTGTCGTATCATCATTGCCGAGGGATGAGGGTCGGAGGACAGGCAACTTTATCTACGGCAACATAGTTTCTGCCTCGCCAGTTGAATGGCTGCAGGGACTATGTCCTGATCACCATGTCGTACCGTAGATTAATACAATTAATGGAGCTGGAAATATCCGTCGCTAACCGGTAACTAGTCCGTCGCTAACTGAGATTGTCATATACACATATGTATATCACAGCTAGATGTATAGATATATACATCTATACAGAAGCACACAACTGATAGAACTCGCACTGTCCTTGAGACAGTGAACATATACACCATGAATCTAAACCCCATATATATTCACATTTACTAATCCAAACACCACCAAACTAATGTAACACCCAATATGGATAACATATTATTTAGCCAATATATAAACTCAGATGAATTTGAGAAGCAAAGCCACCCGTCGCCCCTGACCAAAGCCCGCCGCCCCAAGCCCGCCGCCCAGTAGTTCGGTTGCATATATATATGAAGAGTGCTTATGGGTGTGCGTCGGTTGCAAATAGCCCCGACGCACCCGCCCCAAGCCAGCCGCCCAGCCACCGACGTCGCCGCCCCAAGCCCACCGCCCAACCCCCGACCCAAGCCAGCCGCCCAGCCCCTGACGCTCCCGCCCCAAGCCAACCGCCCAGCCCCCGACGCCGCCGCCCCAAGCCCACCGCCCAGCCCCCGACCCAAGCCAGCCGCCCAGCCCCCGACGCCCCAACCCCAAGCCCGCCTCCCAGACCCCGACGCCCCCGCCCCAAGCCTACCGCCCAGACCCCGACCCAAGCAAGCCGCCCAGCCTCTGACGCCCCAACCCCAAGCCCGCCTCCCAGACCCCGACGCCCCCGCCCCAAGCCCACCGTCCAGACCCCGACCCAAGCCAGCCGCCCAGTCCCCGACGCCCCAACCCCAAGCCAGCCGCCCAGCCTCCGACACCCCCGCCCCAAACCCACTGTCCAGCCCCCGACCCAAGCCAGCCGCCAAGCCCCGGATGGCCCAGCCCCAAGCGCGCCGCCCAGCCCCTATACGACACCGCGAGAGAGAGAGAGAGAGAGAGAGAGATCGAGAGAGAGAGAGAGGGGGTTACCTTCGGGAGAGAGAGAGGAGAGGACGCCGACGCCGACGACGACACCGACGCCGATCACCGAAGCCGACACCAGCGAGAGAGAGAGAGAGAGAGAGAGAGTAAATTTGGGGAAATTGCGAAAAGTTCCCCCGCCGTTTCATTTAAAGTCTGGAACGTATATATAGCGACGGACGAGCGACTGGTAAAAAACCGTCGCCCAGCAGTCGCCTTTTTGATAAGTGCCGACTGAATATCCGTCGCTAAGTCGTCGAAAATATGTCCCGCCAATTTCCTACATAATTCTCGCCAAATAATCGACTGTGTAGCGACGACGATAAATCCGTCGCTATAACACCGACAGTCTAGCGACGGATGTAGGATGTACGACCTTTCCTCCCCCTAAAATTAAAATAAAAATGTCAAAGGCGTGTAGTAGGAAATCAGTCGCTGAGCGGCCACGAAACCGTCGCTAATATCGTCGCTAAAAATCCATCGCTAAAAATCCGTCGCTAAATGAGTGTATTTTGGTAGTGAATAAGTAACACCTAGGCTTCCTATAGTGTCCGTGACTACGATTAGAAGTAGCCCATATCCTCATACATCTCCTTGAAATTTGATCTTCTTAGGAGTCCTATTACTGTGCTTTCCATGATGACCAATTTATGTAATTTGGGTAGAACCTTAAACTTACTATACTCTGTCTTTTAGAATGGAATACCAAACTTGGATTCCATTCGTAGCCATTCTTCCATCTATTGGAAGTTGTGATATGATCTTCGTATTGCATTTTATATCCCTTTGCTCGTGCATTTAAATAATCGCGATAAAGGATCGCGACCTTGATTTTTTAAATTCTATTATATCGTAGTATCGTGCTTTAGTTCTAAATTTTGAGAAAAGAAATTTTTTGTAATGCATAGATTGCAATCCTCACTAAGAAACATAGGGCTTCTTTAAGTTAGCAAATTATTGGAGATAGATTGGTTCCAATTGAACTAATAAAATAGTGGTTCATGAAGTCTACTTCTATCCGTATCATTTGATAACCATATCGTGACTTTGATATTAGGAGCACAACACTGGCATTTTCCTAACAACAAATTTCACACGTATGAACTAGACCAATCAAGCTGCACACGTGACATATATGTCTCACACAAACACACCTTTCTGTGCTCCATTTCAATTACACTATATGTATGACATAATTCTCTTAGAAAAAACCATAGATGCCTATTTTTGTTCCATTTGATTTTTAAACCAAGCAATATTGATCCATCCCCTTACAATAAACTGAATATCCATGATCCATACAAAATACATCACACTTATGACGTATGCATTCCAACCAAGCAATCACATGCCTCCTACACAACACCAAAACTCTGATCCCTCGTACGCTAGTCATTATGACTTAAAGAATCCAAACACTTACCTAATCAAGATCTATGAAAAGGTTTCCTGTACTTACTAAGGACTCTCATCTCTTGGCCCATGAACTCTTCTTCCCCTAAATTTTTTCGATCGCATCCCTTAGTACCTATGTTAGGCGAAGACTGAATTTTCTTTGAACCAGCACGTTCTAGTCATATTCGAACAAGATATGCTTGCTATCATGATGAAGATATTCGTACGTGACGAAATTGAGGCATATCGGTCGAGATATCCCGTATCGACCTCTTTACAAACTAGCCCATAACTTCGTGCACATTCGTCATCTTGAGACGAAACTTATGCCAACAGGACTGTATCATTTTTCTAGTCATGTACGCCAAGGTTGGTCCGATTCTGAGAAGGTTGACCGAAATGTCTTTTGGCGGGCCTGTGACCGATCTAATGGGCAAAATTGTAAACGGCCACCGGAATCCAACTCTAGACATACGATTGGGTTTATATCGTCAAACTAGACCCATAGACATATAGTTTGATAACTTTAGAGACCGTAGGTACCGGTACGCTTCTCGGTTGAAAGTGGGTCCAACGGCGGATATGGTTTTGACCCGAAAATATGATTTTGCTTATGTGTCCAGAATTGGACTTTTGGGTAAGCATTTTTAGACATATCTTTTATACCAAAAAAGTTCATGATATTTATTTCAGCATCCAAAGACAATTGTGGGAGTTTGCCTCTTGTAGAACTGAGTGGTTGGACGTTGTTAGTTTACGTGCCACCCTAGCCAATTGGACAATGCTGAACGTAATGGTAATATATGCTTCACCAGCTAAAGACCCCAAGTGAGTACATTTATTATTTATTTTTAATATTTTTAATTTCTATATCTTATTGTTCAGTTATATCATACTTGATTCTTGACACACTCGTTACACGATGGCACTTCATGTTTTCCTGTACATGTCATGCCTTCTTTTTTGTATATGGTGTCGGGACGAGGAAGTACTAAATAGATATGTTATCAGATCTTAGACCATATTTTATTTTCTGCACAGTAGACCTTGATAAATAATGTAAACCTTGTTAAATAAAGTAGACCTTGATAATTAATGTAGACCTTGATAAATAAAGTAGACCTTGATAATTAATTTAGATCTTGTGGTGTAACTGTCCCAGACCGATCACATATCGAAAGAGTACTTCAAAGCACATAGATAGTTATATTCCCTTGTTATACACGTTACATGCTGTCATACTTTTCCCACCTGATATTCTTCATGTTTCTTGTTATTTTTTTGGATATTCTCATCATGTATTTTATGACTAATCATTGTCTTATAGTCGTTAACATATACTTGAAACTGCATTCAATAATTTGTACTCATTCCATTCATGACTGAAAACTAACATTTTTTAGATAGTCTCCTGCTACGCTATGCTTGGACCATTGGGGAGACATGAGTATATACAGAGGCCAAACCTAGAGACTAGTTAGATAGTTGAGTATTTATCTAGTTATCTTTTTATAATTTTGTGAGACATTGTACTTTGTACTCAAATGTAAACTTGTGAATATTATAATTAATCAATTTTGTGGATGAGCAAATAAAGTATTTATTTATGTAATTTTGAGCATTGTGGCTAGACATCGTTCTACCGTCGATACTGCGATGTAGGGTGGCTTGGACACACACTCGTATCCCGAAAAGCGGGTGCGGGTCATGACACACTAATCTCTATGATCATTATTTGTTAATATTATGGATTAGAAATTCTAGGTTTAAATACTAAGTTTGTATCTTGTAATTCGTATAACAAAATCTACGAAGCGAAAATCAAAATAAGATGATCAACCACAAGGCTAACAATCTTATCTTGGCAATACATACGGTTATTTTGTCAATTTCAGCGGTATAAGATCACTGGAATCGACTGATCTCAATTTTGATGCTCGAATTTCAAAATACGAACATAATATAAATTAATTATAATTTAATGATATTACAAAAGGAAAAATCTAACAGAAGTCGTCAGATGATGAAACCGTCATCACCAACGTGTCCAAAATGGTCAAACTAGATAGAATAGCCTACCCATAAGTCCAATTTTGGGCACATGGGCAAACTGATAATTTTGGGTTAAAACAGTGTTTATTGTTGGACCCGCTTTGCACCAAAAAATATGCCAAAACCTATGGTATTTAAATTTGACAAATTATATACCTACGAGTCTAGTTTTTCATCCGTCGAATCGGATCGTGGGTTCGCCAAAATGGCAGTCCTGTCAACTGTCTCAAAATTTGACCAAACTTGGGTCACATGATCAGAAAAATGATATGAGTCCAGTGGCGCAAGTGTCATTGCGATGTAAGGAACATGTACAAAATAATTGAAATTTTTTGGAAAAGGCCGATACGATAATTTTTGACGAATACGCATTGAATTCGTTGTGCACACACAACCAAGTCGAGTTTCGTCAAAGCCCACATATCCGCAACGTCCATACGTACCTTTTAATGCAAGTGGTCACGACCAAATTGCTCGGTTTGTTGGGACGGACTCCGTATCGGTGAAATTTTATGTTTTAAAAATAGTTATTTAGGATTTTTGGAACTGATTTTATTTACAAACTAATGAACAGAAAATTATGAACAAATATTTGTCGCTC
>JANAVB010008400.1:21227719-21322719 GCA_029216955.1 Iris pallida | reverse complement strand
TTAATAATTAAATCGATATAAGGATATTGAAGAATCTAATATTCATTGGGTTATATCTAATAGTTGTTAGAATTAATTAAAGTAGTTAGTTGCTCGGGGAAAGAAGGATCTTTTTATCTCTATCTTTATATCAGTAAAGTAATCTTTTCACCAAGAATTGCCTGGAGAACAAGTCCAGAAATTATATTTATAATCTCCTCCATTATTCTTTTCCATTCACAACCAACAATATTCACCACCAGCCCCCATCTCCATCACCAACAGCCTTCCAAAAAATCTATAGTTTCATGTCCTTTCCATGTCACTATGTTCGTGTCCACCATAGACCATTTGTGTCAGTCGTGTCGGCCTCGGGTTTGACCCTGAGTATCGTATTCACTATTCCTGTCACGCCCTATTACCGAAATACTGAGACAGACATGGCCAGCTACCCATTATAAGGTATGAAGATGTCACACAACGATCATGGGCTCTCGAGACACAAGGGGTGCATGCTATAATCAAGTCTCCTATGGTCTCATAGAGCATCTATGTCTCAATCAATCAAAGTCAGAAAAAATAAACAATAAACATATAAGATAAAGTAGTAAGGATTCTCCGACGCTTCATCAAAATGATTCATAAGACTAGCTATACGAAATGATAAGCTAGTATAATGCCAAGAGTACATAGTTGTTTCCAGCTGTAGTCTGAATAATTATAAATATGTATATAAATTTACGGCTAATACATGTCGGTGCTAAATGTCCAAGTAGAAACAAAATACTATACGAGAGGTGGAGAAGAAACCCACTCATGGTCTCCGACGCCCATGCTCCTGGTATACACCATTGGTCGGTAAGAAGGCTGGATCCTCAAACTCTGCTATGAGATCTGGCCAAATAAAACCAGCAGGGTCAGGCCCCGAGTAGCAAGTACCATAAGGGAACACGAATGAATGACAAAATCCAAATAATAAGACTAGACATGGGCCAAGGATTATGGGCTTCTAGGTCACAACTTTGGTTTATAGCCTGTTGTAGCACAATAGCCAAACCCAACAACCAAACAAGGACATGGGTTGAAGCATATGTCATGACAGTCCGTGTTCCTCGTCCACTAACAGCAGAAACAGATCACAAGCAAGTCAATTTATAATACGACCAATCAATCCTACGTCTTTCTATTATTATTTGGGTTATCCCAGAAATTCTTATATAGGAATTCTTAGATCGTGTCGTATCCAAGCAGGGCTAGCTAAACCAGATATAATACAGGCATGTAAGAATGCACCGGTCCCTCGTAAGGCCATCATGCTGAACAGTTAGTAACAGTTCTAGCCCTCCTATAGAGAGGTACTAGCTCGACATTTAATTAACCAGATACTACACTCTACTAGTACGGATGATATACAGTATCCGTAGTGGCTAACCCGATATGACTGAGCTGGTGCCTATAGGTGGCTGTCATGCACGATCTTGAGATTTTGTTCCCTTCCAATACTTCTACCATTTATAGTTACATAGATTAACCCTACAGTTATCTAGAATCTCATCTTGTGGTCACATGATCATCCTCCTAGATGTCGTACTATAGCATGATTACGCTAAGTACGAGTCCATACTGGCTCATAGAGTCCCAAATTTGGATCCATTCTTAGTATAATGCAACAAGCAATCAATTAATCAATCCTAACCACGCTAAGGCTACTAACCAATTATCATGATTGTGCTGGATAAAATGAATGTATTGACATATAATAGGCAGGATCACATAGTATGTAGAGTAGCACCTAAGTGCACTCATAGAACAACACCTCAGTACACACATAGAATTATAGCAGCACATGTACAGGTAATCAAGTCAGAAACATGGTCAACTAATCATTCACATGAAGTCCTCTGTCCACATTGTGGCATAGATATCAGGTTAGGTACACACTCAGGATGACTAATATAGTAGCATGTCAAGTGCCCTAGTGATCCTACACCTCTAACATCAAGAACCTCCTCATTTCAAGAATACAATGATCATATCTCAAGAATGGAAATCATCTAGGCTCCTAGGTCAATTATCACCTTCAATAACATAGGATTATACGAGGGAACTAAAAGTCAATGAAAGTAACAAAATGTCAAAACAATAAAAAATAGTCTTTCTACGCATAAAATGAGGGCCTAGAGACCATGTTTTATGCACATACTACCCACAAATAAGGGCCTCTGTGCAATTCTACGCACAAACATGGGTCTTTGTACAATTTTGGCACAAAAGGGTCTTTTGTATAGTTCTGTGCACAAACAGGGGTCTTTGTGAAATTTTGTGCATGAAAGGGTCCTCTGTGCAATTTTGCACACAAACAAGGGTCTATGCACAATTTCTGCGCATAAAAGAGCTTCTGCACAAATTTTATCCACAAACAGGGATTTATGTGCAAAACTGTGCACAAAATGGGTCTCTATGCACTTTTACGCAAATGGAAGTGTTTCTGAGCAAAACTACGCACAAAAGGGGCATTATGTGCAAAAGTGCACGTAGGAAGAGATCTGCACAAACATGCACAAAAATGGGCCTTAAACGCAAAAGTAAGCGCAAGAATGGATTTTACGCAAAGAGCTCAGAAACGGACCTTAGGCATAAAAGTGCGCACGGGATGGATTCCGCGCAAAAGTGCGTAGAAACGGACCTTAAGCACAAAAGTGCGTGCAGGATACTGTTCTTCTTCCAAAGGCGACAAGGAAAAGTTCAAAACTTGTTTTGGCCATAAACACTTAATTTTAACTCGAAATTTAATGCTTCAAAAGCCAAAATCGCATGAAATTGAATTCAATACAACATAAAAGAATCAGTTTTCAGAAACAATAAGTTTTAAGAGGTCATTCCCAGAATTTTATAAAATTCTAATTTTTGAAACTTAGATCTACTCCAAACTATCCATCAAAACCGAAAATGCCAATACTAAAGATGAAGATAATCTGAAGATACATATTATAGACTAAAAATATGTATAAAAATTTAAGAAGAAAAATAAGAAATAAATCATGTTTTCTCCATTTATGCAAGATGTACATGCCTAGGTGATTGAAGGAAATAAATGAAAGTGAATGAAGAGAGAGATAGAGAGAGAGAGAGAGAGAGAGAGAGAAAAGATATTTATATGGAGGGTGGGGATGGCTCCACTAAACACTAACCCTATCACGCTCTAACCTAATGTCTAATGACATGCTATATAATACAAATAATAGCAATAATTTAGATCACAAAACGGTCCAGTATTCCATCATCGAAACAGTAAACCACACCTACAACCGGACAAGGACAAGGGGTGACACACTACTCAGCGACGAGATATTATTCCAGTCCATGATCATGTGCACATGTTACAAATAACAGGCACCATATACCGGATTAATAAAAAAATACGTATACCGGGAAGGGGGAGTAACAATTATGAGTCCAATACAAATTTACATTCACCAGGAACCCCCATCCCACACCTTGTCTGACATTTCTAAAGGACGGAAAAAAAAACACAAAAAAATCCCTAACCCTATCTTGACCGAGCTACCGGTCCCACGAGGGTCATCGATGAACCTCCGTGACAGCTCCAAATCTGCCCACCTCAGTCTCAACGATTACCCGCATTTTCGAGTTCGTCACCGTCTGAATCTTCTTCGTTGTGTCTGCTTCGCCAGCTGCCAGATTTGCTGGATCTTGCTCGCCTTTGGCCCCTTCATGGATGACCACCATGCCTTCTGCCGCTTGTCTGCTCGCCAGAAGCAGATGATCTTCCCACAGTTCTTCTAAATCCAAAGCACAGACCCTCAACATATCCTGTAGAGTCTGTGGTCCTCTTAAATTGTCTATCTATTTGAGGATGGTAGGCTTTGCTGAACTTCAACTAAGTACGAAAACTTTGCTGCAGAATGTTTAAGAAATAGTAAGTTAACCTGATGTCTCTATCTAAAATGATGCAAGCTGGAACTCCATGAATCCGTATAATCTGCCTCATATAGAGTTATGTTACCTTCTCTGTTGACAACCCTACCTAGAATGGAATAAAGTATTATGACTTCATTATTCTATCCATGATTACCTATATAGTGTCTTTCTCGTTGAATATTCGTAGTCAACTTAAGACGAAACCAATGGTTATATGCTCAATTCTATTCCGTAATAGGCAAGGCTATAGCAAACCTTTGTGTCTTTGGCATTCTGCCTTGACCTGCTAGCATACTAAATATCTCGAGACAAATCTGGCTACCTTTCGCTTCATCATATACCACCATACATGCTCACAAAGATCATTGTACATCTTCGTTGCTCCTGATGAATAGAATACTGAGATTGGTGTGTTTCTTGCATTATTTCTTCCCTCATACTACCCTTGGGTACATAAAGTCGAGTGCTGTGCCTTAGTGTACCATCCTCCGCAATGATAAAACTTCAAGTAGCCTAGTTTGTACCTGTGCTCTGATACTTTGGAGACTTTTATCATGAAACTAAGTCTTCTTAATCTTCTCCATAAGAATGGATTGGATCTGTATGTTTATCAGCTATCATTCAAACATTGATGACTTATAACCCTAAGCTCTCCAAGTACTCTAAAATGTTATCAGTCCATAGTAAAAAACATAGCCATCAGGTATCGACTAAGTTCATCTGTTACAACATTAGTATTCCCTAGATGATATTGGAGACTGATGTCAAAGTCCTTCATAATCTCTAGCCATCCCTATTATCTCATATTCAGCTCTTTCTGAATGAAGACATATTTTAGACTTTTATGGTCTGTAAACATTTTTACTCTCTCACTATAAAGGTAATTCTTCCAAAGCTACAAGGCAATATGACTATTGTAAGCTCTAGGTTATTAGTAGGATAATTCTTCTCATGAGGCCTCAACTATCTGGAAGTATATGCTATCACCATTTCATTCTTCTCTAATACATATCCCAAGCCTTTCCCTGATGTGTCATTGTAGATAGTGAACCCTCCTGATCCTGAAGGTAAAGCTAAAACATGAGCCGTAGTCATAGGCTATTTTATATGCTTCAGTCCAAATGAACTCTTTATCATTTCTGATGAGTTTAATCACTATAGAAGCATGATAAATTACTAAAGGCCCACTCAGTCCAAATCGCTTCAGATCATGCGGCAAAAAGATGGTACACCAACTCGCAGGTCTCCATAAAGCTCTCCATGCGGCTCCTTAAGTGGTCCTTCTTCCTACGATGCTCCAAAGTGCCTTATACAAATACAGCAGCACAAGGTCTACACCACCCTAGTCACTACCTGTTAATGAAAGATAGTGGTGTAGTGCCACGTGTACACTCTCATCATGCAACGATACTCCTAAAAATCCCCATGTAGTTAAAACTTTATACGGTAGTGCTCTGAAAGTCCTTGTGCGACAGGATCCATGTGACTAAATTTTTTCTTCGGAAGACAAATTCTCTCAAATCTTGGTATGTGCCACGTGTCTAATCAATCGGGCCATTCAATTAAACTGCTTGGTGATTTAAATCCCACATTGTCACCCTCATTTTCTGTATTTCCTGTATTTCGTATTTGTACTCGTAATTTGATTTTGGTACGTATTTTATTTTTCTCGACTTGCGGATTTTGGTTTCTCGTAAATGGGTTTTGGACCATGGTTTGGTTTTATTTTGTGGAGTTGGTTTGGTTCATCATGAGTGGAACACCTTAGCTTGTGCTCCACCTCCATTCCACCATAACTCCCCTCTTTATAACCCCGCCTACTTTTCTCTCTCCTTATTATTTCCATTTATTTCTTCTTCTTCTTCCTTCCTCTATACAACACCATCACCTATAGGCAAGTGCACCTTGCCAACAAATAAGTACCCAATTTTATTTGTCCATTTGATAGATTAGGACATATAGATCAATATTAGAACTTGGAATTTTATGATTTGGAGTCTCCATTGTTCTAGATCTAAGTTTTGATTATTTTCGGAAATCCTTGGTTTTGATCTATTAAACTTTTATTTTTGCTTGTTTTGATGCTTCCATGTGGAAGAGAATTCAATTTTACTCAAGTTAGAACTTTGAAAATCTAGATTTGGCTTTGATTTGACAAAGATATGAAGATTTAAAGTTTTGGTGTTATTGAGGAGTTCATCTCAGCCTCGGTGAAGGCTCTCGGCCAGTGCTCTTTAGCACTTGACCGTTTGTGCACCCCGGCCTGTGCTCTTTAGTGCATGGCCGATTGCGCATAGGCTCAGCCAGTGCTTTGCGCTGCGCTGGATTGCGCTGGCGCAAGCTAGCCATGTACAAGCCAGCCATACGTAAAGTAACCCCTGCGCACTTGACCATTGCGTCAACCTCTCCTGCGCAATTCACTCCTGCGTAATCCACCCCTGCGCAGTCTGCTCATGCGCAATCTAACCCTGCACGCTTGGACCCTGCGCAGTACAACCCTGCGCAGTTCAACCTTGCGCTTGGACCCTGCGCAGTTGGCACCCTGCGCAATCCAACCACCCCTGACCCCTTACGCAATCTATTGGCTCTTGGAGATTTGGTTTAATTTCTTTAAGCTTGGCTCTTCTATAGCCCTATACATTGATATTTTATTAGATATTTCATGCCCATTTTATATCCTTACGCCTTTTGTCATGAACTTGATTTTACTTAATATGTTTGCAATGACTATTGTACATTGCTTTGTATGACAAGGAACTAGCATAACACGACAGTGACCCGTAGTGGTGCACTCTTGACATGACCAACCCGACTTGATAGTGGCCCGTGGCGGCGCACTCCTGACTTGACTTGACTTGATAACTTAACTTGACCTGCCTTGATACCGTGGGTGGTTCTTTCTTGCTTGCTTGTTAAATCCACTTGTCCAGTCTTGCATCATGTTTAGGATGGCACTCCTGAGTACCACGGTCAGGAGTACCTACTAAAATGGATTAAGGCTAATAACTAGAATAATTCAGTAGTCATGAGAGATTTCCCCAGTTACAGGCAATCCCGTTATCCCGGCCGCAATTGTTTGGACTTGTAGCCTGCCGTCGAGTAGGGCACATTTCCAGCTCACCGTCGTGTGGGGCACATAATTATTGATAACTGCTTAATGAATTCGAATCGCCTGGATAACCTGGATTAGCTGCAGGGCTTGTGGCTGGAGGAACATCTCATTGTATCTTGCTAGTAACTAGGATCGTGATAACCCTAGTTAGTTAATGTAGAAAGCCGTAGGCAATGATTGGCCGTGATTGCTTGGATGGAGTCTATTCTAGTATAGTATTGTCTAGAATTGATTGATTGTAAAATTGTACCAGAATGATTGAAGGATTGTCACTATAATGATTGTCACTCCAGATTGTTACTTGACCTGATTCCTTATATTTATCTTGCCAATAAATGGTGAGAGAAACCAAGTTCCGTTCAGACGAAGGGTTACAACCCCGGTCCTTGTTTGGTTTACGGGTTGTAACCTGGCTATCTGAATAGTCCCATGGTTATCTTATCGTATATCATCCTGTCATGCTTTTCCATATGTCCTATCTTTTAGTGATTCTATACAAAATTATCTTTTATATTAACTATCATGCTTTTCTTAAATTACTGTCTTTTATTATGTAATTATATTATTGTGCTGATTGCTGGTTTTTGTTCTTATTTCGTGGCCTCCTTTGTGGCACTTGCTCTTTCTGGGGTCTGACCCAGCTGGTTTTGTATGGCCAGATACCAGAGCGGCAGCAAAGGATCTACCTGTCTTCCAGCCCAATGGTGAACACTAGACGGAACCCGGGCAACGAGTGGGTTTTCTATTTTGTTTCGCTCACTCTATTGTAAAAATTATTCTTTTGAGGCGTTTAGCCGACGAGCACCTGTTAGCTCGATGCACTTTTATTTACTGTCTGCCTATGGGCTGTAAGCATGATTGGCAACTCGAGGTTGATCATGTATGACTTAACTCCTGCTAGTCCTTACATTTTGTACGACTAGCTTCATGATCATCTGGATATGTAATATTTGGGACGCCTTACAATTGTATATTTGGTGATCTGATATCTTGTGATTATTATTAGTTGGTTGAGATTGAGACAATAGGATAATTTATGACCCTAAGAGACTGATGGCTTGTAGATAAACCCTCATATATCTAGACAGCCGTGACCGTATGGTGAGATGGATTCCATTTCATCATACGTAGCTGGCTATGTCCGCCCCCGCTCTCCAGTATTCTGGTTCTGGGGCGTGACATGGTTTAAGTGGTGGCCCATGCAGGTCTTGTCAATCAAGATATGTGGGGGTTTACCAGATAGATGTCTCAATCTGTACTCACCTTTGATCTCCACTCGTATCTTCTTATCTCCTTGGATCCCTGACTTGATAACATGCTTGCATCATTGTTCTATCCTGGTCCTTCCTTAATATCTGTGAAACCCGTAATTTCAGAAAAAAAATTATTATTTGATTTTAATAGCTAATTATTAATTGTTAATTTAGGAATTTGTATTTTTAGAAATTATTAAAACTGAAAATTTTATCGAAATATATAATTTTCTAATTAATTAATATTAGATTAAAAATAAATTTTTTGAATTAGTTAAACAATTAATTCTGGAGATTTTTGTCAAAAAATTATATTTTGCTAATAAATAAAATATTGTTTTCCAGTTAGGTTAAATATTAAATTAAATCTGTTAATTAAGAAAAAAACCATATTTTAGAAAATAAAGAATTATTTTCTGGATTTTGATTTTGACCCATCTGGATCTGAGACCCGAACCCATTTCCGAGTTCCGAACCCAAAGTCCTAATCCAAACAAATATGTTTTTTTCGAAATCATTAATGGATATAATATTTATTGAGTTTCATAAAAAAAAGAAGATAATTTAATATATATTTTTCCTTTTAAAATTATTCTTAAAACTCTTTTATTTCCCTCGGATCAGTTTCCCAGCATTGAGTAAGGAATATTCATTCCTTAATAAATCTCTTAACTTCTCATTTTAACTCTCTCTCTCTCTCTCTCGCGTTCTCTTTCTGAGAGGAACGGTCGACCCTCTGTTTCCGGACGGCCACCGCCGCCAACCTCCCGACTCCTTCTTTCACTTTCCGTAACCCCAAGAACAGATCCTATATAAACCCACAACTCTCTCATCTCTCCCTCTCTATCTCTCCACAAATCCCCTCCTCCACCTACCCGACCCCAAACGCACACCCTCCCTCTCCCCGAGCGTCCGGCGACTCCGGCCCACGGCGTCTCAGCCGCGCCCACGCCCCGTCGTTGACCGCCCCGTCAGCGTCTCCCCGCGTCAGCACTCGAGCTGACCGCCGACCGCGCGACTCCCGAGGGCGCCGCCCCTCCAGCGCGTCAGAACCCTAGTCCGGCCGCTCCCCTCGCCTCCGGCCGTCCGCGCGCGAGCCTTCTCACCGGCGACCTCCCTCGAGGACGACGCCTCCCCTGCGGTCGTCCGCGCCCCTCCCGCGGGCCGACAAACCGCCGGCCTCCTCCAGGCCGACGCCGTGCTCCGGCGACCCCCTGTGGCCGCTGCCCCTCTGGCCGAGCCACCTTCCGCGCGATCCCTCTCCGCGCGCGGTTCCGCCGTTGCCCCGCGCTGTCAGTGCTCCCCCGCCCGGTGCCCTAGCCCTCGCGGCCAGCGTCCGCAGCCGCTGTCAGCGGATCTCCGCTGCCCCGCTGCGCTGTCCAGCGCCCCGACCCTTCCCGCGGACTTCTTCGCGGTTCTTCGCTGTCCGTGCGCGTCTCCCTTCTGTGCGTGGCTGGATCTGGGATTCGCGACGTCGCTGTTCGGGATCTTCGACCTGCTGTCGAACTTAGTTTCGGATTATTCCCAAGTTTTTCCCGCGGCTCCCCGCCAACGGAATCTGGTAATTTCTGGATAATCACAGTAGTTCGTCCCCCGTAGAGTCGATGATGATAGATCGGTCCCCCGGTTCCCTCTCGGGAATCCGGTTAGCTGCGTATAGTATCATTTAGCTGCGTTAGATTATTTTCCGTGTTGCTTTGGTGAGATTTGGTTGGATTATGAGATTCCCGGACTTTTCGGGAATTATTCGGTGGAATTGGAAATTATGTCTGTGGTGTGGGAATTATTTTGGTGGATATTCTGTGGACTATTTTGGGTTGTAAAATATTTGCAGGAGTTTGTTGGCGCACTTCCCAGTTTTGGGTTTGTCCCGAAATAGAGGAAGTGCTGCCCAAATTTTTACAAAAACTATATTTTATTGATTTCAAAACTGGCTTTCGAAAATGAATTTCTAAAACCAATTTTTCGGGCGACGACCGTACCGGTCTGTGGGCCCCGGCGAAATGCAAACGCACCGGTCCGACCGGACGTTGTGGTATTAGCCGAATTTTGAGGAATGGACCGAGTCTGAGACTCTTAGTTTCATTTTAATTATTTTTAATATTTAGGCTATTTATATTAGATATTTAATTCCTGCACTTTAATTATTTAATTTCAGTCATTTTCTCTTATTTAATGTAAAAGAAAATTGTACAGGGCATAAGCCCACCCTAGGACCAGTAGCTGTGCCCATGTATTTGTGTAGCGTAGTTTGTTTTCTTTTCTTTTCTGGTGGATGTAAATTTGGGTGGTTTGGATTGATTTCATATTCGTAGTTAGGACGTAATTTACGGCTTAAATACGAGTTTAGCTAAAATAAATAAAATATTATTAATTCACTGTTGTCACTAAAAGAAACTGTATTTTATATACATATTATGAAAACACAAAGTTTTTCCAAAAATTGTAATCGATTCTCGTGATTTTCCAAATAATCCAATTAACCGGTTAATCAACGCACGTAGTTGCGACGTAAACGTTAGCTGTAAATTAATACAACTTAAAACCTGACTAGGACTTACTACTAGAGATTGCAACTAGCACACTTAGTCTGGTTATTCAGGAATCTAAGTCGAGTTCTCAATTGTAGGAACTCGAAGTTACAACTGACGTTCCTCCTCGGTACCGACTCGTTCTTCCAGTCAATCTAATACAAGGCAAGTGCAGTTATGTCTATTTGGTAATTTATCTAGTAATTGTTTTATTGCAATTTTAAACCACATTGCTACACGGAACTCTCTCCTAGAGTTCGAATATTGACTCATTGATTGAATCTGATTGACTCGGGATATTGGGGGAGTAGTGTAGCGTCTATGACCAATACCCCTATATTGCATCATTGATTGTGCGAGCTGATTCCTCCTATACACGAGGATAGGCCGGACCGTATCATTAGGATATAATTGAATCATCCCAAGCCGGTCATAGTTCGTTACCTACTCAAATCACATTATTTTCAATTGTAGAATTGTGAAAAATATTGTTAAAGTATTTCAAATTGTTTAACATTGCAAATTTCAAATTATTATTTGAATTATTGGATATTCGTAATTGTACTTTGCTCCCTCCTGACTGGAGACCCAACATTTTAGGTATCAATGATGAGGTTTTGTTACGCGATCCCAAGACGAGGAATTCAAGATTGCTGAGCTGTTTGCCTAGAGTTTTCTTTTATTCATGATGTATAAAAAAAATGGTTTAAGTTGTATCTTTTATTTCATGTAAAAGTTTAATAAAGTTTTAAATTTTCGAATGTTGAGTTGTGACAAATATAGTGTTGTTGTATGGTTACCTGCTACTGAACAGCTTACTGCCGCCGTCTCAACAACGGTGCAGGCTGGGCATGATCCGATTCGACCCAAGCAATTGGGACCGGGTCGTGACATGTTTTTAGTGGTGGCCCATGCAGGTCTGAACAACAACTTAGGAAAACATACCTAGAAACAATTAGAACACTAGAACATCAATTTGTCACAACATAGGACCGAAATATATTATAAATAAATATTTTTGTTTGATTATAGACTGGTAGGATACCTTGCTTATGTTTGGATCCTAAACCTTCCAGAGAATGACCATTGACAAGACCAATCCGGCTGGCAATGAGGTGTTATCTCCGGATCATACCACATCTACTCAACCAAGTCCAGGGTTTATTCCCTCGCGGCTGATTGACCTTACTCATAGTGCATCCAGTGAAGTTTTTCCTACACTGGCGATTCCTACCTCATCTCAAACTGAATTGCATTTCCCTGGTGGATTATTCATTTTGTTGCTCCACCAGTACCAGCAATCATCTTCCAAATGGTTGTCCTATTTCAAGAAACCCTGGAGTTCCAGAAAGCTCAAGATGAAGCCCAGCAGGAACAGATGATTATCACGAGAGAAGACAAGAAGAACGTCATGATGTAGCCTTAGTTATCCCCAACCAAGTTAGAGCAGAACTTTTGTCCTAGGAATGATACCCTTGAAACTAGAAGATATTTTGGGTCCCGTCAAGTACTCTACTTTTCGGCAGCCTTGTCGTAAGAAGCTATGGGCTTGTAACTATTGCAAGAGGCCTGGTCATCAGACCGTTAGTTGCCGCAAGAGTTTGGGACAATGTTTGGCACATGGATCTGCTAAACATCGGGTAAAGGACTGCCCCTTATCTTTCCATCAAACCATAGCTCCTAACCCAGCAACACCTGTTAGACCACAATCTAAGGACCCTTTTCCTATCCAGCAGACCCTGCCCCTTACAATAAGGCATGATTCAGACTCGAAGATCATAGAAGATGAAGGACCAGATCAATGAAGGCTCTAGGATTTATTCAGGGTGGAATTTCACCTTAAGGAACACCTATCTTGTTTTTGCCAAGAAGGATGGAACAACGGATGTGCATCGATTACCAGACACCAAAGAACAAGTATCCTCTGCCCGGATCGAGGATCTGTTTGATCTGGTTGTGTGGAATTAGGGTGTTTCGAAGTTTGACTTAAGATTTGACTACCATCATATCAAAGAGGACATTTCCAAGACGGCGTTCAAACACCAAGTATGGATAGTTTTCTTTGGTCAGGACGTTAGACTGACAAATGCTTCTGCTGTGTTCATGAATCTCATGAACAGAGATTTTCATGAGTATTTGAATCAGTTTATCTTCTCCATAGATAACCTTCTGGTATATTTGAAGACTGAAGAAGAGCATGAAGAACACCTGAGGAAGTTTTGGAAACTTTGAGGAAAAAGAAGTTTTATGGTAAGTTATCTGAACGTGGATCTTTGACAAGGTGGACTTTTGGCCATGTTGTCAAGAGAAGAAAATTTCGATGGAAGATAGCTGCTGATGAAGAGTGTATACTCCAAGTTCAATTCGAAAGTTTCTTGAACTTGGCCGGCTACTATCAAAAGTTCGTGAAAGTTTTCGCCAAGATTGCTGAGCCAATGACGAAGCACACTTGGAAGAATGAAGAGTTCATCTGAACGAAAGTTTGCCAAGCGGCATTGAGGAGCTGAAGAAGAGACTTACCACTACACCAATCCTCGCGCT
This sequence comes from Iris pallida, assembly GCA_029216955.1. Lineage (NCBI taxonomy): Eukaryota > Viridiplantae > Streptophyta > Magnoliopsida > Asparagales > Iridaceae > Iris > Iris pallida. The sequence continues at coordinate 21,309,361 of JANAVB010008400.1, read as the reverse complement.
ACCCGCAGGAACCGGTGGGTTCTCAATTTACTGTAATACCTCTGGAAGAGGACTGGGTTGCGTTCTTCAACAACATGGGAAAGTAGTTGTTTACACGTGTAGGCAACTACAGACTCATGAGAAGAATCATCCCACGCCTAATTTGGAATTTGCTGCAATTATCTTTACTTTGAAACTATGGAAACATGATTTTTATGGAAAGGGAGTAAAAACTTATACGGACTACAAAAGTCTGAAATATGTCTTCACTCAGAAAGGGCTGAATGTTAGACTAAGAAGATGGCTGAAGCAGATGAAGGATTTCGACATCAACTTGCAGTACCATTCAGGTAAGGCTAATGTGGTCGCTGTTGCACTTGGTCGATACTGATGGCGAAGTTCTTAACCAAGGACTAGCACCTGCTAGAAGACATCGAGAAGTTTGGACTGGAGGTTATACTACCCGGAGATAGAAGGACGGAGCTGGATGCTGAATCAGTATTGATGAAGTTCGAGGCTAAGGGAAAAAAAAAATCAAGAGGACGTAGTTTCAAAACGAGGCACTTTGCAGGCTTAGAGATCAAGTGTTGGCAGGAACACTTGAGGGTTTCTAAATTAATCAGCATTGGAACTCTGAAGAATGGTACGAGACTTTGCGTATCGGCTGACAAACGGAGGAACGAGTTGATGAAAGAAATGCACCAGTCGCAGTATTCCATAAATTCAGGAGATAATAAGATGTATCGGAATATGCCTCCATTGATTGGTGTTATGGAATAAAGAAGGACAATTCCAGGTATAGGATTAGAGGTGAATTTGTCAACATGAGGAATTTAGCAAGAGAACAACAAACTTGTTGAAGCTGCTGGACAATTCGGAGTGGAAGTAGAAGCGTATAACAATGAACTTTGAGTAAGGATTGCCTTGTTCCCAAGGAGGGAAGGGCACCAATTGGATTTTAGTAAACCGACTGACTAAGTCAGCACACTTTATTCCTTTCAAAGTTGGTTTATCCACTAAGAAGTTGGCGGCATTGTACGAGAAGCACATCTACCGGATTCATGGAGTACCGCGGGACGAGCAAGCAGAGAGGTCAATCCAGACGCTTGAAGATGTATTGAGATTTTGCGTCTCGGAATTTGGTAGGTCTTGGGAAGACCAAATTGCATTTGGTGAAGTTTCTCCTACCAGAGGAACAATCAGTTTTGACGGAGCTGGAAATTGAGGCCAGTAACATCAGGCCATTTGGAGTTTAAGACGCGTAGGAAGTAGCATACTAGTTAGCTCTACCCGCTAATCTTGAGAGTGTGCAACATCTTCTACGTCATAGCTCAGACACTACATCTCGGATCCGAGTCACGTTTTGGATAATTCAGAACTGAAGATTGGAATCAACCTTTCAGTGCCAGAGAAATCAGTTGCAAGTCTAGTCAGAGATGAGAAGAAATCAGATTTTGAGCCATCACTTAAACTCCTATTCCTTATCTTTTCTTTTCCGTTCTAAATTAGACTAATGCTGCTAAGTTAGCCTAGTTTTGCAAGCTATCTCTTTAATCAAGCTTGATCATGACGGTATTTTATTGGGTGCACCCACTAATATATTGTCTAATCAGGACCGGTGCATGATGGTCTGATCAACCTCGTGTACTTTGGTTCGCTTTTGTATTTTTCTGCGTGGATGATATCATAAATAAAAACTTGTCCCTAAATTGTCTTATCCACGACTGCCTTGAAAATTCTTATTGTTGGACCTGAGTTACGGGCGTGGTACCCGTAGCCGTTTGTAATTCCTACCCTACTCTTTAAATTTCGAGGACGAAATTTTCTAAGGAGGGAAGGTTGTGAAACCCGTAATTTCAGAAAAAAAATTATTATTTGATTTTAATAGCTAATTATTAATTGTTAATTTAGGAATTTGTATTTTTAGAAATTATTAAAACTGGAAATTTTATCGAAATATATAATTTTCTAATTAATTAATATTAGATTAAAAATAAATTTTTTGAATTAGTTAAACAATTAATTCTGGAGATTTTTGTCAAAAAATTATATTTTGCTAATAAATAAAATATTGTTTTCCAGTTAGGTTAAATATTAAATTAAATCTGTTAATTAAGAAAAAAAACCATATTTTAGAAAATAAAGAATTATTTTCTGGATTTTGATTTTGACCCATCTGGATCTGAGACCCGAACCCATTTCCGAGTTCCGAACCCAAAGTCCTAATCCAAACAAATATGTTTTTTTCGAAATCATTAATGGATATAATATTTATTGAGTTTCATAAAAAAAAAAGAAGATAATTTAATATATATTTTTCCTTTTAAAATTATTCTTAAAACTCTTTTATTTCCCTCGGATCAGTTTCCCAGCATTGAGTAAGGAATATTCATTCCTTAATAAATCTCTTAACTTCTCATTTTAACTCTCTCTCTCTCTCCTCGCGTTCTCTTTCTGAGAGGAACGGCCGACCCTCTGTTTCCGGACGGCCACCGCCGCCAACCTCCCGACTCCTCCTTTCACTTTCCGTAACCCCAAGAACAGATCCTATATAAACCCACAACTCTCTCATCTCTCCCTCTCTATCTCTCCACAAATCCCCTCCTCCACCTACCCGACCCCAAACGTACACCCTCCCTCTCCCCGAGCGTCCGGCGACTCCGGCCCACGGCGTCTCAGCCGCGCCCACGCCCCGTCGTTGACCGCCCCGTCGGCGTCTCCCCGCGTCAGCACTCGAGCTGACCGCCGACCGCGCGACTCCCGAGGGCGCCGCCCCTCCAGCGCGTCAGAACCCTAGTCCGGCCGCTCCCCTCGCCTCCGGCCGTCCGCGCGCGAGCCTTCTCACTGGCGACCTCCCTCGAGGACGACGCCTCCCCTGCGGTCGTCCGCGCCCCCCCCCCGCGGGCCGACAAACCGCCGGCCTCCTCCAGGCCGACGCCGTGCTCCGGCGACCCCCTGTGGCCGCTGTCCCTCTGGCCGAGCCACCCTCCGCGCGATCCCTCCCCGCGCGCGGTTCCGCCGTTGCCCCGCGCTGTCAGTGCTCCCCCGCCCGGTGCCCTAGCCCTCGCGGCCAGCGTCCGCAGCCGCTGTCAGCGGATCTCCGCTGCCCCCGCTGCGCTGTCCAGCGCCCCGACCCTTCCCGCGGACTTCTCCGCGGTTCTTCGCTGTCCGTGCGCGTCTCCCTTCTGTGCGTGGCTGGATCTGGGATTCGCGACGTCGCTGTTCGGGATCTTCGACCTGCTGTCGAACTTAGTTTCGGATTATTCCCAAGTTTTTCCCGCGGCTCCCCGCCAACGGAATCTGGTAATTTCTGGATAATCACAGTAGTTCGTCCCCCGTAGAGTCGATGATGATAGATCGGTCCCCCGGTTCCCTCTCGGGAATCCGGTTAGCTGCGTATAGTATCATTTAGCTGCGTTAGATTATTTTCCGTGTTGCTTTGGTGAGATTTGGTTGGATTATGAGATTCCCGGACTTTTCGGGAATTATTCGGTGGAATTGGAAATTATGTCTGTGGTGTTGGAATTATTTTTGGTGGATATTCTGTGGACTATTTTGGGTTGTAAAATATTTGCAGGAGTTTGTTGGCGCACTTCCCAGTTTTGGGTTTGTCCCGAAATAGAGGAAGTGCTGCCCAAATTTTTACAAAAACTATATTTTATTGATTTCAAAACTGGCTTTCGAAAATGAATTTCTAAAACCGATTTTTCGGGCGACGACCGTACCGGTCTGTGGGCCCCGGCGAAATGCAAACGCACCGGTCCGACCGGACGTTGTGGTATTAGCCGAATTTTGAGAAATGGACCGAGTCTGAGACTCTTAGTTTCATTTTAATTATTTTTAATATTTAGGCTATTTATATTAGATATTTAATTCCTGCACTTTAATTATTTAATTTCAGTCATTTTCTCTTATTTAATGTAAAAGAAAATTGTACAGGGCATAAGCCCACCCTAGGACCAGTAGCTGTGCCCATGTATTTGTGTAGCGTAGTTTGTTTTCTTTTCTTTTCTGGTGGATGTAAATTTGGGTGGTTTGGATTGATTTCATATTCGTAGTTAGGACGTAATTTACGGCTTAAATACGAGTTTAGCTAAAATAAATAAAATATTATTAATTCACTGTTTGTCACTAAAAGAAACTGTATTTTATATACATATTATGAAAACACAAAGTTTTTCCAAAAATTGTAATCGATTCTCGTGATTTTCCAAATAATCCAATTAACCGGTTAATCAACGCACGTAGTTGCGACGTAAACGTTAGCTGTAAATTAATACAACTTAAAACCTGACTAGGACTTACTACTAGAGATTGCAACTAGCACACTTAGTCTGGTTATTCAGGAATCTAAGTCGAGTTCTCAATTGTAGGAACTCGAAGTTACAACTGACGTTCCTCCTCGGTACCGACTCGTTCTTCCAGTCAATCTAATACAAGGCAAGTGCAGTTATGTCTATTTGGTAATTTATCTAGTAATTGTTTTATTGCAATTTTAAACCACATTGCTACACGGAACTCTCTCCTAGAGTTCGAATATTGACTCATTGATTGAATCTGATTGACTCGGGATATTGGGGGAGTAGTGTAGCGTCTATGATCAATACCCCTATATTGCATCATTGATTGTGCGAGCTGATTCCTCCTATACACGAGGATAGGCCGGACCGTATCATTAGGATATAATTGAATCATCCCAAGCCGGTCATAGTTCGTTACCTACTCAAATCACATTGTTTTCAATTGTAGAATTGTGAAAAATATTGTTAAAGTATTTCAAATTGTTTAACATTGCAAATTTCAAATTATTATTTGAATTATTGGATATTCGTAATTGTACTTTGCTTCCTCCTGACTGGAGACCCAACATTTTAGGTATCAATGATGAGGTTTTGTTACGCGATCCCAAGACGAGGAATTCAAGATTGCTGAGCTGTTTGCCTAGAGTTTTCTTTTATTCATGATGTATAAAAAAAATGGTTTAAGTTGTATCTTTTATTTCATGTAAAAGTTTAATAAAGTTTTAAATTTTCGAATGTTGAGTTGTGACAAATATAGTGTTGTTGTATGGTTACCTGCTACTGAACAGCTTACTGCCGCCGTCTCAACAACGGTGCAGGCTGGGCATGATCCGATTCGACCCAAGCAATTGGGACCGGGTCGTGACAATATCCCTGATGTCATTGCTTCAGTGGCATCATTCCTGTTGATCAGCCGGAAGGAGCTCAGCCAGCAGCCCCGCAACTGTAAGAAGATCAAGATCAGTCCTCAACAGCCGCCTCTCGAGCCATGCCTTCTGAAGGACCAGTGCCCCAGTTCAGCCAGTCCAACCAGTAGAGCCTGATGATGGCACTTTGGAAGGTCTCATCAGATCATTGTTAGCTTCTCAAGATCACCGAGGTGATGCATTGCACCAGGCAGTACAAGATGCTCTGAACAGAGGCGGTCATCCGAGAAACAGTGCAGCCAACAGTTTCAAGCGCCTGAACCATCCATTCTTCAACGGCACCGAGGATGCCATTGCCGCAGATGCTTGGCTCCAGGATACAAAAGTTATTCTAGAGGCCGCGAAGACTCCAGAAGATGAGAAGGTGGCGGTAGTGCGCCTGCAGTTATTAGATCTAGCCCACAACTGGTGGGCCATACAAGCGGTAGGATTGACAGCACCTGTTCCCTGGGCAGTGTTTAGCAAAAGATTCCAGACCAAGTATTTCGACGCGGTGGCTCGATATGACCTGCAGACCAGATTTGCCAACTTGAAGCAAGGAGGCAGGACGGTCGACAGTTATGTATCGAAGTTTTCCAGACTCAGTCGGTTTGATCCCACCTTGGTGGCGACCGAGTTTGATAGAGCCCAGCAGTTCCAGCAGGGGCTCCACTTGGAGATCATATTGGCAGTAGAGCAGTTCGAGCACAGAACTTTTGATGCCGTCTTGCGAGCAGCTAGGAGGCACGAGTATACCTCCCAGAGGATTGTGGACAGGACCGGAGGTCGGAAGCGGTCCCACAGTCAAATGAATCAGACTTCAGCACCAGCCCCGGCAGCTAGGGCTTTGACCATTGGAGCTCCGAGGCGGGCGGCCTCAGTAACGTCGGTTCAGCATTTAACCCCGACGTACCCTCCGTAGAAACAGAAGCAAGCACAGCCTTCCGCCGAGGGTTGTTCTTATTGTGGGAAGCCTGGACACGTTGTGTCAGAGTGTCGCAAGGCACTAGAATTATGCTTGTTGTATGGGACACCGGACCATAGGGTGGGGTCCTGCCCATTCAGAGTCGATTCAACATCAACAGTATCTAGTCCCTCGGTTAGGGGACCAGCACCAGCACCAGCTCCAGCACCAGTCCAGCAGCAGCAACAGTTGCTGAAGCCAATGCCGCCTCAGGCCCAAGTGTTTCAACAGCAGTACCAGCCTCCGAGGCCATTGTCGACTCAGGCCCAGGCCTTTCAGCAGCAGAGGCCTCAGCAGTTTGCCCTGGCACAGGCCCAGATCCAGAATCGACAAAGAGGTATCCGCGTCCTATTGTCTTGATTTCTGCCGTCGTTATGCGGGACACGTGTCATGTTTCATGTGTCCTAATTACAACGGTATATTCTGGGCCCGAGCCATATCCTAGATCATTTGAAAACGGTTATTGGTACCAACCTTTTCGTATGAGGAGAGGCCCGTGTCCATGTTTGACCAAGGGGAAAGACCTCAAGCGCAAGACTATCAGTTTAGTTCATGTTGCTTGAGTTCATCGCTCCTTGGGAGAGTCAAACGTGGGAGTGTGAGGATGATATCCGATCACGTTATCCCTGTCTGTTTGACTCATAAGGTATAATGTCTTCCTTATGCCTTGCGCTCTTCATTCCTTGATTGCATGTATGATTGTATGATTGAACTGCTTAGTGTAGCTTGCCTGTGCTTAGTGTAGCTTGTTGTGGCAATCTCTAGCTCCCTGATTAAATTCCGAGGACGGAATTCTTTTAAGGTGGGTAGAGTTGTCACCCTCATTTTTCGTATTTCCTGTATTTCGTATTTGTACTCGTAATTTGATTTTGGCACGTATTTTATTTTTCTCGACTTGCAGATTTTGGTTTCTCGTAAATGGGTTTTGGACCATGGTTTGGTTTTATTTTGTGGAGTTGGTTTGGTTCATCATGAGTGGAACACCTTAGCTTGTGCTCCACCTCCATTCTACCACAACTCCCCTCTTTATAACCCCACCTACTTTTCTCTCTCCTCATTATTTCCATTTATTTCTTCTTCTTCTTCCTTCCTCTACACAACACCATCATCTATAGGCAAGTGCACCTTGCCAACAAATAAGCACCCAATTTTATTTATCCATTTGATAGATTAGGACATGTAGATCAACATTAGAACTTGGAATTTTATGATTTGGAGTCTCCATTGTTCTAGATCTAAGTTTTGATTATTTTTAGAAATCCTTGGTTTTGATCTATTAAACTTTGATTTTTGCTTGTTTTGATGCTTCCATGTGGAAGAGAATTCAATTTTACTCAAGTTAGAACTTTGAAAATCTAGATTTGGCTTTGATTGGACAAAGATATGAAGATTTAAAGTTTTGGTGTTCTTGAGGAGTTCATCTCAGCCTCGATGAAGGCTCTCGGCCAGTGCTCTTTAGCACTTGACTGTTTGCGCACCCCGGCCTGTGCTCTTTAGCGCATGGCCGATTGCGTATAGGCTCAGCCAGTGCTTTGTGCTGCGCTGGATTGCGCAAGCCAGCCATGCGCAAAGTAACCCCTGCGCACTTGACCATTGCGCCAACCTCTCCTGCGCAATTCACTCCTGCGCAATCCACCCCTGCGCAGTCTGCTCATGCGCAATCTAACCCTGTGCGCTTGGACCCTGCGCAGTACAACCCTGCGCAGTTCAACCTTGCGCTTGGACCCTGTGCAGTTGGCACCCTGCGCAATCCAACCCCCCCTGACCCCTTGCACAATCTATTGGCTCTTAGAGATTTGGTTTAATTTCTTTAAGCTTGGCTATTCTATAGCCCTATACATTGATATTTTATTAGATATTTCATGCCCATTTTATATCCTTATGCCTTTTGTCATGAACTTGATTTTACTTAATATGTTTGCAATGACTATTGTACATTGCTTGGTATGACAAGGAACTAGCATAACACGACAGTGACCCGTAGTGGTGCACTCTTGACATGACCAACCCGACTTGATAGTGGCCCGTGGCGGCGCGCTCCTGACTTGACTTGACTTGACTTGATAACTTAACTTGACCTGCCTTGACACCGTAGGTGGTTCTTTCTTGCTTGCTTGTTAAATCCACTTGTCCAGTCTTGCATCATGTCTAGGATGGCACTCCTGAGTACCACGGTCAGGAGTACCTACTAAAATGGATTAAGGCTAATAACTAGAATAATTCAGTAGTCATGAGAGATTTCCCCAGTTACAGGCAATCCCGTTATCCCGGCCGCAATTGTTTCGACTTGTAGCCTGCCGTCGAGTAGGGCACATTTCCAGCTCACCGTCGTGTGGGGCACATAATTATTGATAACTGCTTAATGAATTTGAATCGCCTAGATAACCTGGATTAGTTGCAGGACTTGTGGCTGGAGGAACATCTCATTGTATCTTGCTAGTAACTAGGATCGTGATAACCCTAGTTAGTTAATGTAGAAAGCCGTAGGCAATGATTGGCCGTGATTGCTTGGATGGAGTCTAGTCCAGTATAGTATTGTCTAGAATTGATTGATTGTAAAATTGTACCAGAATGATTGAAGGATTGTCACTATAATGATTGTCACTCCAGATTGTTACTTGACCTGATTCCTTATATTTATCTTGTCGATAAATGGTGAGAGAAACCAAGTTCCGTTCAGACGAAGGGTTACAACCCCGGTCCTTGTTTGGTTTACGGGTTGTAACCTGGCCATCTGAATAGTCCCATGGTTATCTCATCGTATATCATCCTGTCATGCTTTTCCATATGTCCTGTCTTTTAGTGATTCTATACAAAATTTTCTTTTATATTAACCATCATGCTTTTCTTAAATTACTGTCTTTTATTATGTAATTATATTATTGTGCTGATTGCTGGTTTTTGTTCTTATTTCGTGGCCTCCTTTGTGGCACTTGCACTTTCTGGGGTCTGACCCAGCTGGTTTTGTATGGCCAGATACCGGAGCGGCAGTAAAGGATCTACCTGTCTTCCAGCCCAATGGTGAACACTAGACGGAACCCGGGCAACGAGTGGGTTTTCTATTTTGTTTCGCTCACTCTATTGTAAAAATTATTCTTTTGAGGCGTTTAGCCGACGAGCACCTGTTAGCTCGATGCACTTTTATTTACTGTCTGCCTACGGGCTGTAAGCATGATTGGCAACTCGAGGTTGATCATGTATGACTTAACTCCTGCTAGTCCTTACATTTTGTACGACTAGCTTCATGATCATCTGGATATATAATGTTTGGGACGCCTTACAATTGTATATTTGGTGATCTGATATCTTGTGATTATTATTAGTTGGTTGAGATTGAGACAATAGGATAATTTATGACCCTAAGAGACTGATGGCTTGTAGATAAACCCTCACATATCTAGACAGCCGTGACCGTATGGTGAGATGGATTCCATTTCATCATACGTAGCTGGCTATGTCCGCCCCCGCTCTCCAGTATTCTGGTTCTGGGGCGTGACACACATTAATAGCATGTTGTCACAGACATAGTGTTTTAGGCAACATTTTGACCCGTGTGGCGCACAAACTTCCTACTTGAAGACCAGTGCCAGTTCTCGAACCGGCTTAGCTAGATCTCTAAGGCGATGTTGAGAATAAAGTGGAGCAAACGAGAGAGATTGGAAGTATAAAAACTTTACTATACTAGAAGGAGATTACTTTGGGTAGTGAGGAGCAAATGAGCCTCATACTTATTTATAGTACCCATAGGACTTACAAGAAACTTCTAAAAACAGAATATTCTAAGGATTATTCTAGGAAACTCTGGAACCTAGATACTTATAAGAAGGCTTCTAGAATATCTAAAAATTTTACGAGTCTTCATGAAAGAACTCGAGTCTTCCAGAGGATTCCACCATCTTCTAAAATATTTCTAAGTCTTCTAGAGGAGTCTACCATCTTCTAAAAGTTTTGGAAGCTTCCAGCATAACTCTGCTCCGTATAGAGTTACGTAAGTACATCTCGGTAGGGTGCAAAATTTTGTGCGTTACATTCTTCTCCACCTATTTTGCTGATGCCCTCGTCGACGGGTGTACCAAGTCTCGGAATGACGTCCACTCTCGTAGGCATAGTCGCTGCACATCGTTCCTTCTTTGTTTGTCTCGTACGATGCTTCCATGAATTGCCCATCTTCTTTCCAGGATCGAAAGCAAACTGGTTTGTCGTACCGACTCTGGCCTCGGTCCGTGCCCTCCTCGGCACATGACGAATCTCGCGTGGGCTATCGAGACGTCGATTTCCGTCGTCTCATGGCTGTACATGGTTCTGCGCACCTCTGCGCATGCGAGTCCAATTGTAATCCTGTAGACCCGAATGTCCCCCATGAGCTTTGAGCAACTTCTTGCGTGAGTTACTTCGACTCATCGTTTCTACCTTCGTGCAGTTTGCGACATGCTTCTCTGCACTCGTGCTCATCCCGATAGCACGGTCCACATCCCTCCACGAAAGTGACTCCTCGGGACGCTCCTTTGCTATCCTTGGTCTCATAGAAAGGCCTTCCACCTCGAACCCTTCCTTCTTCTCAAGCACCGCTAGGTATACCGTCTCCCTTTGGCCACCCTTCTTGAGCTGAATAGCGGAGATAGCTTTCTCCTTCGAAGGCTTGCCTTGCACAGCTTTCACCATACACGATGAGCCTTCCTCCATAAAGCAGACAACTCCCAAGTGTGGCATCGAAATTGCCTTAGCCGTGATAAGAAAATCTATGCCCAGTATCATCTTAAAGTCATCCTGCAATGTAACGGTAAAATTGGCAACACCCGTCCAATTTCCTATAGCTATGTAGACTCCCTTGGCTACCCATGGGTGCACCTCCACATTGACCGCCTTTATCATGCTCAAATTTTCCTCCAAGACTAGACCCAAGCGACAGACCTCCACGTCCGCGATGAAGTTGTGAGTGGCGCTTGTGTCAACCAACGCCCGTGCGCTCATGCCATTGATCCTTACGTCAATAAAAATGGGCTCCCTGCTCAGGGTCTTTGATACAACGAACTTGGCCTTGATGGTGTTGAGTAAGCGCAACGCTCCAATGTGTGCTTTCCCTTCGCACTCTTTGTCCTTCACCTCCTCGCTTCGAACGAAATTCACATGTACGCTCCTTATTGGACAATCTCGAGCAAAGTGATTCTTTCTATAAATGAAGCATGAAACTACTCGCTCGGGTTGGGTCTTCTCGTGCTTCTTTCCTCTATGACGGACCCTTCTTGGGAGAGCTCTCCTGCACTTCTCCATCATTCTCCTTGGTGGTTTTTGACTTGGCCTTGGCATTATTGTCATTCCATATGTACTCGACAAGCCGCTCGACTGCTGTCACGATGGTGTTCAACTTCTGCACCCTCTGTCGCTATAATTCTTGAGCCGCCCATGGTTTGAGTCTCGAGAAAGAAGAAATCCTCCTCACCGATACTAGATATCGGGAGCATCAAGCGTGTGAAATCTACAATATACTCCTTGATCGCCCTGGTATGCTCGAGTTGCTGCAAGCTCCACTTCGCTTGGAACTCCACATTCTTTGGAAAAAACTGAGACTTGATCTCCTTTTCACGATCCTCCCAAGTTACTATCGAGCACAAACCCTTCTCGGCTTCCATACACCTTCGACGCCACCATATCATAGCATCATTGATGAAGTAGAGTGAAGCAATATCCACCTTCTTGGTGTCATCGTTGATGTGCAACGCACTGAAGTATCGTTCTACGTTCCATAAGAAGTTTTCAATTTCTTTGTTATCCCGTACCCCGCTGAAAGATTTTGGCTTGAGGATCTTTCGTATCCTCGGTACCTCTCTACTCGACGGTTCACCGCTCGCAACAGCCTTCTCCATTATGGCAACTTTGGTCTTGAGTTCTCCACAACTCTCGACCACGATCTTTAGCTCCACGTAGCCTTGGACCTTCCTATGTAAATCCTCAATTTTTGCATGATGTCCCTTGAGCTCCTCCTCAAGTACGGATAGGATCTCTTGGAATTGCACCCGAAAGATTGCCACGGACGAAGCAACGTCACTCTCCAATCCATCGTAGAACTCTTCTAGCCTCGTATTACTTTGCTCCATAGAGCCCATACGCATCTCCATATCCCTTGAACCCGTCTCCAAGATCCCAACACGTTCGACAAGATCAGTAATGCTACGCTACACCGTAGTCTCCTTGCTCTTGCCCCACTTGTGCGTCTTGATGTACCCCTCCTTAGGCGATGCAGGTCCCTCTTGGACGTTATTGGATGTTAACATGGCACGAACCGACCTTTGCTTTGATACTACTTATCATAGACTTACTTGAAGTACGTGAAGACAACTCTAGAGGCGGTAAATAGAGTCTGTGTCAATAATGACTAGTAAAAATAACTCTGTGCTAAGTCTAGAAACAACTACTAAGATAATATATATGATCAGAGATAAATAATGCGAAAATAAAATAGTTTAGAGAAGCATTCTCAAACACAGCAATTTTAACCGGGTTTTCCTCGTGGAGGACTAGTCCAGGCCTGAGAACTCTCGTTCAGGAATGAAATCCACTATTTATGAAATAGCATACACCACGTGCCTTTAGTCCGAAGAGCACACAATCTTCTTTACAAAACACAAGCTTTTAGATCAAAGCGCTCAAACATTTCAACTTCGCGGAAAGCGAAACTTGAAATTTTCCAAGTGACTTTTCTTTCACTCTTGCACACAACTTCTAGCTGATATCGTACTGAGCACCTTGGGCTAAGGAGAGTTGTGGCTTAGGAGATATGGAATAATGAGGCTTGGAGTAGTAGAGCTTAAAAAGCTTGAATATTTGAAGGTAAGAGATGATTTGAAATGAGAGAATTCAAGCTCTATTTATATTAATCTGGGGAGATAGAGTTCGGCCCGAATTCTGTCCCAAAAATTCAAGTTTTTGAACGTTGGACAGCTTGTATCAAGCAGGCCCTAAAAATTATGGTGCTAAAAAATCAGGGGACATAGTTCGACCCGAACTCTGCCTTAGACAGAATTTTGCTCGAACTCTGTGTTCTCTGGGCCAGAAGCTCTATATGACTAGCATTGGTTTGGTTTGGTTAGGAATTAGTCTGTTTGTATGGTAAGCTTGGAGAGATGTCTAGGGATTGAGATGACACAATACGACTCAACATACACATTCTCCTAGACTCAATAAATTAAAATTTACGGACTTGGAACAAATAGGAAAACCAAGAGCCCTTTGATGACGCCTTTCTTATGATATTTGAGCAGACGTGAAGACGTTTTTTTTCTTACAGCAGTCGTCTAAAGATATACAGATATGGAAATTTGAATACCTTTCGGGGGCTTCGTCCTCGAACCCCCACGGGGGGCACTGCCCCCTCGACCCCTGTTCGTTGACCGGGCAGCGGAACCCCCAATGCGAGGGCCCGAATAAGTCACCAGGGGGTTCAGAGAAATCTTCTTGAATGACGCCGTCTTTGGCCCATCATTAATTCTCCAGTGCATATGTCCTGGTTTGATCATGTTGATCATGCTTACTACAGTCTACAAATACATGTTAAGCGAGCAAAATAATATTTGCATTACGATACAAGCATGGCAATATGATATAGAACAATTAGAACAATGCTAAGTTTAAGTAGCAACATGATAGTGAGTATATGAATATTAGTGACATCATTAAGTTAACTTAATTGATTAGCCATATTCAAAAACACGATGTAATCATTGGGTTAACATTAGTGTTTTAAGTTATACTTCGACCCATGTGACGCACAAGCTTCCTACTCAAAGACCGTTCCAGCCTTTCCGAACACGCTTAGCTATATCTCTAAGGCGATATTGAGAACAAAGTGGAGTAAAAGAGGAGATTAGGAGTATAAAATTTTTACTATACTATAAGTAGATTACAACTTTGGGTGGTGATGAGAAAATGAGTATCCTATTTATAGTATCCATAGGACTTACAAGCAACTTTTGAAAATAGAATATTCTAGGTATTATTCTAGGAAACTCTAGAACTAGATAATTATAAGGAGGCTTCTAGAACATCTGTAAAGTTCATGAGTCTTCATGAAAGATCCCAAGTCTTCCAAAGGATTCCATCATCTTCTAGAATATTCTTAAGTCTTCTAGAGGATTCAACCATCTTCTAGAAACTTTAGAAGCTTCCAGCATAACCCGCTCCATGTAAAGTTACGCAAGTCCGTCTCGGTGGGGGCGTAAACTTTTGTTGTTACAGTGTGTAATATTATCCACCCCTTTAAACAAGAGATTCATCCATATATCAATATAAGCTACTTGTCTAACTGATCGGATATATAATCTTGATAATGATCTCGGGTTTATCGCAAGTGCGTTATAAGCGCCCTACTTAATGAAAAATCTTCCAAAATCATAGTATGACCAACGTGTCACCATGATCGGGCTATACAATTAGCAGCTGTAATTGGTAAATGTATTATACCAACTTCCATAATAGTGCCTTCAGGATCTCTGTAACAGTTCTCCTCCAATCAACGCTACGTGTCACTTTGACCGAGAAAAATGTGTCACGACCGCACCCGGTTTAGGGGCATGCGTACGTGGGTACGTCCATCCTATGCCACAGTATCGACGGTAGAACGCTGTATAGGTCGTCTATAATATCTAACATCTAACAGATATGGAATAACCTGTCATCTCTGCACGGAGGAATAATATATCATCTAGAACATAAACTTAAACATAGACATCTAAGGAATATGATAGAACAAAAAAATAGAAAAGAAGATAAAATAATAAAATAGAGTTTAATTGTCAAGTCAAATACAACATAGTCTAAAAGTTTATAGATAAGTACATAACCCAAATAATATAACAAGTCTCAAAAATATCAAGACTGAAGACAGATCTAACAATAGTGACCCTATCTAACTAACACCCACCTAGGAAGGCTATGCTACTGCTGGAGGATCAACTCCTTCGGTCTCCGGGGCACAGTAATAAGTAGGACATGTATCTGCAAGCTCGTCAACTGAAAAATATATCCAGTAGGATTGGAATGAGCACATCCTCTAGCAGTTCTAAATAAATGACAAAGACTATAAAGCAGTTATAGACAGTATACTTGATGAATCATGGAAAGTTTGAGACATGAATTGAAATAGAACAACAGTTTAGAAAAAAAGTAAATACAGTAAAACATGAGAGCATGGAAGTAAAAACTGTAAATAGAAATAACTGAAATAGAGCAATGTGATGTGATTCCAGACAGTACAATGTGAATCAAGTGTGGTTCCAGTGTGACAGTACAAGAAACTAACCAGTGTGTTTTGAAATATTGCTTTCGACATGTAAACGTCTAGAGGTAAATACGGCTCATCGTACACTTGGTAAGTGTGTGCCTCCTATCGTTCCAGATTAGACCAGTAGGGGTGATTCCAGTATGTTTGGAAATATTTACATGTCTACTCAAGTATTTTTCCGTCCTGACAAATACAAGTGAATCCATAACCCGACATGTAAAATGAGTACAAGTCTAGCAAGGACAATGTGATGCCAGTAGGTGATTCTGTTTGTCATTGATTATAAAAGAACAAAACAGTTTTATGGGAGGACTGGACTTTTATTCACAATACAAACTCGCTCGTACAAAGAGAGCCTAGGAATAAAACCTAGAAAAAACAATCTAAGTACAATTATTTAGTTTTCTGGGGGGTGACGGTAGAGGCTCGGGAAAGTGATATCAACTCTGCCTTACTCCTTGGATGATCGGACGTAGCTTCTGCTCTGGCGAAGAAATGCTCTTTGTGTGCGGGAGTTGCTAGTCTCTCTGCTCGGGCTATGTGCGTATAACTCTGTGTCTCCGTCGCTCCTGTTCAGGGTTTTGCAAGGGAATGGCACCTTGCTATTTATAGGGCTTTGTGATAAGTAAGGTGTGCAGTAATTGCTCCTTGAAAAGGACGGTTAGGGATTGGTTAAGATTAGCCTTGATCTTGTTTGTTGGAAATCAATCTGGGCTGTTTATGTTGATTACAATAAATCTGCATAATCTGGGCAGTTATGATGATTGCAATAAATATTCATTGTTATGATTGCAATAAATCTGGACTGTTACGTTGATTGCAATAAATCTGAATTATTGAGATTTAATTTGATCAACTCCTGCCACGTGTCCCAACTGCCATGTTTGTGACGAGCCGCATGACTGAGCCGCATGAGCTCCTAGTGAACTGGTCCGTATGAAGTCCCATTGAACAGGACCGCATAAGCCCCTGTAAACTGGACCGCATGAAGTTCACTGAACAGAACCACATGAGCTCCTGATGAACTGAGCGCATGAAGTCCTATCGAACAGAACTGCATAAGCTTCTTTGTAAACTGGACCGCATGAAGTCCCATTGAACAGAACCGCATAAGCCCCTTATAAACTGGTCGCATGAAGTCCCATTGGGACAGAGCCGCATGAGAACCCATCAGAACAGCCGCATGAACTCTGTTAAAACTGAGCCGCATAAAGCTCCATCAAATCAGAGCCGCATGAGCTCCTTTAAATGATCCGCATAAAGAGCTTTAGAATTGGTGGATCGGGCCAACTGTAAAGATTTTTCACGTCTCTCTAGGAGCACATCATTATGTCAGGGTCATCATTTTACCTTTATGTCAGAGCTGTCAATCCTTTGTGTCAGAGCTGCCGCACTGTGTCAGAGCATTTAATGGCCAGCTGCACAGAGAAATGATGGCCAGCTGTAGAGTCATTTTGAACCGCATAGGGCCACGTGGCTTTTCGAGCCGTATGGAGCTATCGGGGCCCTTCGAGCCGCATGAAGCTCTAAGGGTCTTTTGAGCCGCATAAGGCTCTAATAGAGTTTTGAGCCGCATGAAGCTTCCTCTGTTTTGAGCCGCATAGATTTTCCTGTTCTTTTCCATGCTTCTACAATACCCCCTTCAAAGTTTTCAATTTGTAAAATTGAAATACTTTGAATAAGAAGCATGACTATGTCCACATAAGCTCTTCTTACCGCATAGACTCCTCTGACCGCATAGGGTATTCTGGCCGCATGGACTGTTCTGGCCGCATAGGATGTTCTGGCCGCATGGACTGTTCTGGCCGCATGGACTGCTCTTCATGCCACGTAGGCGTCTCATTAATTGCCTTTGATTCGTTTTGATTTAAAGCCGTCTTTTGGGATAGGATCCCAAGAGTCAGCTTTAAATATTTAGATTTGTTCTTAATGATTACGAGTAATCTTTTGCACGTAGGGGATAGAAATCCAAGTGTCGGTCTCCTCTCCTAGGCAGCACATGAATCGAAGCGT
This sequence comes from Iris pallida, assembly GCA_029216955.1. Lineage (NCBI taxonomy): Eukaryota > Viridiplantae > Streptophyta > Magnoliopsida > Asparagales > Iridaceae > Iris > Iris pallida. The sequence continues at coordinate 21,291,922 of JANAVB010008400.1, read as the reverse complement.
CCATCGGTCTATGAGCTCCCCCTGTCTGCCTATAAATACGAAAGGTTTTAGAAGAGAGACACTTTACTTTCTTTTCTCTTCAACTTTTCTTTGCCCTTAGTCGTCGTTTTCTCTTCCTTCTCCGATCATCAATGGCTCCTAAAGCTTCCTCTAGCACTGCGACGAAGGTAAGGGAGCGGCTTCCTCGTCGGCTGCGGCGGTCGAAGTTCATCCGGACGTTCATCCCGCTATCGATGGTAAGATTTGTGGAGAAGACTGCACGCTTCAAACCCTAACGAAAATGGCTATGTTGCATGTTTTATGCACAAGCCTTTCTCCTTGGCATTTAATGTGCTCTTTGTCTTCATTGAACTGTCTAAGTTCAGTACGATGAAACCGCATATGCTGTACTGTATGGGCCGCATGAACTTATCATGTCCGAGCCGCATGGGGTATGCCCCATGTCCGAGCCGCATGAGAATCGCTTCATGACTAAGCCGCATAAGCACCTTAAAAACTGGGCCGCATGAGACCCCTTTAAAACTGAACCGCAAATTCTATTGAACAGAACCGCATGAGCTCCTGATGAACTGAGCCGCATGAAATCCCACTGAACAGAACCGTATGAGCTCCTGATGAACTGGACCGCATGAAGTCCCTTGAACAGAACCGCATATGAACCCACCAAAATAGAGCCGTATGAACTCCGTTAAAACCGAACCGCATAAGGACCCACCAAAACAGAGTCGCATGAACTCCATTAAAACTGAGCCGCATAAGGACCCCACCAAAACAGAGTCCATGAACTCCATTAAAACTGAGCCGCATAAGGACCCCACCAAAACAGAGTCGCATGAACTCCGTTAAAAATGAGCTGCATAAGGACCCCACCAAAACAGAGCCGCATGAACTCCGTTAAAATGAAGCCGCATAAGGACCCGACCAAAACAGAGCCGCATAAACTCTTTTAAATGTTTTCTGGCCGTCTCCTGACTTTGTTTCTTTTGTCCTTTTTTCAGTGAATTTGCCAGTTAATGCTGCAGGAGAACCTTTGGTGGGTCGTGCCCAATTTGTTGTAGGCTATAGGTTCGACCACATAGTCGAGTATGTGGTGAACCAGCTTCCAAAAGACGAACCTGTGGAGAGGCTGGAGACATAAAAAAGCAGTCCTTCTTCTTTATCTCGGGGATGATGAACTCAGGGCTACTGGAGGGCAAACACCTGAAGCCTGCGTTCCTCTTCGGGGATGCCATGACTGTGAAGAACTCCCAAGTTCTAGACATATCCGAGAGTTGGAGCTTTACCTCTGACGGGATGGCGATCCATATTCCTCTGATGGAGCGTCACTTCCCACTGTCATGGTTCAACATGCTACCGTTGGACAGGAAGATGGAGGAGTCCTTGACTCCGACCCGGAGCGGGATGATTATGGGCAAAATTATTATAATAATAACCTGCGGTCAGTGTACGCGGGCAGGGTACCAGTCAGCCGCTATGATGGGTTGGCCCCGGGCAGTTTCTTGAATGTGCAGGGTCCCAACTTCAAGTTTTCCGAAGCTGACACTTTTTTGAACCAGCTGGCTCGGAAGGGGTCCTATCCCATTGGCCAGTTGTCGCTATCGAGTTGGATACACCCCCCCTTCGTGGACCAACCTGTCCACATGGATGTAGAAATACGAGACTCTCATGCGCGAGATTGGACTCTACCACGCTATTCGGGACACCATCTATAGCTTGCCCATAAACAAAATTGTTCATGGCTCTGTTGGAAATGTACAACTGCTGTACGGGACCTTTTTTACACCCGTAGGGGAGATGGGGCTTGCTTTGCATGAGATGCACGACATCTCCAAGCTGCCTTGGGGAGATGAAGTCTTTGAGGTGTATACCCCGACGAACGAAGAGTCGAAGATTTGGAGGAGAAGTTCCCGGGCTTTGTTGCCGTCTCCCGGGAATTGTTGTGTCATCACAGCACGTGCCAGCAGCTGTCGAAGAAAAAAATGACAGCTCGGAAGGGAACCTTCCGCATACAAAGGCATGGCTCACTTATCTTTTTAAACTCGGTACCTCAGGACGGGTTGCTCCCCAAAGTCCTCGCACTCGGGAGGAGGTGCAGGACCAAATATCGACCGCCAAGAGGATAAGAACCACCGTAACAGGTTCGGGAGTCAATCTGACTCTTTTGCTTATTTCTATCAAGCCACTCAGCCGTTGTCCGAGAAGGCACTCCTGGCAGGGTTCCTGATGGTGTGGCTACGTAATTGCGTGGTCAGGAGGGGCTGGTTCCATTGAGAGGATCAGCCGCAACTTCATCCTCCCTGTCGTGAAGCTGGTCTTCGGGGTCAGACTAGCTCTTCTCCCGGCCATGGTGTGCAGCATCCTGGTAAGATAAGCCAAGTCTTGACTAGTGAGGAGGTTTATCTGCTCATATCACATCCTACGGGTTAAGCTGATTGATGGTCGCTGTGGACATACAGGTCCTACTCCTCCACTACCAACGACAGATATTATCAGGGGAGAGTTGGTCAGAGGGGATCTGGAGGAAGAGAGTGTGCCTTATTCCCCTCTAGCTTACATTGAGGGGCCTCTGCTAGATCGAGTTCAGGAGAGCAAGTGGCAGGACGCCGAGGCAGGGAGAAATGGTCCCTGCACCTTCCTCTGTTATGTGGCTTCGGAGGTCAACCTTTCCGCCTTGCCGAGTCTCCAAATCCTTCGGGCTGCCGAGGAGGAATTGGCTGCTATTCAAGTGTCCTTTCGCTCAGAGCTTGTTTCCCTTGTGGCAGGGGTAGCAAGTTTCATGCATCTTCTTCGACCCTGTCGGCTACCCTTCCTTTGACGTCTTCTTCGGAAGTTCTGGATGAATCGTCAAAGGATGTAGTTGACAGTTTTTATCGTCACCTGAGGCGAGGAGTTGAGGCTGCGGTGGAGAGGGGGACCTCTTTTGCCTTGGCCTGTCAATGCGCCCGGGGCCAGATTAAAATCCTTAGAACCCTCCCCGGTGGGGCAGGAATGGTTGAGCTACTGGAGCCCAAATTGCTAGAGGCGGATCAGCTTGTGGCCCAGTACCAAGTACTGCGGCAAGTCGACCTGTCTTCGGCGGTAGATCAGGAGCGTGCCTTCCTCATAACTGTTATGGAGAAGGTAAGGGCAGCACGAGATGCATCCAAGCCTACTATAATAAAGGACCTCTACGATCTGTCTTTACAGTAAGATCAGCTGAGCCGCCGGGGAGAGGATTGCATTGCTCGGAAGGCGGCAGCCTCTCGCGGGATAATCGACACGAAGGAGCAGATCCTCGAGCTCCAGAGGAAATTGGCCTTCTTAGAATCTGAGCTCGAAGCCTCCCGCACGGGTAAGAGCTAATTGTTCAGAAGGCCGACAAAGTCACCCGTGCTTCTGCAGACTTGGAGTGTGCTCTAAGAAGCTTGAAGGTGGCTGGCAGGCTTACGCACATCTGGAGGATGGGAGCGGTTGAATGAGGAGGCCGAGCGTCAAGCCAAACGGCAGTTTGAGCGGTCGACGGCCGTACTGAGGAACCGTCTCAGAGAGTTATGTATCGCCGAACCATAGTTGGCTTTTTCTTTTCTTTCTCTCTTTTTGTTTCTTCATCTTTTTTTAGCAGGGACGTGGTCCCAAAAAATGTAGTACTTTTGATTTGATTTGAATAAATGACTTTGCTTGCCTTATCCTTTATCTGTCGTGCTTGTACTGCATTTATGTGCTTGCCCCACTGGGGGCTTTTCTGTGGACCTATTACCCTTGGCATACCTTGTTTTAGGTACGGATAATAAGTTTGATAGGGATACCTAGAACAACTCCGGGTAAGGTAGATATGGAAGTTCTTGGTATCGAGCGAAAGAATATCGCGGAACAGCTGGGTTCCAGAGGCATGAGATTGTGAGAAAAGAGGCATGTGTACTAGAAAACTTAGCACATCATTTGTGGTCAACTGCGGACATTTGTGGTCAACTGTGGACATTTGTGGGCCTATTATTCTTGGTGTACCCTGGTTTTGGGTACGGATAATAAGTCGAGAGAAAACTAACATACTTACTCAGAGGTATAAGGACGTGGTAAATATGAGGTTTTCTTCAATGGAGTCTTCCTACTCAGGTATAAGGACGTGGCAGGAGTGGACACCATGAAGGGTACATAGAACAACTCAGAGGTATTATGGAGGTAGAAGTTCTACGTGGGGGTGGTTTGTTTTGATGGAGTGAAACAACTCAGAGGTGACATCGACGTGGTTGTTTCGGGAAATTTGTGGATCTGTTCCGCTGTTTATGCACTAAAGTGCGGGTAGTAGATCATGAGGAAGATGCTCTTTTGGGAAGAAGTTCAGAGGTATGGTCATACATGACTTACTCCAGAAGATGCGATATAGATTCATTTGGGATGACCAGAGTGTAAGTTCAGCGGTACCTAAGGGCACATAACTTAACAGTCCGGTAGATTTGGAGGATGTCGTTTAGACATAATATTTTTCAGGAACTTGCCGTTGACGGGCAACATGAGCAAGTCTCGTTTTGTTTTGCGAGGCGGTAAGCACCATTGGAGAATACATCCTCGATGACAAATGGGCCTTCCCATTTTGGCTGGAATTTTCCGACGGTTTTGTGAGTCAAAACCATCAGCCTCCGAACTGCCAGAACGAGATCGCCCACTTGGAATGTTCTGAGTTTAACTTTCTTGTTGAAGGCTCCTGAGATGCGTGCTTAATACAGCTCGATTCGTTGTTGAGCTAACAGACACTTCTCATCTAAGGCCTCCAACTCTTGTAGCCGGTGACGGTAATTATCATCCGTCGTCAATCGATAGGTGAGGGACGCGGAGTGAGGGGATTTGAGTCTCCAGTAGGAGAACTTTATCACTCCCATACACCAGAGAGAATGGTGTGTTCCCGGTGGCCGTCCGGACTGTAGTACGGTATGCCCATAAGCATTCGCCAAGCTTTTCATTCCAGTCACGTTTGTTGGAAGACACGAACTTCTTGAGCAGTTTGATTATAGTTTTGTTGAATGCTTTGCCAAACCATTTGCCGCCGGATTGTATGGTGTTGAGACAACATTCTGGATCGATGTTTGTCGCAGAATCGATAGAAGGCGTGGCTTGTGAACTGTGGACCATTATCGTGGATGATCCTTCGGGGCAGTCCGAAGCGATAGATGACGTGATGCTTAAGGAAGTTGATCACGTTGGATGTCTTTACTTCTGTAAGCGGGACAACTTCTGCCCACTTGGAGAAGTAATCTGTAATTGCCAGTATGAAGTGGTTTCCTCGGGACGAAGGCGGAGTGATCGGACCGATGATGTCCAATACCCATGCTTCGAACGGCCAGGATGCCACCGTTGGATGTAAGAACTCGGATGGTTAATGGATGAAATCTGCATGGACTTGATAGGCTTTGCACTTTCTTGCATAGTCTATCGCATCCGCTACCATCGTAGGCCAGTAGTAGCCCATTCGACGAAGGCGGTCTTGTAATTTCGGGCCAGGATGATGGGCTCCATAGACGCCATTGTGAGCTTTACACACGGCTTCTTTGGCTTCTGCATTTGACAGACATCGAAGCAGTAATCCATCGTATGATCGTCGATACAACATTTTCGTCTCCGTATCATAGAAGAATCTGAGGGAACGCCTTCTGATGGAAGTGGCTTCTTTTGGATTCTCCGACAAGATGTCGTAGACTACGAAGTCAATGAATGGCTATCTCCAGTCTGGTGTTTCGTCGACTGTCAGAGCGGAGTAACTCTCAACACATTGAACATTGTTCTTGGGACAGACCAATTCACGGCCTATTACGTCAACCAAGTGGTGAGCATGATTCAGAACTGCTAAGGAAGCGGCAAGGCCTGCTAGGGCATCGACTTCAATGTTCTGGAGCCTGGAACGTGTTTATGGAGAACCCTTCCAAGGACGAGATGATGTCAATCGCTATTTGGTGATAGGGGATCATGTCTTCATGACGAACTTCGTATGAACCCCGGATCTGGTTAACGATTAGCTGTGAATCGCCATATGCTTCGAGGTGCTCTAACCCCAGTTCTTTTGTAAGTCGGAGGCCGATAACCAGAGCGTTGTACTCTGCCACATTGTTTGAGCAGGGTTTTGTGAGGGAATACGCCTGTCACGACCCGGTCCCAATTTCTTGGGTCGAATCGGATCATGCCCAGCCTGCACCGTTGTTGAGACGGCGGCAGTAAGCTGTATCACTCATGCAGGTAATCAACAACACAAATTCTAATTGCCACAACTTTTAATATTTTGATAAATAAAACTTGTCCAAACACAAAGTTTTCAAATACAACCCAGAACTGAAATAATTGTCTTTCACAATATCATAAACTGGAAATAAAACTAATTAGCAGTCTCCTCATCATCATCCTCTGGTAGAACAGCCGGGTACAGCTCAGGATCATAGTAACTACTAATCAGTAGCTCTGCATCATAGGACCTAAAAATATAGTCTCCAGTCAGGAGGGAGCAAAGTATAATTCATGATATTTTAACAATTAAATAATAATGGAGTTATGCATTTTTAAACAATTTGAAGTAAATAGTTTTTCCAGCAGTTAAAATATTATGGTGAATAGGCAATGAATATGACCGGATTGGGTTGTACAGTTGTATCCTATTGATACGATATGGCTTATCCCCGTGTGTATGAGGGGTAAGCTAACACTCATTATACTATTTTGGATGTGGTCATACTCATTACACTACTCCTCCAGTACCCAACAGTTAATCAGTCAATGCTCTCAGAGAGAGTTCCGTGTTGCATCGTGGTTTAAACTTCAATAAAACTATTACTAAATAATTGTAAACTACCACAAAATGTACTTGCCTTCGATTATGACTGGATTTGGAATGTCTCCGGGATTGAATTCAGACTTGTCCTCGAAATCCTACAATCGAGAAGTCTGCCTTAGATTCCAAAAATTGCCATGCTAGTTGTGCTAGTTACAATCTCTAAATTTGTCCTAGTCAATTTTTAATCCTTATTATACTAACACAAACATAACTCGATTATCTAATGCGTTACATTTAATTATGATAGAAAGATCATTTTATATTTAATTTCGAAAAAAATTTGTATTTATCGGTTTATTGGCAAAACTTGGTATTTTATAATTTATATAATAAAACTACATTTTTCTTTAAATAAGAAAAACGTGAAACTTGTTTAAATAATAACTTGTAATTTTTTCTAATTTATTTAATGTGAGAAAACAATATTGATTTTCTATAAAAATATTTTTACTATTTTACATGTTTACGTCAACCACAAACCAGAAAAGAATAAAAATTAACTAACTTATTACAAAACCACAGAAAATAATAAAACTGGGCTTATGCCCTTTACAGACCATTTTACATGAATTTAAATAAGAAAAAACTTTGGTTAGTCTCTAAAAATTATTCTACAATTTAATTACAAAATAAATAATAATTTAAATTAAATCGAATTAATTTACGAGTCTCAGATATTGGTCCAATCGTCAAAAATAGCTAATGCCTCAACGTCCGGAACAATGCCAGTTTCGTTTGCATTTCGCTAAGGGCCCATTGACCAGTACGGTCGTCGCCCAAAAATCCAATTTATAAAAATATTTTTGAAAACCAATTTGAAATCCATTATAATTTATAAAAATTTTGGCAGCATTCCCTCTACTTTCGGGATAACCCAAAACTGGGAAAATGTGCCACAAACACCAAACACAAGTCCCATACCAGGAAACCTAATTTCCAACCAAAAATAATAATATCCAGAACCCGAAAATAATATCCACAGCACGTTTCCGAAATTCGGAAAACCGAAATGAAACTCGAAAACCCGAAATGAACTTCGGAAAACCGAAACGAACTTCGGAAAACCGAAACCAACAGAACACTCAAAGAAAAATAAGCCACAGAACCAATTCCGAAATGGAATTGGAAAATCTAAACCAAAGAAATTCCCAGAACTGTTTTCCGAGAGGTTCTCGGAAAAATTCGAACCAACAGAACCTATCCGAAAGGGTTTCGGAAAGCCCAAAAATTGTCTCGTCTATAATTTATCGAATTTCAGGGGAAAATTCGTGGACCAAATTTATCATAGACTGAAAAATGAAAACGGGCAACGGAAATATACCAGAAATTGCTCGGCTAGAGCTCTCAGGTGAAAGTAGGAAAATGGATCCTGCAAATCTCGGAAATTGCGGACAGCAAAATCGGAACAGCAATTTGGTTGCAGAAAACTCCGAATCTGGACCCACGAGGTACTGTGAACAGCAGATCGGCTGAAAGGGCCCTGGGGACAGCAGCGGCGAAGGCACAGAAAATAGCGGCGAAGAGGCCGCGGGTCACGGGGCCACGTGAGGTCGGCCGGGAACGGCGACGCGGGTCGGGCCGGCTGGGTCGAATGCGAACGACGAGGAACGCCGGGCTGGCCTGGGGTCGCCGGGTTCAGGCTGGCCTGAGCGCTGGATTGGGCGGCCTGGCGGTGGCGCCGGGGAAGGGTTGGTCGGCGTCGGGGTATGGTTCAGACGGGGTTCGCCGGAATTTGGGGGTTAGGTCAGAATTAGGTTTAGGGAAAGGATGAGGAGAATGAATAGGAAGAGGGGGTTTATATAGGGGAAAAGAGCTTGGGGTTTACCGGAAGAGGAGGGGGCGGCCGTTCGGGGAGGTCGGCGGTCGCCGGAGTGATGGCGGTGGCGACGATTGGAAAGGGGAAGTGAGGGGTCGGTTTTAATGAAAGAAATGTAAATGAATGAATGAAATAGAAAGTTTGTTCTTTCTTAATTGTGCTGAAATGGTGCTGGAATGGTTGAGAAAGAGTATAATGGGTTTTGGGCCTCAAACAATGGTTAAAGGAAAATAAATCATTCTCTAAATGGGTTTAAAGGGTGATGGTTTTAAAAGTAGTCTTAATGGATTTTAGAGTTTATGGGATGTTGGGCCTTAACATATAAGTCTTGTTTTTAAGAAAAATTTTCTTTTCTTTATAAATACTAAAGTAATTCGAAAAAAAATAGATTTGTGCTCGAAAATGGGTTCGGGACAGGACCAGACAATCAAAAGTCCAAAATAATTATTTTGAAAATATATATATTTTTCTTGAACTGTCAATAACAATAATAATAATAATAACCTGGCAAGATATTAATTTAGCAAACATGCAATTTAAAAAATTTCTAAAAATACCATTTCCTAAATAAATGATTTATATTAATAATTAGCTAATTAAATATTCAATTAATTAATTAAAAAATGAAGGGTTTCACAACGCCCGGTTGATCACCAAGCCGGAAGGAGAAATCAGTACCACTCCGACCCCAACGACAATATTGTCCTTGAGCCCGGTTCTTGAAGTACCGTCGAAGAACATTCGCCAGACGGAATCATCGGAAGCCATGTTTGAATTGACGACCTCGTCTGGAATCTTTTCATATATTCTGGTTGACTCCGAACTTGGATGGGCTGCTAAAAAGTCCGCCAGAGCCTGACCTTTGACGGCCTTTTGCGGGACAAAGATCATGTGGTAGGGAGACAATAATATTGCCCAGGTAGCGAGGCGAGAGCTGAGTGCACCCGGCTTGGTCATGAGAACCCTGAGGGGGTTAACTCGAGATATGACATGGATGGTTTGTCCTGTAACATAGTGTCGCATCTTCTGGATAAAGAACACTAGAGCAAGACATTCCTTCTCCACGACGGTGTATATATGCTCAGGCCCAATAATCATTCGACTGAGGTAATAGATAGCTTGTTCATGTCCTGCATCATTGTTCTATGCTAGTAGAGCACCGAGGTAATGCTCCATCCCTCGTACGTAAAGCAAGAATGGCTTTCCAGCACCGGGGCCACCAGAACTGGTGGGTTTGACAGATATTCTTTGATATTGTCGAACGTGCGTTGGCACTCTTCATCCCATACGAATGAGACGCCCTTCTTCATGAGATGGATGAATGGTTGATATCGCCCGGAGAGGTTAGAGATGAACCTCCTGATGTAAGCTAGCCTCCCTTAAAGGCCTCGGAGTTCACGGAGATTTCTGGGGGGACCTATCTCCATGATTGCCTTCGTATTCTCAGGGTCTATGTGGATTCCCTGGGCAGTAATGATAAAACCCAGAAATTTTCCACAAGATACGCCCAAGAAAGATTTGGTAGGATTCATCTTCAAGTTGTGCGCTCGTATCAGGTCAAATACCGTCCTCAGATCCTGCAGATGGTCTCCCTTAGAGCGGCTTTTGACATCTATGTCGTCGACATAACACTCCACGGTCTTAAGCAGGTGATCCCTGAAGATGACGCTCATAGCTCGTTGGTATGTGGTACCGGCATTCTTTAAGCCGAAGGGCATGACGGTGTAACAGTACACGTCAATCGGTGTTCGGAATGATGTATGCTTCTCGTCGTCAGGAAACATCTTGATTTAGTTGTATCCTGAGAAGCCATCCAAGAATGACATGCGCTCAAAGCCACATGTGTTGTCGATCATGATGTCCGTGATGGGAAGAGAAAACTCATCTTTAGGACATGCTTCGTTAGATTTCGGAAGTCGATGCAAATTCGAATCTTTCCATTCTTCTTGAGGATGGGTACTATGTTGGCGACCCAGTCTGGATGTTGCTCCTCCCGGATGAAGCCGCTGGCTATCAGTTTATTAACCTCAACTTCAATAGAATTCATGATGTCCGGACGGAACCGTCGTTGCTGTTGCTTGACCGGCTTTGCGTCTGGATGAATGTTGAGTTTATGAAGTGTAACCTCGGGGTTTAGTCCTGGCATATCTTCATAGCTCCAAGCGAACACGTCAATGTACTCTCTGACGAGTTGTAAAAGTGCCTCCTGCTCTTCGTCTGTCAGGCTTTTGCTGACGAAGATTGGCTTTTGAGAGGACTCGTCGTCCGAGGTCAACTTGCATAACCTCATCTTCAGTGGGAGGTTCACAAAGTTCGAAGCATTTCTCCCATTGTGCGTCTAGTTGCTGGACCCAAGGTTCCAACTCGAGAAGTTCGGGTACATCTTTATCTTCTTCGTAGGCATCAGCAAATGCCATATTGACAGACAGAGCTTGCCTGAATAATTCTCCAATGCTGACATCCGAATCAGAAGTTGGTGATCCGGTTGAATATGAATGCCAGTCACATTCCTCATCTAAGCTTTCAGGAGTTGTTGCAGGTGTAACATAACCTAGCCCACATTTGGTCTTGTTGTAATAATCTCGTGGTTTCCCAGTCGGGACTGGCAACTACAAAGGTAACCGCCAACCAGTGCCGTAGTTTAAGCCTGGCGTAGTCTCCAGATCATACCCCTATTTTTGTATGAGGTATTTGGATCGGGAGCTATACAGATAAAGGGACAGTCTTCCAGTATCGGGTTCGATATCAACTTCTTCTATCCTGAAGGGCTGTGGATCATTCTTCCGGCCAAAGATGATTGGATGATCCTCTTCCTCGACTATGAAACAAGCGTCTTCCATGGGAGTAAGTTGGTTTGCGGTGTAGACATTTGTCACCTGTGTGTGTAGGTGGGTGCCTATACCGTGTTCCATAGCATACATTGTACAAAGCTTATTAAGCTCGAGGTAGTTCAAAGATAGCCCTTTATTGATGAAGTAAGGTATCTTTTCCGGTGGAATTACATCATCTGCGGACGGAACATTAGTGTAAGCAGCCATATACTTGGCCAGCTCTAACTCTTCTTCGGCCATCCCTGTGTCAATGAAGACTGGAAGGACGATCAGGGTAGCTTAATCATCAGGGGACCCACTGGTGGAGTAGAACGTGGAGTCGTTGGTGCACTAGCGACCCCCAGTTTAGTTTTCGGTGCTGGGCGGGGAATTGTTGGCTCGCTAGCATTCCCCGGCTTAGTGCTCAGCTATCGACTCATTCTGGGAAGACGAATCGTCATTGGCTTGACGGAGGGATTGAGCTTCTCTGTTTGTTGCTGGCCAGCTCTCGGTAGCCTGATTGTTAGTGGCTCCGCAATGGGTCTCGGCGCTTGGCTAGACCTTGGCAGTCGGATTATCATATGCTCCTTTTGTGCAGTGAGCACCGGGAGACTCGTTGTTTCTCTACGCAGAATGGCTGTGAGAGGTGCCGTCTTTTCTGGTTTGCGTGGTTGGAGATGGATTCTCAAGGGTTCTTCCGGCCCCGTAATAGCCTCTGTCTGCTCTTGAGCATCCTTCTTGATCAGGTGCCTCTTCGAATTCCCGTACAAGCTGGAATCCGAATAGTAAGATTCGATCCCTTTGAAGGGATCAATGTCAGCAAATTTTGTTCTGACGAAGCCGTGTTTGTCGACGTACTTGAAGCACTGGTGTAATATGGAGGGCACGATCATGTAATCGTGTATCCAAGGATGCCCCAGAAGAATTTTGTAGGAGGTGTCTGCGTCGATGACATAGCAGGTTACTTCTGACAGAAGGTTGCCGATTTGGCACTTCAGGCGAATCTTACCGATGGGATAGCTTCTTCCGAAATTGAAACCGCTGATGGCGGTACTTGTAGGAGTCAGCCGATGCATAAGGATGCGCAGATGGTGGAGCAAGCTCTTCGGAATGATGCTTATCGAAGAACCGGGATCAATGTGCATCTGATCTACCTTGACGTTGCCGACGTGTCCAGTATAATTGAGAGGGCGATCGTGCAAGTTGGTCTTGATAAGCATGTCTTGCAGGGTAAAGACAATGTTGGTCATTGAATCGGTACAAGTACTGTCTTGGGCATCTGCTGGCGAGCTCTCTCCTGTGAGCTTGACTTGAGCCAGATAAGCATCAGCATTTTGAAGTGCGTCACTCAGGACAACGCGAACATCCTTGGAGAGCCTCAAGAGCTCGTATAATGACAACTTGGTCGGTGTGTTGGCCAATTGTGCCAAGATGTCAAAGTTGTAGAGCTTCTCCAGCCCGTGAGGCACCTCTTTTCGGAGCGGCTTGTCAAAGCGAGTCTCCTTCGGCCTAGGCTTGTCGGTCGTCGAAGGCTGAGAAGGTCCTGGAGCATCAGCAGCCGCCGGCTGATGATCTTCAGCCGAGTTACCCGGTGGGGGTTGATTTTGTACACCGGATCGGGTAACGACAGCTGTCGCTTCTTCGATGTCAGCCAAAATTATGCGACAGGACTTGACTTTCCCACCCTTCTTCTTGCCAATAGAGGGTGATGCTGGTTGGGTTACTTCAGATACTAAGTCCTGGTGGACCCACATGACCTCCCCTCATGATGTGGTGAGGGGCACTAGACCAGCAGCTTGGTCTCGGGGAGGTGGAAGATTAGCGACCTCCATTTTTGCCCGGGGAACGGGTACTACTCCATCTTGAGTCTTCGTCGGAAGGAAGCTGCCGAATTGGACAGACACCATATTGGCCGCCACAGTTACCTCCTCAAAGTCAATGCCCAGAGCCTTAGAGTCGATCAGGTTCTGGATGTACCGCTTCAATTGGAAGCAGTCTTGAGTAACATGATGGACGTAGCAGTGGTAGTGGCAATACTTTGGGCTTTCCATCTCTGCGGGCCGTGGCTCACGTCTTCGTGGAGGGAGCTGAATCCTGTCTCCTTGTATGAGCATGTCAAGGATGGGCTTGACATGGCTGTCTTCGAAGGAGTAAGTCATTTGTGGCCACTGCTTCTCTGCCGGCTTCGGTTCGGGCTTCGGGGCTGTGTCGGCCACCATAGCAAGTTTGCCCTTGTTGCCTCGGTTGTTAGAGGAATTACCACCGTTGTTGTGGTTGGCATTAGGGCATTTGCCCTTGTCCTCTCCTTCCGAGATGTGCAACCCCAGTTGGCGAGCTTTCTTTAACTTGTCTTCTGTGCTAGTGGCACTGATGATGAAAGTCTACCAGTCTTTGAACTGACTTTCACCCATCCAGAGGCTGATTGTGGGAAGCAGCCTCTTTTGGCAGATCTCAATCAAGGAGGAATTTGGATTGCCAGAGGGCAATTTCATCACGGTTTGGCGAAACCGCTCAATGTAGTTCCTTGTCAGCTCCTTCTCACCTTGAACAACGACCATGAGGGTGGAGATTGTCACATCTTTTCCTACCTCATAGAATCTTTCAAAGAACATGTTTTTGAAGCCGGCGAAGGAATGGATGCAGTTGTCCGGCAGATTGCGGTACCAATCAAATGCTACCCCCTCTAATGCCCCGATGAACAACCGCGTGAGGATAGCGTCGTTATGAGGCAGATGGTCGATCGTGACTTCAAAATAGGTGATGTACCTGCTCGCAGATGTCTTCTTATCATATGGATTGATGTTAAATAGCTTATGTCTTGGTGGGAAGGGGACATCTCTCCATGCAGCAAGATACGGTTGTCGTATTCTGAGGTCTTGGAAGGTTTTTTCGGGCGTAAAACATGGCCCGGAGCTCCTGGACCTCTCGTCTCATCTCCCTAGCCTCGTCTGCAGCGGTGGGAGCCGATATTGTAGGAGGATTGTTGCCCGGGTTTGGCACAGTTGAGTTTGAGTCCGCATTGACCGCGGGACCCAAGATTGTTTGGCCAGGCGTCCTTCCTTGCAGAGCCGGTAGGGCCGCTTTGATCTCGTCCACGAATTTGACCAAGGTATGAAGTATGGCCTCCAGAGTGTCGATGCGTTGGCGATCACTGGGACCATCTTGGTCGTTGTTCGTCATGAACACCATCCTTACATGAGGAGAGATGAAAGAAACTGTGGAGGACGTACCCTCTGAATCGTACCCTTGCACCAAGAAATCTTCGGGGTATGTAGGAATGTTCTCCTCTGGTTCGGACTCAGAGGAAGTGTTACCCCTTGCATAGGAGGCTGTCTCATCTTGGGACCCGTGGACGTCCTCAGGGACGTCCGGATCTACTGCATCTGTGGGGGGAATTGCTTCCCCTGGTGCATCCTCTTGGAACACCGGATTGTTGTGGACGTTCGGAGGGGTGCTACCCCTAGCTTCGGCTACCCCCAGAGATGTAGATGACAAATCTCCAAGTGTTGAAGATTTCGTCTTAGAGCGGGTGCCTTGAAAAACTCCTCCAGTAGTGGTTGTGGACAGCCACTTGGACGTGAGTTTCCTAGCCGCGCTAGTAGAGATCGCCGGGCTAGAAACATTTGTCTTCTTCCCCGCCTTGCTAGTAGAGATCTTCCGAATAGAATTACAGGAGGCGACATGAAGTGCTTCGTCTCCTGAGCGTTGTTGCAGGACCAGTCCTGGCTGCTGCAGTCGTTGGAAGATGGACTGTCGGTCCTCTTGTACTGCCACCTTACTACAGCAACAGTTGACGATGACTTGAGTGCAGTGATGTCCATAAAAGGACTCTCTGCATACCAAGCTCTCTTCTTTTTCCTTGCGTTTGTGAAGAATCACATCACGCAAGTCACTCATTTTGTGAGCCCGGAGTCCCGAGCACACGAGTGTGTTGGCACCATGTTTACTCCCTAATTGGGAGATTTTGGGAACCACTCTGTCCGTTTGTCGTCGGGGGCTGGGCACGGTCAGTTCTGTACAACTTTCCATCAGAGGCCCGCTTAACAGTAAGCGGAGCTCTCTGATGGTCAGAAGTTGGGACAGCTGACTGAGCTCGACGAGCCCGCGCTGCCCTAGACTTCTTTCCCCTAGCACCCAAGGGCGCATAGTACGAAGAGTCCAAATTGTGCCGTACAGAGTCTGGCATATTCTCATTGGAGCATCCGAGATCAGGACCGCATGAAAGGCGGTCGAAGACAGAACCCGAGCCGCATGGAGCAGATAGTCTGCGGCTGGGATTGGTGGCCGCATAGGCATTAATACGGCCGACGTTTGTATCAGCATTCATGCGGCTAGCATTTATGGCCGCATAAGAATTCATGCGGCTGGCTTTTGTCGCCGCATAAAAATTTATGTGGCTGGATTTTGTGGCCACATCAGCATTCATGCGGCTGGATTTTGTGGCCGCATCAGCTTCATGCGGCTGGAATTGTTGGCCGCATGAGCCTTCTTCATGCGGCTGGCACCCTTATGCGACTTCTTCCTAGACCGCACAGAGTCCCCAGTTGCTTCCTCAAGTCCAGCATCGTAGTGCTTTCCTCTGCCGGACTTGAGAACAGCAGGGGTCTCTGTGGCCTGAAGTGGGGCCGCATGGGAGTCTTTTCCGCCGTCTTGGGCAGTAGAGAACGCCTCTTCCAGAGCTTGGAGAGGAGCGAAAGTCTTGGGCCTCCACTCCTTGCGGGCCTTCTTCGTGCGGGCTCGCTTCTGGACCGAGCCAGCGCTCCCATCGGAGAGCATTTTTTCAAACGCCTACTGGTCGAAGCGGACGACCAGCATCTGTTGCGTGGAGCCAAGCTTGGCTGCGTCCGATTGCGTCACCAATTTCTCAGCAGTGGAGAAGTTAGTCCCCAGCAGAGTCGCCATCGTGTTTGCCATTGATTATAAAAGAACAGAATAATTTTATGGGAGGACTGGACTTTTACTTCACAATACAAACTCGCTCGTACAAAGAGAGCCTAGGAATAAAACCTAGGAAAAAATAATCTAAGTACAATTGTTTAGTTTTTCTGGGGGGTAACAGTAGAGGCTGGGGAAAGTGAAATCAACTCTGGCTTACTCCTTGGACGATCGGACGTAGCTTCTGCTCTGGTGAATAAATGCTCTTTGTGTGTACGGGAGTTGCTAGTCTCACTGCTCGAGCTATGTGCGTGTAACTCTGTGTCTCCGCCGCTCTCTGTTCAGGGTTTTGCAAGGGAATGACACATTGCTATTTATAGGGCTTTGTGATAAGTAGGGTGTGCAGTAATTGCTCCTTGAAAAATGGGCGGTTAGGGATTGGTTAAGATTAGCCTTGATCTTGTTTGTTGGAAATCAATCTGGGCTGTTTATGTTGATTGCAACAAATCTGCATTGTTTGTTGGAAATCGATCTAGGCAGTTATGATGATTGCAATAAATCTTCATTGTTATGATTGCAATAAATCTGGACTGTTACGTTGATTACAATAAATCTGAATTGTTGAGATTTGATTTGATCAACTCCAGCCACGTGTCCCAACTGCCATGTTTGTGACGAGCCGCATGACTGAGCCGCATGAGCTCCTAGTGAACTGGTCCGCATGAAGTCCTATTGAACAGAACCGCATAAGCCCCTGTAAACTGGACTGCATAAAGTTCAACTGAACAGAACTGCATGAGCTCCTGATGAACTGAGCCGCATGAAGTCCTATCGAACAGAACCGCATAAGCTTCTTTATAAACTAGACCGCATGAAGTCCCATTGAACAGATCCGCATAAGCCCCATGTAAACTAGGCCGCATGAAGTCCCATTGGGACAGAGCCGCATGAGAACCCATCAGAACAGAGCCGCATGAACTCCGTTAAAACTGAGCCGCATAAAGCTCCATCAAATCAGAGCCGTATGAGCTCCTTTAAATGATCCGCATAAAGAGCTTTGGAATTGGGGGATCGTGCCAACTGTAAAGATTTTTCACGTCTCTCTAGGAGCACATCATTATATCAGGGTCATCATTTTACCTTTATGTCAGAGCTGTCAATCCTTTGTGTCAGAGCTGTCAATCCTTTGTGTCAGAGCTGCCGCACTGTGTTAGAGCATTTAATGAGCCAGCTGCACTGAGAAATGATGGCCAGCTGTAGAGTCATATTTTGAACCGCATATGGCCAGTGTTAGAGCATTTAATGAGCCAGTTGCACAGAGAAATGATGGCCAGCTGTAGAGTCATATGTCGGGGCCCTTCGAGCAGCATGAAGCTCTAAGGGTCTTTTGAGCCGCATAAGGCTCTAATGGACTTTTGAGCCGCATGAAGCTCCCTCTATTTTGAGCCGCATGGATTTTCCTGTTCTTTTCCATGCTTCTACAGATTCCAGTAGGATGATTCCAGTGAGTGATTCCAGAATTAGAGGCTAGACAAGTAAAGTATGTGTGTCTTATGCAATAGATCCAGTAATATCAATCTGTGTTGTGTCAGAGAATCAAATAGAACTATACTTGAAGCTGAATCAAAATAATCACCAAGTAAACGAAAACTATCATAGAATGTACTCGCCTAATATCCTGAGCAACAACTGTCATGACCCGCACCCGCTTTTCGGATATGAGACGTGTCCATGCCAGCATACGTCATAGAGTCGGCGGTAGAACGCTATCACGACCATGATGCTCAAAATCACAAAATAACAACTTTATTGCTCATTCACATTTCTAAGATTTATTACAACAATTACAAGATTTATATTCAAAGGAAATACAATATTCTTACATATTCGAAATGACTACAACACAGCTATCTAATCTCTAGGTTTGGCCTACAAATACACCCGAATCTCCCAATGTTAAAGAAGCCACGGCTAACCTGAAAAATGTTGGTTTCCAATCAGGAATGGAACAAGCACACAAACCGACGGCAATACGAGAACACAATAGAATTAACAAGACATGAAAATAACATATAAGAGATGAAAACTAGAAGGTACTGATGACATGGTAAGTGGTGGAGAAGACAAGAAAAACAAATAAACTACAACTATCTATGTGATTTGAAATATCCGTTTCGACATGTGAACGGCTAGGGAGTAAATCCGGCACCCTGCACGTGTCGTGTGCAGCTACTATTATTCACGAATAGACATCATGGGGATAGTTCTGGGTAGTCCACATGTCTACTAAGATATTTTCCCTCCCTACTACTCCGCGTGACGAGCGTGTCAGCAAGCAGCAAGACATATGTATAAACATGAAATGTATAGACTACTATGAATCAAAAAGCAATCAGAGAGTGTACTTGCCTGAGGTCCTTTCCTGGTGAAACCGACAATTCCATTGACTTCGGACTAGTCCGATTAGCCTAGGTCGATATGAGGGAGTTCGGTTTGCAAGAAAACGGTAGATGTTCGATTAGTCATGATGGACCATCTAATATGACAGAATTTGACTTAGGAATAAGAATTTCTTATTTTAGAAAATATTTATAACCTTTTAGAAATGAAAATCCCAAACGTTAAACCATAATATTTATCATATAAAAATATAGATATACTTATAGGTATATGAAATAGTTTATATTAGTTTATTTTAAAAAACCCATAGTTAATAAATTAACGTAATACATATTCATGTATATATATGGAAAACCTTTATATATATTAGAATATGTTTATAAAACCCTTTAAGGTAATAGCTTATTTAGAGATAATCATAAAATTGTTTTGAAAAATATTCTTTAAACGATTTTAAAGTTCTTTTCGAAATTTTTATTATATACATATAAAAATCCGTGGAAACACCTGTAAGGCCTATAGCAATTTATTATATATATAAAGCCCATAAAATAACCCAAAATTATATATAATATAAGCTCAAATTTTATATATATATATATATATATATATATATAGGCCTTTTGGATTAAAACTCCATAACCGATATACCATAAAAGTAATATATTCTAGAATTATCACATAGATTGGTACCGACCCAAAATATTGATATCAATAAAACTCATGATAATAATAATAGTAATAGTAATAATAATGATATTAATGGCAAGAATATTATTGCTACTAGTACCTACAACTGTCTTTCTTCTATAAACTAATAGAAAAGTGAAGTACTGTCCACTCCTCCATTCACAAGGGGGAAACAAAAAACTAAAGGGTGCGGCTATTCGCACCCCAGCCATTGCTAAGCCCACCCCATCCTAAAAAAAAAAATTGTAAACTTACCATTCTACCCCACTCTCCCTCCCCGCTCTCCCGACCCTCTCCCCCGCTGCTCCCCCGACCACCCCCCTCCCCCGACCCCCCCTTCCCTCCTCCTCCGGCCCCCCTCCCCTCCCCCGACCTCCCCCGCTGCTCCCCCTCCCCCCTTCCTCCCCAGCCCTCCCGCTCCTCCGACCCCCCGTTGCTGCTCCCCCGACCCCCCTCCCCTCCTCCTCCGCCCCCCCTCCTCCTCCGCCCCCTACCCTCCTCCTCCCCGCTCCGCCGACCCTCCTCCTCCGACACCCCGACCCCGCTGCTCCCCCTCCCCTCCTCCCCCGACCTCCCCCGCTGCTCCCCCTTCCCCCTTCCTCCCCCGCCGCTCCCCCTCCCCCCTTCCTCCCCCGCCCCCTGCTCCCCCGCCCTCCTCCTCCAACCCTCTGCTCCCCTCCCGACCTCCTCCTCCTCCTCCTCGTTCGGAGGTCTGGGTCGGAGGGCCGTAGGAGGAGGGAAGGGGGGTCGGGGGAGCGAGGAGGAGGGCGGGGGAGCCGGAGGGCGGGGGAGGAAGGGGGGAGGGGGGGCGGCGGAGGAGGAAGGGGGGAGGGGGAACAGCGGGGGAGGTCGGGGGAGGAGGGGAGGGGGAGCAGCGGGGTCGGGGTGTCGGAGGAGGAGGGTCGGCGGAGCGGGGAGGAGAGGGGAGCGGGGGAGGGGGAGGGGGTAGAATAGGAAGTTTACAATTTTTTTTTAAGGATGGGGTGGGCTTAACAATGGCTGGGGTGCGGATAGCCGCACCCAAAACTAAAAGTAACCAAGTAACAGGACTTTAAAGTACACAAACTTTAATTAACACACACACACACACAGAGGGGGTCTTCACTCTCAGAAGTTGCTAGGAAAGAGAAGGGGAAGAGAGAAGGAAGGGGATGAGGAAGAGCGCTCACCGAGGTTCTGGGGCAGAGGTGCTGTGTAAGGGGTTTGGGTCACACCGGACGGGGCCCCGGCGGTCATCCTTGGCTGGCCGCCTGGTGAGAGCTGGTGACGGCGATGCAATCATCATCGGCTCGAGCAACTCGGTGCTGGAGGTCGTCGGACCGGTGCCTGTGCGTGGAGGAGGAGGCCGTCGACAAGATCTGGACAGCTATGGAGGGGCTCGGCGAGGAGAAACTCACACGACGGTCGGCGGCTTTGTCGCGACGGTCGGATGCGAAGGCGGGGCACCGGAGGTCTGGAGGCACCGGTGATGGTATGGGTTTCCTTCCCTTTCTTTTCCTCTGGTGGCGATGCTCGTGCGCGCGTGCAGGTGGCTTGAGGGGGTGCCGGGATGTCAGCGCTCATGCGCGTTGGCGGCCGAAAGCACCACGCGCTGGGCGGTGCTCGGTGTTTGGGTCCGCGAAGTGGTAGCGGCTCTGAAGCTTTCAGCCGAAGGGAAGTCACCCGGTGCGGCGACATTTGGACTAGGAGCGCGCCTGGCACATCATGAAGTCTCGGGAAGGTAAGTGTCAGGCGATAGAGATGGTGAAATCGTGTCCGACGTATCGGACACGAAGATGTATATGGCACTTGTAAGAATTGGATGATCGAAATGAATGAGTACACGGTCTCGGACGCCCGGGGTCGAACCCGAGGTTGTACATTGTGGGGGTAGACACGGATACTTTAGTACCTCTGTACATTGGCTGTGTTGACGATGATGATGACAATGTTTTTGGCTGGATGATAGTTATGGACACGGTGATGGTGATGTCGAGGAGTTGGGTGTTTGGCTCCGTGGGGAGGTGGTTGCTGTTGATGATGGTTGATGGTCTTGGTGAGTCTGGTGTGGTCGATGGTTGCGGGGAAGAAGAGGCTTAGAGAACGAGTATTATACATAGATGAGGATGAGTTCTCTTGTGGGGATCATAGCTTTATATGGGGTGGTTTGTTATGGTTAATTGATTAAGCTAGCTAGCCTCAATTGTTATTCTTGCTTATCTAATTGTTGGTTTGAAAAAATGCAAAATGTTTGGATAAATCTCTTAGTTGCTTACACGATTGAAAAATTGAGTGTATATATATCTATTGACCAATCCCTATTATCAGTTTTATTGGTATTGTTGTTTATAGATAGATATAGATATATATACCTGTTGAGACTTATATTGGATTTTGATATTTTATAGCTATCTATATACCAGTTTTCCTATATGAACACAAGGGTATATATATATTGGAATAATCGTTATATCTATTTAATATTTTATATTTGTACGAAGGTAAATGGTAATCATAAATCTTAAGTGGTTTGAAGCACCAAAAATAATAGCGAGTATCATATACGAAACTTTACGAAAAATTTACTTTAAGATCGAGGGAAGTAAAATAAACCAAAATTTAGGAAATTTACTTACCACATAATATTTGAAAATTGGCAATCTTTTGTCTATAAAATATCTGTATAAAATATTTATAATTCTAAATCCATTTTCGAAATTAAATCATTTGGAAATCCAAAATAATGATCAAGCATCGATTATAATTTCAGGAATAAATTTACTAAAAATATTTAAAAATAACTAGTACCTTTAAACCATAGAGTTTTAGACAGTTTCAGAGAGCCGGCAACTAAGATATTTCTTTGGGCACTCTTGACGAAAATCACCTTTAAAAATTAAAACTAAATTAAGATTTTAAAAAAAATTGGGAAGGGAGTTACAAATCTACCCACCTTAGCAATAAATTCGTCCTCGAATTTAAGGGTTTACTAGGATGGAGGAACTTGATTGATCGGTGAGGAAAAATCAGTAAGAAAAATAATTAAAAGAAATTAAAAGAAAAGAAAAGTTTGTATTAATAACATTGATCAGTTAGGGTGGAAATGGAAGGGGAATATGTATGGCTTGGTATTGGAACCTTTGGCTATGGTTTTGAATTCTACAAATGCTCTAAAATGTTTTCAAAAAAATTCGACGAACGTTCATCAATCGAAGACTCTACCCACCTTAGAAAATTTCTTACACGAAAATTTTGGAAGGGTACGATTAGTCATGATTAAGAGTATAATCAATAAATGATATGATCAATAATCGAAATAGGTTAGGTCGTGAATAGTGTCAAATTTTAAAAATATATCCATGGCATGATTAAAGTATAGTCAGAAGAGTCTAGTCACGATGGTTAAGGATATAATCAAAATAGGATTAGCTATACTATAATAAATCGTTAGGCACGATTAACAGCTATTGGGATTTTAGGTACGGTCAATGATCAAAACTTGGACAAGGTCTAAACATGGTTAAAATCGCTTAGATACAACTAAGATGCAGTCATGATCAAGGTTAGTCATGGAAGTCATCCAAGCATGACAAGATTTGGCATGAATATAAATATGACCAGAGCAATGTTGTTCATAGTGGAATGAAATCTAAACATTAATAATAATAGAGTTGAAGTATTGGCACGACTATGACTTCAGTCAATTAGTTTAGCCACGATCAAAGTCATTTAGGGACGATCAAAGCTCAATTTGTTTGGCACGATTAACTATTTCGTGAAGATTATTTAAGCACGATTACCGAGTCAAACTCTAGAAAATATGTGAATTGACTCGATCGGGATATAATCAAAAATGGTCTAGTTGTGACCAGAAAATTGTCAAGGGCGATCTAATCGAAATCGTTCTAGCACGATTAAATATGGGTATGACCCTGGAATCAAAATTTAGGTGCAATTATAGATCTAGAGAAACATGGTATTAAAATCAAGATATAGGTTTAAATAAGAAGGAACCGAATGACAACTTGATAAATAGAGGATAAGAAGAAGGATAAGAAAGGAAGAAGTACAAGCTTCATTTAAAATTCGATAGTAAGGAATGAGATATCAAATCAGTTTGGAGTGTAAGTTGAAGATTTGCTGATCATGAAAATCAATAGTCATATGCCAATAAAGATATAACCTCTACGGTATTCGAAACTCGTAAAATATTCGAAGTCACTTTACCGAGAATATATGCCTCGCCAGTGTACAACTAGCTGCAATAAACTCTTGGTGCCACAACTCAAGCAATGATACAGTAACAAATACCCATTTAACTATATCCAGTATTGATATAAAGATAACCATGGTATAGTTTTAACAATATTTGATGACTTACGCTTACTTGAAATTACTTCAACTTAGGGATCATGCCTCGCCAGTGCGCTGCTGGCTGCAGTGAACCCACGGTTTCCATAAGTCAAGTAAATGGCGACAGTGTACTTCTGTCTTGCCATTGTAAGTCACCGATCATTCTTTCAACTATATCCATAAAATTTCAAAGGGCTTCTAAAATTTTTAAACAAATTGGCTATGATGGAGGAAGCTAGAAATTTGAATAAATTGATCATGATAGGTAAGTGTACGTATCTGTCCTTGAAGTGAAAGTATCTATTCTAAAATCAGACGATTGATTAGGAAGGGAGTGATCGAAGATAGGAGAGATAAAGTTTAATTTCTGTTTCTCTTGTATTCAAGATTGAGGAAAAAATATGTATAAAACACTACGTATACCTATTATGAATATACATTATATACAAGTATATTTGTATATCCTAAATAAATCCGCAAAATCCCAAAAATCTATCTAAGGGAAGATTATACTATTTCTAAGTAAAATATAAATTTAAATAGCAATAATATATATATTATATTCGAAATAAAATTTGCAAAAATTATTCACGAGACAAAAATGGACTAGCAATATATATACACCTCTATATATCTACATGGACGTCATTGGCCTCATTACATGACTACCAGGGCTTGGGTTGCGTTCGGGCTAGTTTAGAACAACCGGGTCTTCTAAAAGTCGTATTATTATTAAATAACTAATTAAATTAATTATAGGGATCAAGTCACAACTTCGCTTGGTTTTCCTAGTTCAGACACTCCTATGGCTCGGTCTTCCCTACTATAGCTAATATACTGGTCAAAGCATGCCACTGCACTATTCGTGCCATCACTTCTAGTCATTTGACACTCCAAAATTTAACCATGACTAAGGCATCCTTAAATATTTATAAAATTCCAAAATCATAGTTTATTTCAAATAAGTAAAGAGGATATTTTCAAATTTTCGGGAAGATGATTAGGAAGAAAACAAAGGGAAGCCTCCCCTATATATAGGAGATGGGAAGCCACGAATAGGAAGGATCAAATCTATGAAACAAATCCTCCCATGAATTAATTTGGGTTTGATCCAACCTTATTCCTAATCGATCACAAAAAATTATCATATGCTTATTAACTAGTCTTTAAAAATAGATTCAATTATCAAAATGTTGTTAACAGTAATTTAAATATTTATGGATGTACATTTATCATAAATGCAATATCTTCTAAAATAATATAGCAATAGTTTAAATCTAAACATAACATTTGATAATAATCAGTTAATCCTAGGAAAAATTCTCTTCTAAAATTTGGCAATCTCCTTTCTTTCAAAATATCGAAAATAGAAGTAGAAATGGAAGTTATTGTCTGACTAGAAAATACTAAAATAAAATAAGTAGAAATTTTTCAAAAAGTCAAAAAATAGACTTACAAATCTTAGGTTATACCATCGTATCAAATTACAATAGTACCTCTTTATATGAAAGTCATGTAATATAGTTTAGAATTCAATTAGACCTATGTAGCAACCTTAACTACCCAATCGATCAATTAAAATATGGGCTCCTAGTTCTGACCATTCTCCTAAAATTAACTTACTCCTAGTTGTGAATGAGCATTTCCATGTCGCAGGCTTGCAGTAGTACGACTAGCTTAAGTACTACCACAAGTTCGCAATCTTTTGCGAAAACTGACCTGCATGGGCCACCACAAAAACTTGTCACGACCGCACCCGCTTTTCGGATAAGAGACGTGTCCAAGCCAGCCTACACCGCAGAGTCGGCGGTAGAACGCTGTCACAGCCATAATGCTCAAAATCACAAAATAACAACTTTATTGCTCATTCACATTTCTAAGATTTATTACAACAATTACAAGATTTATATTCAAAGAAAATACAATGTTCTTACATATTCGAAATGACTACAACACAGCTATCTAATCTCTAGGTTTGGCCTACAAATACACCCGAATCTCCCAATGCTAAAGAAGTCACGGCTAACCTAAAAAATGTTGGTTTCCAGTCAGGAATGGAACAAGCTGTCACGATCCGGTCCCAAATTGTTGGGTCGAATCAGATCATGCCTAGCCTGCACTATTGTGAGATGGCGGCAGTAAGCTGTATTCACTTGCAGGTAATCTCAACAACACAATATATTTGACATCTAAAATTACAAATATTAAAACTTTGTCCAACAGAAAGTTTCATCTGATACATCTGATAATATAAAACTGAAATAAACTGTCTTAAATTCAAACATCATAACTAGAAAGGAAATGTCATCATCTAGATAGTTGGCTCATCAGCCCCGAGATCAATATCCTTCGATTGGAACTCTGGCAGCACAGCTAGGTAAAGCTCAGGATCGTAATAGCTATTAATCAATAGCTCAGCTTCCACAATGGGACCTATTAGGGGTGGGGATCCAGTCAGAAAAGGAGCAAAGTACAATTATGAATATCTAACAATTCAAATAATAATTAGAAATTTGCAATTTTAAACAGTTTGAAATACTTGAACAATATTTTCCAGTAATTTTCCACAATTGAAAATAATGTGATTTGAGTATGTAATGCTTATGACCGGCTTGGATTGTACAATAGTATCCTAGTGATACGATACGGCTTATCCCCGTGTGTAGAGGGGTAAGCTCGCACAATTATGCAATATGAAGGTATTGGTCATAAAACACTACACTACTCCCCCAATATCCCACAATCAATAACAATCAATACTCTAGGAGAGAGTTCCGTGTAGCAATGTGATTTAAGCATGCAATTTAATAATTACTAATTAAATTGACAAATAAACGTAACCGTACTTGCCTTTGTCTATTGAATGGATCGGAAGTTGGTACTGGGGAAGTCAAACTCGTCCTCAAAATCCTACAGTTGAGAATCCTGACTTAGAATCATAAATGAACCATATCTAGGTGTGCTAGTTGCAATCTCTAAAAGAAGATCCTAATCAAGTTTTAAGTTTGTTAAAATTATTCTACTGGAATACGTTATCATTACGAACTACAATTAATTAATTAACGAAGTAAAAGTCGATTTACTGATTAATTGGGAAAATAACATTTACAAGTTAATTGTCAAAACTTTGTAGTTTAGTAACATACATATATAAAACTAGGTTTTTCTTTAAATGAGAAAATGTGAATTTCTGTTAACTTACAAAAAAAACTTAATGTGAGAAAAACTTATTAAATTTTTATATAAAAATAAATATTTATTTTTATATTCTACGCATTTAACGCCAAAACAACAACCCAGAAAATAAAGAAAAAGGCTACACTACACACTACAAGGTCGCAGAAAAGAAATAAAAAACTGGGCTTATGCCCTTACAATTTATTACATAAATTAATTAAAATTTGTTGTTGAGCTCCGAACGCTGGGAAGCGGTCCATTCAGCAGGCCGAGGCCCTACACTCGAAATATAAAAATATCCAGTAACAATTTCTAAATAAATTTATAATATATATAAAATATCGGGTAAGTCTCAGACTTGGTCATAAAACATCATGTTGTTGGCTAACACCTCAACGTACAGGGAAAGTCCTGTAGCGTTTGCATTTCGCCGAGGCTCATTTAACCGATATGGTCGTCTCGTAATCGAGGTTACAAATATTTACAAAAATCACAAAACAAACAAATCCAATTGTTTTACAAAAATCGGGGTTTGGGAAAATAGATTTATTTGAAATTATTAAATTTTATAGAAATCCTTTTTAAAAAATATTTTTTGAAAATTTGGGCAGCACCTCCTCTGTAATTGGGATAACCCAATCATGGGATGATACTAACCAACACCAAAATAACTATCCCAACTCAGGGAGCACACCAAATCACCACAAATATATCCAACCCAGGATAATAATCCCAGCCAACTAAAATAGAGAAAAGCCAACACAAGCATACCAAAAAAAATAACGAATCAAGAAAAAAGTACGCGTCTAGCGTATATTATCCGAACTACACAAATATACTGCCACGACGTACAATGTCGTGCACATCCCCGCAACAAATTCGAAATCGATCCCCACAACGGGGTCTAGACCGCGTCATTATCGACACAAAAACCCAAAAGGACACGAGGACACGAAAATATACCTCGGGTGCTCGGCTAGAGCTCTCAGATGCAAAATGGGGAAAAGAAGAATCCACGCGGACTCGGAAAAATCCAGAAGTACACGGACAGTGCTGGGATAGCACAAACGCGGCCACGGGGAGTGGATCGGGACCCACAAGGTACTGTGGACAGTGGATCCGCAATACAGGGGCGCACGAAGGAGCGTGGCCAGTGCTGGAAGGAGGGCGCCGCGGCTACGGAGGACAGTGGTGGAGGAGGCTCGGGGTCGGCTGCGCAGGGTCGCCGGGCTCGGGTAGAGGGTCAGCGCCGGGGTAGGGGTCGACGGTGAGGGGCACTGTCGGTTAGGGCTAGAGCTTGGGAATGGGTTTGAGAGAGAGAGGGAAAGGGGATTTTATAGGGATGAGAGGCTGGGGGTTACGGGAACGAAGGGGCGCTGCTGTTTCAGAAGAGGGAATGGAAGGAGCCTGCTGTGAACGGAAAGGAAAGGGAAGAGGAGGGGTGCGTGTGAGAGAGAATGGTATTTTTTTTAAGAATGAGTTTATGATATCATTCCTCAAAGTAATTCTAACTATGTACTGTTTGGACAAGTCTGATTGCAATATTGTGAACAATTGAATGAAATGGTTTCTTTCTTTTTTTCTTTTTTTTTAAAAGGAAAGAAAAGGGACATTTCTTTTCTTTAAAAAAGAAATTATATATATATATATATATATATATATATATATATATATTTATATATATATATATATATATATATATACTAAAAGACTTAAAGGTCGGTTTCAAAAACCAAGATTGGACTCGGATTAGTACACGAGTTCAGGACGGGTCAAACCAAACAAAATTCAATAATTAATTTTAAAAATATGATTTTCCAAATAATAATAATAATAAACTAACCAATCTAATTATCAACAAAGCCCACAAAAATAAAACCAAAATTTACGGGTTTCACAACCTTCCCTCCTTAGGAAATTTCGTCCTCGAAATTAAAGGATAGGGTTAGAAGTTACCTTAGGTCTCAAATAGATACGGATACTGCTTTCGTATCTCGTCTTATCGCTCCCAGGTAGACTCGCCTGGAGAGTTGTGCCGCCACATCACTCTGACTGTCGGCGTCATTGAATTCTTGGTTCTCTTCTCTCCCCTGTCTAATATTGCCACTGGCTTCTCTGGTACTGTGAGGCTGGGTCCAATATCCAGCTCTGAATGGTCCAAGATGTGGCTCGGATCTGAAATGTAGCGCCTGAGCTGTGAAATATGGAAGACGTTGTACACGCCCTCAAGATTAGCTGGTAGAGCTAATCGGTACGCTACTTCTCCGACTCGGCTCAAAACTTCGAATGGGCTGATGTACCTGGGACTCAGCTTTCCTGCTCTGCCAAAACGGATGATTCCTCTGGTAGTTGAGATCTTGACGAAGACATTATCTCCTGCTTCGAACTCCAGTGGTCGACGACTGCTATCACCCCAATGTTTCTGTCTGTCCTGAGCAATCCTGAGTTTATCTCTAATCACCTTTACCTTCTCTGCTGCATCGATCACCATCTCAGGTCCAAGCAATACTCTTTCTTCTACGTCATCCCAAGCAAGTGGAGTGCAGAAACGACGTCCATAAAGTGCCTCGAACAGAGTCATACCGATGCTAGCTTGGTAGCTATTGTTGTAGGAGAATTCTACCCAGTGCAAGTGATCTTTCCAAGACCCTCCAAATTCTAAGATGCAAGATCTCAGCATGTCCTCTAGCGTCTGGATTGTTCTCTCCAATTGTCCGTCAGTCTGGGGATGGTAGGCGGTGCTGAAC
This sequence comes from Iris pallida, assembly GCA_029216955.1. Classification (NCBI taxonomy): domain Eukaryota; kingdom Viridiplantae; phylum Streptophyta; class Magnoliopsida; order Asparagales; family Iridaceae; genus Iris; species Iris pallida. The sequence goes on along the minus strand of JANAVB010008400.1, from coordinate 21,262,282 downwards.
TTCAATTGTGTTCCCAAACTTTTGTGCAAGCTCTTCCATAAGTGAGAGGTAAATCTGGTATCTCTGTCAGATACAATACTTACCGGAACTCCATGAATCCGGTAGATATGTTGTATGTACAGTGCTGCCAACTTCTCGGTGGATAGACCAACCTTGAAGGGGATAAAGTGAGCTGACTTCGTCAGTCGGTCCACAATAACCCAAATGGCGTCCTTTCCTCCTTGGGATCGAGGCAGTCCTGACACAAAGTCTATCGTTATGTGTTCCTATTTCCACTCCGGAATGTCTAACGGCTGCAATAGTCCTGTGGGTCTCTGTCTGCTAGCTTTCACTTGTTGACAAATTAAGCATCTAGCCATATATCTGGATACGTCCTTCATTCTGTACCACCATACTACAGTACGCATATCCCGATACATTTTATTAGCTCCTGGATGTATGGAATACTGTGACTGGTGCGCTTCTTGTATCAGCTCATTCCTCAGTTCGCCAGTTGGTACGCAAAGCCTCGTACCATGCCTCAGTGCTCCGTCACTAGCGATTGAGAATCCTTCAAGTGTTCCTGATACCACTTGATCTCTGAGTTTGCAAAGCGTCTCGTCTTGAAATTGTGTCTCCTTGACTTTGTCCATCAGACTTGAACGCACTTGCAACTGTATCATTGATGAATCAGCCCATGGTATAATTACTTTTCTTTCAAGTTTCTTTATTTCCTCTTTAGGCAGTACAATCTCCAGTCCAAGCTTCTCTATGTCTTCCAGCAAATGCCGCTCCTTGGTCAAAAACATTGCCATCGGGTATCGACTAAGTACATCTGCAACAACATTAGCCTTACCCGAATGGTACTGCAGGTCGATGTTGAAATCTTTCATCAGCTCCAGCCATCGTCTCTGTCGCATGTTCAGCTCCTTCTGAGTGAAAACATATTTAAGACTTTTATTGTCTGTAAATATTTCCACTCTCTTTCTATAGAGATAATGTTTTCATAGCTTCAGTGCAAATATAACCGCTGCAAGCTCCAAATCATGCGTGGGATAGTTCTTCTCACGAGTCCATAATTTCCTAGATGCGTAAGCAATTACTTTCCCGTGTTGTTGAAGAACACAACCTAAACCTTTACCAGAAGCATCACTGTAAATTGAGAAAATGCCGATACCTGCGGGTAGCACAAGTATAGGTGCCATTGTCAGTCTCTTCTTCAGTTCCTCAAATGCTGACTGACAAACATCAGTCCACACAAATTCTTTATTCTTCCATGTGAGTTTTGTCATCGGCTCAGCAATCCTGGCGAAGTCCTTCACAAATTTCTGGTAGTAGCCAGCTAAGCCCGAGAAACTTCTAATTTCAGCAACTGAACTTGGTGTACTCCACTTCTCAATAGCAGCTATCTTCTTTGGATCCACCGAAATTCCTTCTCCTGTGACAACATGGCCTAGAAAATTCACCTTGTCTAAGAAGAATTCATATTTAGATAGCTTACCATAGAGCTTCTCCTTCCTTAAGGTTTCCAGAACTTTTCTCAGGCGCTCTTCATGCACTTCTTCAGTCTTCGAGTAGATCAGAATGTCATCGATAAAGACAACGACAAACTGATCCATGTATTTATGGAAGACCTTGTTCATGAGGTTCATGAATACTACAGGGGCATTCGTCAGTCCAAACGGCATGACCAAAAATTCATATTATCCATATTTGGTGTTGAACGCCGTCTTTAGAATATCCTCCTTCCTAACCTTGATTTGATGGTAGCCGGATCTGAGATCTATCTTCGAAAATACTTTAGCTCCACTTAGTTGATCAAACAGGTCATCGATACGGGGTAGAGGATACTTATTCTTAATGGTGATGTTGTTCAGTGCCCGGTAGTCGATGCACATCCGCACAGTCTCATCCTTCTTGGGCACGAACAAGACAGGTGCTCCCCAGGGTGAGGCTCCATCTCTGATAAATCCAAGGGCCTTCAACTCATTGATCTGGTCCTTCATTTACTTGGCCTCCTTAGGGTTGACTCTGTAGTATCCCCGAGAAATAGGTGAAGAGCCGGGAACTAGGTCGATGGTAAATTCCATATCTCGATCCGGAGGCAATCCTGGAAGACTATCAGGGAAGACGTCCATGAATTCTGCTATGATAGGATGAGGAGGTCCGGGTTCTTCGGTGATAGAGGAGTAGGTAATACCCTCCATATCTTCCAGAGATCGAGAGATTTCAAACTCCGGCTCTCCAGGCGGGCTGAAGACTACACATCCTTTGTGACAATCTATCAGCGCATGCTGCTTACTTAACCAGTCCATTCCTAAGACTACATCTTAGTTAGGTAAGGGCATCACAAGTAACGGTGCTAAGAATTTGTGTCCTGAGATAGTTATAGGGCAGTTACAGGTCTCAGTGATCGGTATGGGTCCACCACCATTCATAACTCTACATATCTTCTTGCTAAATCCCGTAACTAGGTGGTGTATAGAGATGAATTTTGTTGCTACAAAACTGTGTGATGCACCCGAATCAAATAATGTTAAAGAATGATGTGAATGCACATAAATGGAACCTGTGATGACATCAGCGGTGGGTTCCTGCTCTTGCTCTTGCTCATCTGCTGTTAGGGCAAAAGCTCGCCCAGTCTTCTATTGGTGTTGCCCAAACTGTTGTTGTTGAGTGGGTAGGGAAGATTTCTACGGTGTTGTTCCAGTCTGAATGAATGGCGTGGGGCAGTCCTTCACTTGGTGGGTGGCAGACCCTCAAACTAGGCAGTGTCCTAGCCTTTTCCTACAGATATTTGCCTGATGTCCTGGCCTCTTGCAGAAATTGCAGACAGGAATCTGCTTCTGAGGCGCTCTGTCATTGGTCCTCGCCTGATGGTGCTGCTGCTGGTGGTGAGAAGGCCGGTTGTTATTATTGTGGTTGGGCCTCTTCTGGTTATTCTGGAAGTTGCTAGTTCCAGAATACTCCCTCTTTGAACGAGCAGACTGACTCTTATCTATATCCTGAGCTCGTATTAGGATCCTCTCGTACGTCTTGGCGTCGCCTGCGATCACAGGGGTGCGAATCTCTTCCCTCAGTCCATACCTGAATCTTTCAGCACGATCGGCGGGGTCAGCAACCAAGTTCTTGGCAAAGCGACTAAGTTGACCAAATTCTGTCGCATATTCACCAACCGTCATGTTCCCTTGCTTTAGATTCTGAAATTGTCTTTCCATCTTCCGCAACTCTGATGTTGGGAAGAACTTCCTGCGGAACAACCTCTTGAAGGTATTCCAGTCAAGCTGCCTGTCCTGGAGTCGGGGTTTATTCCGATACCAGGTGCTTGCTACATCTAGTAGTTGGAGTCCTACAACTTCAACTTGGAGGTCATCTGGAAGTCGAGCGACACTGAGGAGACGCTCCATGCTGTCAAGCCATTCATCAGCATAGATAATTCCCTCGGTTCCCTTGAAGGGTCGAGGGCCAAACTTCTTGAATTTCTAAATATCTTCGACTTTAGCAGGCCTTGGTTCCGATTGTGCTACTTCTCCTCTCTCGAGGGCAGCCATAGCCACATTATGGGCATTCTCCATGCCTTCTCTCATAATCGCAGTCTGTTCGCGATGAGCTTCAGCTTGGACTCTCTGGGCTTCAAGCACTCCTCGTAACAGGCCTACGAGGTCGGTGGGGTCCACGGGCACTGGTGGGGCAGCCGGATCGGGCACTACCGTAGGGGCTTGCTATTCAGTCCGGGAAGATGTAGGATCTGTCACTTGAGTAGTAGTGTAAAATCTACGGGGTGCTGGTGTATTATAGGGACGATCGGTCAGCTGCCGAGGTGTAGGATCCAGACTTGGTTGGGGAGGTGGGGTGTGATCGGGTGATGACAACCCATCGCCAGCAATGTTGGTCTTGTCTGTGGCCCTACTCTGGAAGGTTTAGGATGCAAAACATAAGCAAGGTATCCTACCAGTCTTTAACAAACAAAAATATTTACATAAGTATATTGATAAATCGGTCCTATGTTGTGACAATTCAATGTTCTAGTGTTCTAATTATTTCTAGATATGTTTACCTAAGTTGTTGATCAGACCTGCATGGGCCACCACTAAAAACATGTCACGATCCGGTCCCAAATTGTTGGATCGAATCGGATCATGCCCAGTCTGCACCGTTGTGAGACGACGGCAGTAAGCTGTATCCACTTGCAGGTAATCTCAACAACACAATATATTTGTCACAACTTCTAAAATTACGAATATTAAAACTTTGTCCAACAGAAAGTTTCATCTGATACATCTGATAATATAAAACTGAAATAAACTATCTTAAATTCAAACATCATAACTAGAAAGGAAATGTCATCATCTAGATAGTTGGCTCATCAGCCCCGAGATCAATATCCTCCGATTGGAACTCTGGCAGCACAGCTGGGTAAAGCTCAGGATCGTAATAGCTATTAATCAATAGCTCAGCTTCATCAATGGGACCTATTGGGGGTGGGGATCCAGTCAGAAAAGGAGCAAAGTACAATTATGAATATCTAACAATTCAAATAATAATTAGAAATTTGTAATTTTAAACAGTTTGAAATACTTGAACAATATTTTCCAGCAATTTTCCACAATTGAAAACAATGTGATTTGAGTATGTAATGCTTATGACCGGCTTGGGTTGTACAATAGTATCCTAGTGATACGATACGGCTTATCCCCGTGTGAAGAGGGGTAAGCTCGCACAATTATGCAATATAAAGGTATTGGTCATAGAACACTACACTACTCCCCCAATATCCCACAATCAATAACAATCAATACTCTATGAGAGAGTTCCGTGTAGCAATATGATTTAAGCATACAATTTAATAATTACTAATTAAATTGCCAAATAAACGTAACCGTACTTGCCTTTGTCTATTGACTGGATCGAAAGTTGGTACTGGGGAAGTCAAACTCGTCCTCGAAATCCTACAGTTGAGAATCCTGACTTAGAATCATAAATGAACCATATCTAGGTGTGCTAGTTGCAATCTCTAAAAGAAGATCCTAATCAAGTTTTAAGTTTGTTAAAATTATTCTACCGGAATACGTTATCATTACGAACTATAATTAATTAATTAACGAAGTTAAAGTCGATTTACTGATTAATTGGGAAAATAACATTTACAAGTTAATTGTCAAAACTTTGTAGTTTAGTAACATATATATATATAACTAGGTTTTTCTTTAAATGAGAAAAATGTGAATTTCTGTTAACTTACAAAAAACTTAATGTGAGAAAAACTTATTAAATTTCTATATAAAAATAAATATTTATTTTTATATTCTACGCGTTTAACGCCAAAACAACAACCCAGAAAATAAAGAAAAAGGTTACACTACACACTACAAGGTCGCAGAAAAGAAATAGAAAACTGGACTTATGCCCTTACAATTTATTGCATAAATTAATTAAAATATGTTGTTGAGCTCCGAACGCCGGAAAGCTGTCCATTCAGCAGGCCGAGGCCCTGCATTCGAAATATAAAAATACCCAGTAACAAGTTCTAAATAAATTTATAATATATTTAAAATATAGGGTAAGCCTCAGACTTGGTCATAAAACATCATGTTGCTGGCTAACACCTCAACGTACAGGGAAAGTCCTGTAGCGTTTGCGTTTCGCCGAGGCTCATTCAACCGATATGGTCGTCACCTAATCGGGGATACAAATATTTACAAAAACCACAAAACCAAAAAATCCAATTGTTTTGCAAAAATCGGGGTTAGGGAAAATAGATTTATTCGAAATTACTAAATCTTATAGAAATCCTTTTTAAAAATATTTTCTGAAAATTTGGGCAGCACCTCCTCTGTAATTGGGATAACCCAATCATGGGATGATACTAACCAACACCAAAATAACTATCCCAACTCTGGGAGCACACCAAATCACCACAAATATATCCAACCCAGGATAATAATCCCAGCCAACTAAAATAGAGAAAAGCCAACACAAGCATACCAAAAAAATAACGAATCGAGAAAAAGGTACGCGACTAGCGTAAATTATCCGAACTACCCAAATATACTGCCACGGCGTACAATGTCGCGCGCATCCCCGCAACAAATTCAAAATCGATCCCCACAACGGGGTCGAGACCGCGTCATCACCGACACAAAAACCCAAAAGGACACGGGGACACGAAAATATACCTCGGGTGCTCGGCTAGAGCTCTCAGATGCAAAATAGGGAAAAGAAGAATCCACGCGGACTCGAAAAAATCTAGAAGTACACGGACAGCGCTGGGATAGCACAAACGCGGCCACGGGTAGTGGATCGTGACCCACAAGGTGCTGCGGACAGTGGATTCGTGAGTACAGGGGCGCGCGAAGGAGCGTGGCCGGTGCTGGGAGGCGGGCACCGCGGCTGCGAAGGACAGTGGCGGATGAGGCTCGGGGTCGACCGCACAGGGTCGCCGGGCTCGGGTGGAGGGTCGACGCCGGGCTCGGGGCCAACGGTGAGGGGCACTATCGGTTAGGACTAGAGCTTGGGAATGGGTTTGAGAGAGAGAGGGAAAGGGGATTTTATAGGGATGAGAGGCTGGGGGTTACGGGAACGAAGGGGCGCTGCTGTTTCGGAAGAGGGAATGGAAGGAGCCTGCTGTGAACGGAAAGGAAAGGGAAGAGGAGGGGTGCGTGTGAGAGGGAATGGGTTTTTTTTTAAGAATGAGTTTATGATATCATTCCTCAAAGTAATTCTAACTATGTACTGTTTGGACAAGTCTGATTGCAATATTGTGAACAATTGAATGAAATGGTTTCTTTTTCTGTTTTTCTTTTTTTAAAAGGAAAGGAAAGGAACATTTCTTTTCTTTAAAAAAGAAATTTTATATATATATATATATATATATATATATATATATATATATATATATATATATATATATATATACTAAAAGACTTAAAGGTCGGTTTCAAAAACCAAGATTGGACTCAGATTCGTACACGGGTTCGGGACGGGTCAAACCAAACAAAATTCAATGATTAATTTTAAAAATATGATTTTCCAAATTATAATAATAATAATAAACTGACCAATCTAATTATCAACAAAACCCACAAAAATAAAACCAAAATTTACGGGTTTCACACAAGCACACAAACCGACGGCAATGTGAGAACAAAATAGAATTAACAAGACATGAAAATAACATATGAGAGATGAAAACTAGAAAGTACTGATGACATGGTAAGTGGTGGAGAAGACAAGGAAAACAAATAAACTACAACTATCTATGTGATTTGAAATATCTGTTTCGACATATGAACGACTAGGGGGTAAATCCGGCACCCTGCACTTGTCGTGTGCAGCTGCTATTATTCACGAATAGACATCATGGGGATAGTTCTAGGTAGTCTACATGTCTACTAAGATATTTCTCCTCCCGACTACTCCGTGTGACGAGCGTGTCTACAAGCAGCAAGACATATGTATAAACATAAAATGTATAGACTACTATGAATCGAAAAGTAATCAGAGAGTGTACTTGCCTGAGGTCCTTTGCTGGTGAAACTGACAATTCCATTGAGTTCGGACTAGTCTGATTAACCTAGGTCGATATGAGGGAGTTCGGTTTGCAAGAAAACAGTAGATGTTCGATTAGTCATGATGGACCATCTAATATAACAGAATTTGACTTAGGAATAAGAATTTCTTATTTTAGAAAATATTTATAACCTTTTAGAAATGAAAATCCCAAACGTTAAACCATAATATTTATCATATAAAAATATAGATATACTTATAGGTATATGAAATAGTTTATATTAGTTTATTTTAAAAAACCCAAAATTAATAAATTAACTTAATACATATTCATGTATATATATATATATATATATATATATATATATATATATATATATATATATATATTGAAAACCTTTATATATATTAGAATATGTTTATAAGACCCTTTAAGATAATAGCTTATTTGGAAATAATCATAAAATCGTTTTGAAAAATATTCTTTAAACGATTTTAAAGTTCTTTTCAAAATTTTTACTATATACATATGAAAATCCGTAGAAACACCTGTAAGGCCTATAGAAATTTATTATATATATATAAAGCCCATAAAATAACCCTAAATTATATATAATATAAGCTCAAATTATTTACTCATATATATATATATATATATATATATATATATATATATATATATATATATATTCTAATGGGAAGATTTATGAAATGTCCAAAAACTAAAAAAGTTTTATGTAAAATCCACCGCTAAAAAAACTTTCATCGCGTGCCCAGAATTAGAGAAACTTATCCAAAGCGGGTTCCAAATGACCCTTTTGCCCTTCTTTTTAATTTATTGGAAACACCCACAAAACTGCTCTTAAAAAAACGTTTCAATACTCCATCTTCTTCCATACGCTGCTCACTTTCGAATCTAGGTTTTCTCCTCAAAAATCTTCAAAAACTCGTCGAAAAATTTCGGAAAGACCGGGACGAACGACAAAAGTGCTAAAACGGAGGTCCAAACATCATTTTTTTGCGAATCTAAAATTTCGGAAGGCCATCTAACGGCGAAACGGTTACTTTCAGTCTCCTCGACGATACGCTCATTTTGCGATAAACGGGACCTCGTTTCGACCTCCCAGTCAAAAGTTATGGCCCTCCAAAGTTTCAGCTAACCATAAAATGCAGGAGAATGGCATTCTCCGTCTTAATTTACACGGAGAATGACCATTCTCCGTCTTAATTAGGACGGAGAATGACATTCTCCGTCTTAATTTACACGGAGAATGGTCATTCCAGTGTTAAAACGCAGGAGAATGACCATTCTCCGTGTTAGAAACACGGAGAATGCCATTCTCCGTGTTAAATGAAACGGAGAATGTCATTCTCCGTGTTAAATAAAACGGAGAATGGCATTCTCCGTCCTAATTAAGACGGAGAATGGCCATTCTCCGTGCTAAATTAAACGGAGAATGACCATTCTCCGTCTTAATTAGGACGGAGAATGCCATTCTCCGTGTAATTTATCACGGAGAATGGTCATTCTAGTGTTAAAACGCAGGAGAATGACCATTCTCCGTGTTGTCATTCTCCGTCTTAAATAAAACGGAGAATACCATTCTCCGTCCTAATTAAGACGGAGAATGACATTCTCGGTCCTAATTAAGACGAAAACGGAGAATGTCATTCTCCGTGTTAATTAGGACGGAGAATGGCATTCTCCGTCTTAAATAAAACGGAGAATGGCATTCTCCGTCCTAATTAAGACGGAGAATGCCATTCTCCGTCCTAATTAAGACGGAGAATGGTCATTTCCAGTGTTAAAACGTGTAATTTAGTTTTTTCAGGAATAAAGAGTTTCGTTCTTCTTTCAAAGCGATGATAATTCTTATGGAAAAGAAGAAGAAAGATCTTCTCTCCACAATTGAAGATCTGAGTTCAAATGTCTCTACGATGAAGATGATGATGATGGTGATGATGATGACGAGCGATGATCTGAGTTCGACTGAAGAAAAACACACCGAACTACGAACGATTTTTGCGATCTCTGCTGAATATGAGAGCAATGGAATTCAGATTTCCCGTGAAGAAGAAGAAGACGAAAATCGCAATCCAGATCTGAGTTTTTTGAATTCAAATACATATAGATGACCAATTCGCGCGGAGGGGTAGTTTCGGTATTATAAAAATAGCAGTTTCTAGCGGGTGGCATCTAAAAGGGAATCTTGGAATATTTAACGTGAAAATACTTAATTCTGGGTATTTCATAAAACTTATCCAGCGGGTGGGCATTTCATAAAAGTCCACCCCGAAATTGGATTTCTCAGCAATTTCCAGTATTCTAATATAGGTCTTTTGGATTAAAACTCCATAACTGATATACCATAAAAGTAATATATTCTAGAATGATCACATAGATTGGTACCAACCCAAATATTGATATCAATAAAACTCATGATATTAATGATAGTGATAGTAATAGTAATAATAATGATACTAATGGTAAGAATATTACTGCTGCTACTAGTACCTACAACTGTCTTTCTTCTATAAACTAATAGAAAAGTGAAGTACTGTCCACTCCTCCATTCACAAGGGGAAACAAAATACTAAAAGTAACCAAGTAACAGGACTTTAAAGTACACAAGCTTTAATTAACACACAGAGAGAGAGGGGGTCTTCACTCTCAGAAGTTGCTAGGAAAGAGAAGGGGAAGAGAGAAGGAAGGGGATGAGGAAGAGCGCTCACCGAGGTTCTGGGGCGGAGGCGCTGTATAAGGGGTTTGGGTCACACCGGACGGGGCCCCGGAGGTCATCCTTGGCCGGCCGCCTGGGTGAGAGCCGGTGACGGCGGCGTAATCATCATCGGCCCAAGCAACTCGGCGCTGGAGGTCGTCGGACCGGTGCCTGTGCGTGGAGGAAGAGGCCGTCGGCGAGATCTGGACAGCCACGGAGGGGCTCGACGAGGAGAAACTCGTACGACGGTCGGCGACTTTATCGCGGCGGCCGGATGCGGAGACGGGGGCAGCGGAGGTCTGGAGGCACCGATGATGGAATGGGTTTCCTTCCCTTTCTTTTCCTCTGGTGGTGATGCTCGTGCACGCGCGCAGGTGGCTTGAGGTGGTGCCGGGATGTCAGCGCTCATGCGCGTTGGCGGCCGAAAGCACCACGCGCTGGGCGGTGCTCGGTGTTTGGGTCCGCGGCACGGTGGCGGCTCCGAAGCTTTCAGCCGAGGGGGAGTCGCCCGGTGCGGCGACATTCCGACTGGGAGCATGCCTGGCACATCTTGAAGTCTCGAGAATGTGAGTGTCAGGCGATAGAGATGGTGAAATCGTATCCGACGTATCGGACACGAAGATGTATATGGCACTTGTAAGAATTGGATGATCGAAATGAATGAGTACACGGTCTCGAACGCCCGGGGTCGGACCCGATGCTGGACATTATGGGGGTAGACACGGACACTTCAGCACCTCTGTACATTGGCTGTGTTGACGATGATGATGACGATGTTTTTGGCTGGATGATGGTTAAGGACACGGTGATGGTGATGTCGAGGAGTTGGGTGTGTGGCTCCGTGGGGAGGTGGTTGCTGTTGATGATGGTTGATGGTCTTGGCGAGTCTGGTGTGGTCGATGGTTGCGGGGAAGAAGAGGCTTAGAGAACGAGTATTATACATAGATGAGGTTGAATTCTTTCGTGGGGATCATAGCTTTATATGGGGTGGTTTGCTATGGTTAATTGATTAAGCTAGCTGGCCTCAATTGTTATTCCTGCTTATCTAATAGTTCGTTTGAAAAATTGCAAAATGTTTAGATAAATCTCTTATTTGCTTACACGATTGGAAAACTGAGTGTATATATCTATTGACCAATCCCTATTATCATTTTTATTGGTACTAGTATATCACCCGTGCGATGCACGGTTTGTATATTTAAAATTATTTTAAAGCGCAAAATAAATAAGTGAATGTTCTTGTCATTTTTTAACATTTGAAATTAAAACAAAAGTTAGAATAAACTCAATTTTGAAATACATGTAAGATAACATTACATTAATATGATTATTTAATAATTAAATTTTAGCAACGTAATTATCATTAGTACTATCTATGTAATTCACAAAATATCTTGGACCAACATATATTAATATGTTGTTGAAGGAATTATAATAATATATACCTCAATGTAAATAAAATAAAACGATAAAGTCTATTTTGATGACATAAAAGATAACATTTCACTTACTTCTACAAATTTTGAAATACTTCCTTATACACAACATTTGTTGTTGAATTACATTGATCTCCATCTTGGCTGCATATTAAAATCTTCAATCCTTTCTTACTTGTTACCCTTGAAACCGCAACATATAACTGTCCGTGACTAAAAACGGGATTCTTCAAGAAAAGTCCAACATGAGAAAGTGATTGACCTTGACTTTTGTTTATTGTCATTGCATAAGAAACAATCAATGGATATTGTCTTCTTTGAAACTTGAAAGGCAACCTTGGATCAGAAGGTGTCAGTGACATTCTTGGAATCAAAACTTTATTACCAGCATTGTCTCCACAAAGAATATTTGCTTCAAGAACACGATTGCCTAATTTTGTAATCAGCAATCTAGTACCATTACATAGGCCAGCTGAATGATCTATATTTCTTAGTAACATTACTGGGGTACCAACTTTCAATTTTAATTCGTGATTCGGTACACCTGAACATTTAATACTATTCAAGAACTCTGGAGTGTGAACATCTGATAATAAGTCAACATTGGCATCTGACTTGGATGGACTATCAGAACTTAAATATGTGCTTGCATTACCAGAATTCAGTGAGATCATGTACTCATTTACAGACTCGACAACATCAAGAGTTGGCGCTAATATAGCTCTATCCTTCAAGAAATCTGGATCGATGACGAAATTCGCAAATGAAGGATATGTGCTCTCAACAATTGTTTGCAGTGGATCATTTGCATTACTAAGTAAAATATCACTTGGAATATCGATACTTGCACAACCATCATTATGCCCTCCAAGTGTTCCATCTCCTATACTTGCAATCCATTCAGAAAACCGTTTGAGCTCTTCACTTTCAGATGTTATGCTACAACCTTGAAGTCTCATGTTTTTTGTCAACCTCAAAACTTTGCAGTTTTGCCAAATATAAGAAGAATTTATAGTTGCATGAACTATATCTTGTCTACTACCTTTCGGAATTACAGGCAATATTTGTCGAAAATCTCCTCCGAAGACAATTGTTTTTCCTCCAAATGGTGTCTCAGAACTTAGTGGATTGCTAAATTGCATTATATCTCTAAGCGATCTATCCAACGCTTCAAAGCAATATCGATGCATCATTGGCGCTTCATCCCAAATTATAAGTTTGCACCTAACAATTAGGTCTGCAAGTTGACTTCCTTGTTTGATATTGCATGTTGAATCCTCATTTACATTTATTGGAATAGCAAATCTTGAATGAGCTGTTCTTCCACCAGGCAACAGAAGTGATGCTATCCCACTTGAAGCCACATTTAGAACTATTTCTCCCTTAGATCTCAAGCATGCAGATAATGTTTTCCAAATGAACGTTTTTCCAGTACCGCCATATCCATATAAAAGAAAACACCACCATTTGTAGAATTAACAGCATCCATTATTGTGTCGTAAACATGTTGTTGTTCATCATTCAAGCGAGCAAGTAGGTGCACGTGTTCTTCTGCTAGAGCCGCTCTATCATAATTTAATTCATCATGCACCAATCTATTTGTAGTATTGATAAGGAGTCCATGTTTGGAAATGGCATTGATGGAAATTCTCGCAAACTTCTACCACAATTTCTCAGTAACTTTTCAATCTCAACCAAAGCGTAATTCTTAATGTCATCCTCAACTCATAAGCAAATCGAATTAAAGAGAGAGATATGTTGAAATTAACGATCAAATAATATGCAAAACACAAATTAAACTTAAAATACGAAAAAAACAGTTTACCTTGGTCGTGCAAAGCAATTCGTTGATATATAAAACATTATCTGATAAGTATGTCCAACACTTGTTCCAAAGTAATTCAGGCCGACTTATAGAGCCAGATGACAACAATGTCACAATAAATTCTCAAAGAATATGCAGATGCCCAATAACTTGCCTCAATAATACCATCGTATACTCATCATCATCCTAATAAACCTAAAACATAGCAAGCTTCACGATATGACTCGTAATGAATACCATTGACTTCTTAATATCATCATAGCATTTAGGTCCAGGACGATATTGAGAAGACATCTAAATGGTACATCTCACCGCAACCAGGTGGAACATAAAAAAATTCGACCTAATGAGAAACATTTTTTTCTCGGAGTCCACTCTCTAGTCTTCTGTTTCCAAACAAATTTTTGTGGAAATTCTGCATATGTGAGATTTTTGCCTCTGGATATCGCTTATTCGCTTCAAACCAAGCTAAGAACATGCTTTCATTCACACTGGCACGATCAATAATGGTATCATAGCATCTGCGTCTGAGAAAATAATAGGCTGCTCGTCGGGTAAGTGAAAGCTAAGTCGCTCAACAGGAGGATCTTATATTGGATCTCAAAACCAAACAATCTCCATGCTGCCTCACAAGCAGAAATGTATCTACAATCGTAATACATGTTAATTTCATCTATTGGTTTTTTGGTTTCCTCATCGTCCGTAGTTCATAGAAGGATGCAGTTACACGATCATGCCCTTTATTCACATACTTGAACAAATATTTTATAGATCGAGACTGATTGCACCATTCAACATTCATGACCAACCATACTTCAACAATAGATAACGATTATGAGGCACTACAAATCGATTATCTAGTTCAACGCCATTTAAAACCGTTCTTCCATCATCTCTGCGTCTATATACTGGATATCCGTCTCATCAACCAAAGTATTTTCAACAAATTTTTCGAAAAATGCTTGAGTAACGACCATGACATACATGGTGAATTCTTTCTTGCAACACCACAAGGTCCATGTATCATAAAATCTCGCACTGCATTGTAATAGGTAGGATATAATTTTTGATCAGGAATTTCTGCTGAGATTATATGATCTATATATTTACCCGATGGAAACTTATCTTCTTTCGCTAGGAACAATAAAATATGAGCATGCGGCAACCCACGTTTTTGAAATTCAACCGATATATAACTGAAAAACAATAGAAAACAATTAATATTAAATCTATAATAAAACACATGATTAAGTACAAAAAATATAGCAAAATCATTACCAGCTTAACTGTTCCAAATATTTTATTATGTTTCAGATCTTTGATCAGCCCATCCAATTTCATTGAAAACCCTACATAATATCTGGTCGATCTTCAGGATGAAGACCTTTTTTTTCAACATATCGAAGTATTTCAGGCCATTGGGGTTGCATGTAAATGTTATAAACAAATCCGGGTAACCAACCCATCTGCATATTGCCATTGCATCTTGGTAATTTTGAATCATGTACGGGCACCTCCTGTAAAAGAAGATGGTATAATGACTCTTTTTCCTTGAGTAGTCGGATCTGTTTCACCTCGTAATATGCATCTGTAAGACCTTTATACATCTCACACCGTAATTGTTTTTGATGCGTTCGAATAAATTTTAATCTCGCAGATTCAACCATTGTATAGCATCAACCAAAAATTGTGCATAAGTCTTTAGTAGCAAATATGATAGAAGGCTCATTATCCCTTTCATGCAGTCTATAAGCAAACATTCTCTAGTACTTACTCTCCTTCTCCACCATTACTTCTATTTGTTGATCAGATAATGAATGTCTTCTCTATAACCATCTTCACCGTAGGGAAAGATCAAGGGATATGTAATGCTAAATAAGAAGCATGTAACTCATTTATTCGTTGTAGGTTCCCAGTTGTGTTTCAACCATAATATCTCTATCACCTAAGCATTCATCAAGATCTCCAACTATCAAAGCAGAGCAACTTCAGAAACTGTAGGTAAATTATACTGTCGTCCATCTCCATGTCTCCTTCCTATCAATTTCAATCGGACGTTTGAATTACCTCTTCATATTTTTTCGCGAGCCATTCTAAAAGACTTAACTAATACATTATTTTGATCCAACATATCCTTCAACTCACGTACAATTTCTGCATGCAAATTATTATATTACGTTCTCCTGAAAATAATGTAAAAAAATATAAGATAACTGAATATTAATAATCAATGATCAATATACAATTATATATATCTGGGAAAATATTCGATAAATACCTAACAGCTTTCATTCTGTTTTGAATTTCATTTTCTGTATCATAAATATAGCTGTGCAAATTTTGGACTTGAACCTTCAACGGGTAATAACTTCCTAATAGATGGTAGTTTGCCCATGCATTCTAAAAATTGGTGTGGAGAATTTCCTTGATTTGGTTCCGGATCAACCTTGCCTCCCATTGAAGTGAATGAGACATGTTGTATATGATCTTATATTTTCTAGAAAATGTTTGCTCTTATCACTCACACCATAAATAGATCATTTAAAACTTTAGGCGGCTCTTCATTGGTGAAATTTGAATCTTTCCTTGCATACAACATAAAGAGTACGTCGGTTTTTTGCATTTGTAGGATGACTGCACTCTCTGTCATACAAAAGTGTGCACCACAAAAGTTACATTTATAAATTGGATCGCCAATATCCACATAATCTGTTAATAAAAAATGCCAATAAATATAAAATAAATTACAAAATCCATAAACTAACTAATAATACACACATAAACACACAATTTATAAACACATTTTAGGATTTGCATGTCCATGATCAAATTACAATCTCCATTCGTCAATTTAACAACAACTGAACAGAAAAAAAAGAATTATTACTACTCCGATCTATCATACAAAAACTGAAACTAATTTAAATACTTGAATTTTAGAAAACAATAGGCTTACAACATACTTGAAGACTCCTCATCTGTAGTTAAATCAATTGTGTTAAATCACTATTTGCTGCAAATTTGAGGTTGTATATTTCTTGCAATATAGTGAACTTTGGTTCATTGAAGTAGATAAATCAATGCTTCACTTGATCCACACACTGCATAATATTAAATGAAATTCAAAACTTTGCAAAAAAAAATTTATAGTATGTATGTATAATTTAATAATAAATAACAACCATACCATCGTTATTTCGCTAAAAGGAGTATAGAAGTATGACACACATTATTAACACAATACGCTGCTAGAATACAACTGTTTGCCTAC
The DNA here is from genome assembly GCA_029216955.1 of Iris pallida. Taxonomy (NCBI): domain Eukaryota; kingdom Viridiplantae; phylum Streptophyta; class Magnoliopsida; order Asparagales; family Iridaceae; genus Iris; species Iris pallida. The sequence goes on along the minus strand of JANAVB010008400.1, from coordinate 21,245,542 downwards.
GGATTTAAATCTTCTGCAAAAATTTAGGAAAGAATTAGAAAAGTAATAACAATACATAAAAATATAAATTTTATTTATAAAAATAGTAAATTTGGGAAAAAAAACTCACTCGAATGACCATCATCATTAGTTTGTAAAAACACTCCTTTCGATGGATCAGAGTGTAGTTTTGTAAATCTCTTCATCGAGTAGTCAAATGATCTTTTCTTCTGAGAAACAATTAAATCCGCAGGCTCACTTGACCCACATACTGCATACAAAATCAACATATATGTATGTACATATAGATTGTTAGATAGATATGTAAAATCATTAACCATTAAATGATTTAGATTAAAAAAAAATCATAACTTACCATTCGTGATGTTACCGAAAGGAGATCTAGATGATGGACAATTGGTCATGTTCGAATCGTTCCCACAAATTACGTCCGATTGAAATTTTTCTGGCTTGATGGAGGCGTAAATTTACCTAAGTCCACATCTATATTTTTAACAAAAAATAAAGAATAGTTAAGTAAAATTTCAACAAAATTTAAACGTAAATTATGTATGTTATAAATTTTTAACAAAATTTAAACGTAAATTTAACAAAATTTTAACAAAATTTTAACAAAATTTAAACGTAAATTTTAAAATTGTGTATGTTATATATATATATATATATATATATATATATAATATATATATATATATATATATATATATATATATATAGTTTTTATATTAATATTTTTAATATTCCATAAATTGTGGTTTTAGGGGCACAAAAAAATTGTTGAAACGGTGCTTTGGACTGTGGTTTCACACTACAAAAAAAAAAATGCTGAAACCGTGGTTTTAGCCCACAGTTTTTCTAGACCATGGTTTTAATAGCCCACGGTTTTACCAACCGACGGTATTCCCAAAACCTCAGCATTGAATGGTAAAAGAAACACTTCATTTTTGTTCTTTTCCTCTCTCCTTTCTTCTGTTTCATCTTCCCGTGCACTTGTGTATACATTTGGTTTTCATGGGTTTAATTTTTTTTTTTTCTCTTAAAATCTATTTTTCGTCCGGCTTCTCTTCTTTTAATCTATTAATTATTTTTTTGGCTTTAATCTTCCTCCTTCCATCCGTATGCTGCATCGCACGGGTGATGGTTTCTATTTTTTTTTTTTTTTTGATTATAAGCATGGATATGTAATTTAAATGTTTATTTTTCGTCCGTCTTGAGATTTTTTTGTTCTGTAATTATTTATTTTGCCAATTTATTAGGTTTTCGTCCAGTTTTCATTGTTCCCTCTTTAAACAATAAGTTGTGGATGTTATAGATCTTGAATGTTATAGATCTTGGATATATTGAAAGTTTTGTGGATTTCGAATTTTTTTTTCTTTTTGCGGTTTCGAACGGATTTATGGAATAAGAAAAAATTTGTAGTGTTTTTAAACCGTATGTTGACAGATTTTTTCATTAAAGAATTTAAATTTATTTTTACAGTTTAAATCCAACAATTTATATTAAATGTTTTTTTTATAAATTCATCACCCATATATTAAATTAAAGTAATCAGAATTTAAGATCTATATATATATATATATATATATATATATATATATATATATATATATATATATATATATATATATATATATATATATAATTTTTTATATTAATTTTTTTTTCTTCCATAAATGGTGGTTTTGGGGAGACAAAAAAAAATTGTGGAAACGGTGCTTTGGACTGTGGTTTCGGGAAACCAAAAAAATTTGATGAAACCGTGGTTTAGCCCACAGTTTTTTTAGACCATGGTTTTATTTTTGGTTTGGACTGTTTTTTCGGGAAACCAAAAAAATTTGATGAAACCGTGGTATTAGCCCACAGTTTTTTAGACCATGGTTTTATTTTTGGTTTGGTTTTACCAACCGACGGTATTCCCAAGACCTCAGCATTGAATGGTAAAAGAATCACTTCATTTTTCTTCTTTTCCTCTCTCCATTCTTCCGTTTCATCTTCCGGTGCATTTGTGTATATATTTGCTTTTCTTGGGTTTAAATTCTTTTTTTCTCTTAGAATCTATTTTTCGTCCGGCTTCTCTTCTTTTAATCTCTTAATTTTTTGTTTTGCTTTAATCTTCCTCCTTCCATCCGTATGCTGCATATGTTGGGTCATTATTTCTATTTGTGTTTTTTTTATTATAAGCATGGAAATGAATTTAAATGTTTATTTTTCGTCCGGCATGAGAATTTTTTGTTCTGGAATTTTTTATTTTGCCAATTTATTAGGTTTTCGTCCAGTTTTCATTGTTCCCTCTTTAACCCATAAGTTGTGGATGTTATAGATCTTGGATTTTAATAGATCTTGGATATATTGAAAGTTTTGTGGATTTCGAATATTTTTTTTTTCTTTTTGCTGTTTCGAACGGATTTATGGAACAAAAAAAAATATTTGTAGTGTTCTAAAACCGTATGTTGACAGATTTTTTTCATTAAAGAATTTAATTTTATTTTTACAGTTTAAATGCAACAATTTATATTAAATGTTTTTTTTATAAATTCATGACCCAGAAGATAAATTAAAGTATTCATTATTATATATATATATATATATATATATATATATATATATATATATATATATATATATATATATATATATATATATATATATATATATATATATATATTTTTTTTCTTCCATAAATGGTGGTTTTGGGGAGACCAAAAAAATTGCTGAAACGGTGGTTTTGGACTGTGGTTTTGGACTGTGATTTTGGGGAGACACAAAAAATTTCTATAACCGTGGTTTCAGCCCACATATTTTTAAGACCATGGTTTTAGTAGCCCATGGTTTAACCAACCGATGGTATTAGGGAGACCTCAGCATTGAATGGTAAAAGAATCACTTCATTTTTTTTCTTCTCCTATTTCCATTCGTATGTTTCATCTTCCACAAATTTTTTTTTCTTTGATTTTAGTAGCCCATGGTTTAACCAATATGAGTTATATTTGTTTTATATTCCTGTTTTTCCTTTCCGTTTTTTTTTAAAATTTTCTTTTTAATTTTTTAATGTTTCCTTTTTCGGTTCTTTCCGTTATTGTGGCAGGAAACTGATTCTGTTATAAAGATATATACATTAAATTTATTATTGATTAATATTTACAGGTATTTTTTGCCTTCTATGAGTAAATGGACTACTTCGAGATGGTCAGTTCCCAATTGAAGGTATAAATCAAATCTTGTACTTAATATCAGTCAAATAAATTTATATATTGTATTGTGCTGATTATTTTTAGAATAATGTTGGTACAGTGTTCTAAATACAACACGTTATTTATGTTGGTACAGTATTTTTATAACTAATATCATTATAAATTTGAAGTACACTATTTTTAGGCCCAACACGTTATTTATGTCTGTTAAATGTTAATTTTCAGCTAAATAAGTTAGAAAAGTTATCTGATGTTGAAAATGTATATTATTGATAAAATTTTTCTGCAATATTAGAAGTAATTGTGTATAAAATAACAATTGAAGCATAACAACAGAAATTAGATGGAACTATTACCTCCTATATCGTTTGTAAGTTTCGGACGCTTGTTAATTGTTGTACTCCTTGTCAGCTTCTTCATTCTCAATTTCTTCCTTTGTAAGAGTTCCTTCCTTGTTATATTTATGTTGTGATTTGGAAGTGAAAAAAATTGAAACACCATTCTTGAATGTGTAAGTCCAATATATAGACATACAATTAATGATTAATTTTGTATTGGGAGGAGGGAAAACAGGAATGCCAACAGTTTTTGCTGCACTCCACCCAAGTTAGAGGTGTATGAATTTGTCTATGCATCGTTTTTCGTATAATAGTACCAATATATGTAGGCTGTCAATTCATCATTAGTGTGTATTGGGAAGACAAAAGCAATCTTTTAAACATAAATATTCTGATATTTGGTTTTTCCAATGTATACATTCATGTTTTAAACATAAAGCATTTTTTTTTATTGTTCAAATGATGTGAACAACTATTTTTCAAGACTTCAAAAAACAGTTGTATTTAGAACAATAAATAAGTATAAACATTATAAAACTCAGTTGTCTGATCTGTAATGTTACAATAATCAATATGTTTTAAATTGTATTATTTAGTTGTGTTTAGAACAATATTTAATTTGTATTATTTAGTACAATGTCTGATCTGTATTATTTAGTTGTCTGATCTGTAATGTTACAATAATCAATATGTTTTAAATTGAATTATTTAGTAATGTTCAGAACAATATTTAAATTGTATAATTTAGTACAATGTCTGATCTGTATTATTTAGTTGTCTGATCTGTAATGATGCCATAATCAATATGTTTTAAATTGTATTATTTAGTTGTGTTTAAAACAATATTTAAATTGTATTATTTAGTACAATGTCTGATATGTAGAAAAATTTATGCACTGCCCTTTTTTCATACAATTGTAATATTTAAATTGTTTTAAATCGAAAGGTGATAATGTATATGTTGTATGCACTGCCCTTTTGTCTTAGAAATGCTTTTCAAGAAAAATAATTTATATGTTTGCATGTAGTTTGCTGCTTTAACATACCATCTTAATTGTATGTATAATCAACATTTTATGATGTACCAAATGTCATTCCTTATTTGTAGTAATGTTTCCCTGTTTTCTATACACATTGCAATGGTCAGATTTTCTTAAAACCTGAGTTTGTATTCTCCCTAATAAACTGAAATAAATCGGTTGTGCATTAGATAATGTGAATCATTGATTTCATTTACATTCCACTGTTTGAAGATTCGTAAGATACTCAATCTAATATAAAATTATTTTTTATATCCCCAAAACTGGGATTACAACTTCGTTTATATTACTGTCATTTGTTTGCTGCTTTAAACCATCATCTTATTTGTATGATTAATCAACTGTTTAAGAACATAAAATGTAATAATTTATTATTCTTAAATTAGATTATCTAATAGAAGCATAAAATGTCATTTACATTCCACTGTTTCAAGATTCGTAGGATAATCAATCTAATATAAACTTATTTTTATATCCCCAAAACTGGGATTAAACTTCGTTTATATTACTGTCATTTGTTTGCTGCATTAAACCATCATCTTATTTGTATGATTAATCAACTGTTTAAGAACATAAACAGTCATTATCTATTATTCTTAAATTAGATTATCTAATAGAAGCAAAAAAGGATTATATAATCTCTATTCAACTACATCTTCATGACAATTTTTAACACAAATGAAAATAACATTGAGAATAAAAGTTGAAGCAACACAAAATGGTCTTTTAATAACTGGCACAAAATGTTCCGCACCAATGAGGATAACAAAAGTTGAATAACATAAGTTCAAGCTCACACAAAATATTCAAAAACATCAATTCCTCATTACATAGAGTTTCTTTTAAGCTGAATGATATTAAAAGCAATAATGATCAAACTAAGGTAATCTTCATTCCTTCTCTTTCTTTATTTCAATCTTCATCTTCTTTGATCCTGCTGTTGTTGAGTATGCATCAACCAACGACATCTTCAAGCGGGAATCTTCAGGAGTTTCCATAGACTCATTTTCTTGTGAATATTTAACATTTGGTGTTGAAATCATCTCTCCACACGATCCAATCTATTCAAAATAGTTCAAAATTATAATTATTTCTTTTGTAAATGAAAAAAAAAGACTAATTAAAGGAAAACTTGTTTACCATTTCGAAATCATTATCCTCCTTCAACAAATTTGAAAAGATATCAGATTCCTGTAACCAAATAATGTTAAACAGAATATTTTAAATATATTAAAGTAAATTCAAACAAACAAAATGTTAACACATACCTGACTATCTTTAAATTGTTCAGAATATAGTGAAATTAGTCCTTCATCGGTAGTCAACTTTAATACCGTAAATGATCCAGTATAATTACGTACTTGTTCAGATCGTACTTGAATTTTGAAGAAAATTCTCAAGCCAACTAAATTTTGTATTTCCTCTGGAACTTTGTTATCATTTTCTGATTCCTACAAATTTGAAAAAGACAAATTTAGGTATAGTCAATAAATTCTCAAATATGTTTAGAGCTTATTTTCAAACGTACCTCTGTCATCTTCTTTTTCAAGTCCAAAGCTTTTTTTCCAATAAGCTGAACGCATTCCTTGTCCCATAATAGTAAATCAATTTCTCCGGTAGTGTCAATGACACGAACATTAATTTTGTATCTGTCACATAAAATTGTATTTAGGTTTCTAGTAGAATAGTAGTTGAATTTAGTTCTCAAGTAGTATAGTAATTGGCTTTAAAAAGATTGTATGTTATTACCTGATGTTAACATCTTGTTCAAATTTGTCACACCTGTCACAGTAAAATAAATCGCCGCATTTATCTAGTTTTTTTGGACATTTGTTACACGATAAATACCACCAAGCATTCTTTAATACAACTTCAACAATTTCAGCATAAACCCAAAAGCTTCCAATCTGATAATCAATAATAAAAAATATAGATTAATATTATAATAAAGGTAAAAGAGAATTAAAACAATTGAAAATGAAAGAAATATACCTCATGGTTATCTTTCAATTTATCAATGGTCCTAACTACAGCATGGCCACTTGATAATTCATTTTCAACCAAATTTGTAGAAGTAAGTGAAACTGTACTTATAGTGATTGATTCACTACTTTCCTCAACAATCCTTCATGAAGTGGACAAATATTCATTAATTTAATTCTGAGTACTAATGTAAACTATAATAAAGCAAGAAATAAATTTTACTATCACAATGATTTAGTTACCTTGCTTTAAAATTTTCAATATCTGGATTGTCAACATCAAAAATCAACCTTGAAACATAGAAGGTGTTGGATGCTGTAACTTGTCCTATTCGGAAAACAATGCAATTTAAACTTGTATTAAACAATTTTACAAATTTGGAAATGAAGAATGAAAAAAATTATATTATAAAAAAATTAAATTATACCACAGTTTATTACCTCTATATAATTTCGTACGAAACATTTGTAAAATTACTACAACAGGTTCATTTCTACCATTGTTAACGTAAGAAACCATATCATCCACCAAATTACCCCACAAAGTACATGGCAGACGATGTTTCCTACAAATACAAATGAATTTAATTTTTTGGTTAATTATATAGATAATATTACAGAAAGAATCTCTAAAAAATTAAATTATTACTCATTGTCCTCGAGAGTAATATCCATAAGTCGTGTTGGTCCATCTTTCAAATCTCTTTGTTGGGGCGGATCTAATGAAACAACTCGTCCAATAATATCTGAAATTGATGGTATTTACAAATAACATTAAATTTGATAACATAAAATTATTTCATTTTTGTAATAATTTCTAAAATGTTAAAATGTATTTACCAATAAGTTTGTTATCATCCAAAGATTCTTCACTTGTAAGATCAGAAAACTTTTGAAAACTAAAAAAAAGGTAGGAAACTTATCGTCAAATATTTCAACAACTTTCGTTTTTGCCAAGAATAATATCTTGTATTTATTTGCGGTTGTTTTGTATTTCATGTTGTTATTTGTAACAACAAAACAACGAACAACATAGACTTTTCTCTCATTCAGCAAAGGTTGAAAGTTGGCGATTAAGTCTTTCTTAATACTTGCATGAATTCGATCTCCCTGCAAAGGAAAAAACTTTAATTAGTACAAAATATATATGCTTATAATTTATCCAAGTATGCAGCTAATTTTATTATCATTGAAATACTGCAAATATTTTTAATTATGAAATCTTTGGTATTATTATTTATTATTCAAGATATTATGTGAATAAATTTGTTCATTTTATTTTCATCTTTATTTTCAGTTGATACAAATGAAGGTTAAGGAGTTTACTGTAAGTTAGTATCATCATACAATTATCTACATTCGGCTATTGTCAAAACCATTGGCGTGGCATTCGTTGCAGCCATTGGCCATTGGCAATGCGTTCGTGTGATCTGATGTTGTAAAAGATGCTGACTTTTTATGGTATTTGTGTTTTTTTGTCGGAATCCAAAACAATGTGTTTTATCATTTAACACATTTCGTTCGATTATCGCTAAAACCATTGGCGTGGCATTCATTGCAGCCATTGGTTTATCGACAATGATGATTTGACATCCAATGGCGAGGTATTGATTGCAGCCATTGTATGGTTATTCTAAATCTGAGTCTACAGCAGTTTTTCACATTATTATACATACGTACGAATGGAAAGAGGAGAACAAACGTACGAATGGAAAGAGGAGAACAAAAAATGAAGTGATTCTTTAACATTCAATGCTGAGGTCTTTCCCAATACCATCGGTTGGTAAAAACGTGGGCTACTAAAAACATGGTCTACAAAATCAGTGGGCTAAAAACACCGTTTCAGCAACGAACATGTTAAAAAAAAACACGGGGTGCGTGTATAAGCATAGTTTTGTTTCCCTGATTTGTTACAGTTTTAAATGATTTAATTCATATTTTTATTTGCTACTTAGATCCATATATGATGTATAACATCTGTTAGATTTAGTTTGCATTTTACAGTTTGTTATGATGTGGATTTAAGATGGTTTAAATTTGATTTAAATGGCATGAGCTGATACAATATTTTGATATTGGGTTCTTTAGAAATTATATAATTGTTATTTCAGTTCCACTGAACACATGTTTTTATTTTCCTAATTATACTTGTATAACAAACTGTCAATATAATAACTGATTAAACAATGATGTTTCAGTTTTCCCAAAACATAATCACTACTAAATCTGATAATAATTGTTGTATATTGTGTCTTGATCTGTCCAATGGGTAACTGTAAACTTTGAATGGTAAAAGAGTGTGTCAAAACATAATCAGATTTCCTTTACTCTATGAAACCCTGACTTGAATGTTTATATTATGAAACATATTGAAAGTGTATATTGTTTTCAGATTTCATTACCACTATTATATCTGGTATAAACTGATGTATATTGTGTCTTGATCTGTCCTACACATTCCACTATTATACATCATATAAATCAAATCTTTGTACAATCTATAAACTGATTTATACCTTCAATTGGGAACTGACCATCTCGTATGGTTTTTATTTGGCTAAATTAGTTATTTGGCTAAATTAGTTGCAGCCATATGGTTTTTAATCTAAATCTGAGCCATTCAATAAAATTAATCAACCTCTGTTTTTTAATATTGCTGACAGCTATTGTACAGTTTGTAATATTGCGTTGTACCCATATGGTTTTTTTCTAATTGTTTATCAGGATAAAAAACCATTCTTACTCTTCGGGGTTTAAAATTTCATTTCCTATTGCTTGAAAAAAGACTTAACAAATTGTACAATACTGAGTTGTAATAATATATACCTGATTGTAATAATATATGCTGTTGTAGGAAAAGCATTTCTAAGTTCTATCTTAACATAATTCTGAGTTTAGCTAACATAATCAGAATTGCAGAATGTAACTGGTTTATGGATTAGTAAAGTTACCTCAGAATCGTGAAATACACATTCCAGACTGAAAGGTTGTCCTTTTCCTCCATAGCCGGGTACTTCATACATACGAATAAGCCGAACTTTCAAATTCCAGAAGGTTTTCGATGGACTGATCTCACGAATTAGAGAGAAGAAAGGAGCCATGGGTGAAGAATTTCTTTCTTACTTTTCTGAATCAGGGATAGTGAGAATGGTTGCCAATTTTCCATTGTATTTATAGACAGTAAATTAAGACAGAATATTAATGTAAATAATGTTGGGAAACTGAAGAGTTGTCTTGGTTATGTAAAAAAGTGGATTTGGAAATTGGGAAAAATTGCATGGTTTAATTACTGACAGCTGAGTTTAGGCGGGAATATGCTGATTGGTGTGAATTTTGAATAATTTGAATTCTGTAATGTGCAAAAAGTGGACTTTTCTATTTTTTTATTAATTTTTTATTGTGCCTGAGTTTGGGCGGGAAAATGGCAAGTTTGTAATTTCTTTCAACTATTTTGCTATTATATATATATAGATGTTGTATACAACCTATTGAGACTATATTGGATTTTGATATTTTATAGCTACTATATACCAGTTTTCCTATATGAATACGAGGTATATATAGATGGAATAATCATTATATTATTTAATATTTTATATTGGTACGAAGGTAAATGGTAATCATAAATCTTAAGTGGTTTGAAGCACCAAAATAATAGCGGTATCAATACGAAACTTACGGAAAATTTACTTAAGATCGAGGGAAGTAAAATATAAAAATTTTAGGAAATTTACTTACCACATAATATTTGAAATTGTAATCTTTTGTCTATAAATATCTGTATAAAATATTTATAATTCTAAATCCATTTTCGAAATTAAATATTTGGAAATCCAAAATAATGATCAAGCATGGTTATAATTTCAGGAATAAATTACTAAAAATATTTAGAAATAACTAGTACCTTTAAACCATAGAGTTTTAGACAGTTTCAGAGAGCTGGCAACTAATATTTCTTGTGGGCACTCTTGACGAAAATCACCTTTAAAAATTAAAACTAAATTAAGATTTTTAAAAAAAAGGAAGGGAGTTACAACAACTGCGGACAATGTTGAACCAACGTCACAAAGACCTATATGAATTTACAAAGTCACTTGGTGTTCTAGAGTAAACATCTATTTTAAATACATTAATTATATGCTTCTATGCATTTTCTAGGTCATGGAGACAACTAGGTCAAAAATAGTAAAACTAGGTCATACTAGTCTCTATAATCATTATTCCTAATAATATGAATTACAAGTGTAAGTTATTAGAATATCAAGTTTGTACCTCGTATTCGTACCTCGAAATCTACGACACGCAAATCGAGACAATACGATCAACCGTAAGTTTAAAATCTCATTTTAGCGACCACATGGTCATCTTGTTAATTTAGCAATGTGAGATTAATGAAATCGATCGATCCAATTTCGATGTACGAATTTGAAACGAACATAAAAAGAATTAATTATACTATTGGTGATACATAAAGAAAAAATCTACAGATGTCGTCGGATTATAACTTTATGATTAAACAACTGTAGTAAATAGTTTAACAACCCAGATTGAGTGTCGTGGATCCTGCAGCTGATCACATCCAACGTGCCTCAGAATTTCTGTAAATAAAGGCATGTCCCCATCCTTTAGGACACACAGACATGGATGAAGAGAAGGAAAGAATTGCATATCAAAGAGAAAGGGCTTCGCTAGTCGATCGTCAACGGAGTAAAGGAGCCACAACATTACTCGATCTTTATCGTCACACTTTTTCAGATCTTATCTTGTACTATGAACGGTAAAACCCCACAAAATAAACAATATTTAATTGGGTTAAAATATATATTTAATTTTTTAATTAATTTTAATTCTATTTTTTATATAAGATGGGCCATAGTCGGCTAAGTTTGTATATGCATGTTGACTAGAAAGTATGGCATGCCTAGTGTAGTCGAGTACCATGGACTAGCATACTAGCCATGGTAGGGATGACATAGTCATATTTTAGTACCTTGCATGTTAAAAATTCAAGTTATGGCCCAAGTCATATTTTGATTAATTAATTAATTATTAAGCCTTTTGGACTATTAGGAGACCCGATTGTACCAAACCTTCTCGAAATTCTTCCAAGCCAAACTCAAACCTTAGTAGGCATGTTGGGCATTAAAATACATTTATATATATATATATATATATATATATATATATATATTATATATATATTATATATATATATATATATATATATCTATATGGAAGCGGATCAAAGCCCCCCTTAGAAAGCCCCCCAAAAAACCCCCCTCACTCTAATTCATAATTTAATGTAATATTAATGTTAAATTAATGTTAATGGTTAATATTAATATTAATATAACATTAAATACAAAAATTAACATTAAAATTAATATTAACATTAATATTAACATTAACATTAATATTAACAATAACATTAACATTAATATTAAAAAAATTTAAAAAAATTAATATTAACATTAAAATTAATATTAAAATTAATATTAACATTAACATTAATATTAACATTAATATTAATATTAATATACGAATTAGAGTGAGGGGGGTTTTTGGGGGGGCTTCCTAAGGGGGGCTTTTGATCCGCTCCCTATATATATATATAATATATATATATATATATATATATATATATATATATATTCAAATATTCAGATTTTTATTTTATTTTGCACAAGTCTAATGGGTTACATATATGGAAATACCTATTAAAACCTTAGCCATCCTAACTAACTACCCACCCACCTAACTAACTACCCATGTGCACCCCAACTATATCCGACCAAGGCAGCCCCCCATGTAATATTCGGCCATAACAAACCCCCTTGGCTGATTTGCCTTTAGAATAGGTTTCCAACACATATGTGCATGCAGCCCATGTATATAACAACTTCTACCAAAACCCAAACCCTAACTAAATTCTTTACCCCTCTCCATGGCCGACCACCCTCCTCTCCCTCTCCAAAATTCGACAGCCTCCTCACCATCTATAGCCCTCCTTCATCATCCTCCACATCAAAAACTCTTTCTCCATCATATAAACTCACCCTTTTTATCCATCGTTACATCCAAACTCTACAAAAAAAAAAAAAAATCCTAGAAGCACCATTTTCACCATTCAACCTTCAAAAACTATTGCCAACACCTTCAATATATCAAGAAGGGGTTAGCAAGCAAGGAAGCCAAGAAAGTTGGAATCTTTGGCAATGAGGAGCACCCACATTCCTTCTAGCTAAGAATTTCGGTAAAATTTCTATCTTTTTCCATCTCAAATCTCATGTTAATAATTCTATCAAAAATCTGAGTTTAATGTCTTAGAAGTTATTTGGATCTATTACTCTATATTTTTTTTATCTCTAAAGATTGAATACGGATTGTTGAAAATCAGATTACGATAACAATGATTGTTAGCACCATTGTGAAGGAATCCTATTGTATCGTTAGAATTTTCTAAAACTGAATCTAATGTAGGTTTATTATTATAAAATATAATTTTTAAGCAATTTTATGACATTTTCATCTTAGATATGAACAGAAAAAATAGGGGTCAAAATACTAGCTTTTCTGGTAAGTTGCTGAATAAAATAGCCAAAAATTGGTGGTTAATTGGGACATTGAATCCACTATTTTTTGGAAAATAATTAGTATATATATGTTTTAAATAATATTTTATGTATTTTTACTTATATTGGAAGTTGGCGATGTTCCGAACAAGTTTCGGGTAGACTAGCCGACATAGGAGTCAACTAGCCATATATTTTTTTATAGAATCTCATATACGAAATTTAGATCCTATTTCTATAAAATAATTTTAGTTATCATTTTTATGATTTTAGATGATTTTTATGTACCCTCAAAGTAGATACTTAATCGTTGAATTTGGAAGTCGAAAACCGTAAAACTAGGTCCGATGTCTCATGGAACATGTGTGTTGTGGTGTATGAATCTAAATGATTCCATGAGATACTTGGATATGATTAATATGGTTTAAAATATTACTTTAGATAAATAAGTCATATTATAAGTTGGTTGGTTAAATACTTAAAGCAGTTAATTAATTATTTAGGAGCATTAGATTTCAGAGGCTTGGACACGAGAGCTATTTTCATCTTCACACTGCTGAATCAGGCAAGTATACTTTGCCAAATTGTATAATTTACATGCATTTTTTTGTGTTGTTTCCTTTCTGTCTTACTTGATTACCTGCTTCTCATGTTCTTGTCTGTTATTTACTTTCGTTATGTGCACGCATGTTATTTTCTTTATTCTATATATCACTGCTTTTCTTGTATAGATTTTGATACTGTTGCGTTGTCCTATGCCATGTTTACTTGATTATCTTGACCTGTATTTGATTTGGACATGACTAGACTGTTGGCCTATTGGTCTTGTTACACCTGATTTTGAAACCGACTGACAACTCCAGTTTGAAATACACAAATAATATACAGGTACGGTACTGCTACTGAACGACTACAACCTTGCAACTGTAGTCAGTTAGATTCTTTGCCAAAGATAATCACATCACTGATCGGGACAATTTTTCCTACTTTATTATGTAAATTTCAATTTATTGAGTCTAGAAAAAATGTACGATTGATCAAAATTGGCACTTGGCTCAGCTACAAAAAGTTTACTACCAAAATTTGTCTACCCAGTCTTTATTTCATCAGTCTACTCATTAAACCCAAACAACTTACCAAATAGTCCACAAACCCACAAAAATCTAAAGCCAATTCTTTCTGACCTATTCTGGAAATAAGGCAACCGAACTCGGATCGAGTTCTACCTGAACTTGGTCCCCCTGACCTAGTTCCCAAGGGAACATGTCACCCTGAAGGCTCCAAACGTTCAAATTTTGAACGTTGGACTACCAAACTATGTCCGAGTTCTGTCCAAGAAAATACTACAAATAGAGGAGAGTTCTTCATTCTATTCACTTATTCCTATTCTCTCTTCTTTATTCATTCAAGTGTTCTACAAAAGCTTTCCAGTTTTAGTTCTAAGCTTTACAGCTCGTAGCCAAGCCAATGCCGGTTTTGGTTCAATCTAGAAGTTTGGTCGAGTTGTACAAAATGCTTAAAAATATTTTATTTTTCATCCAGTTCCAGAAGTCGACAAGTCCTTCAGATTAAAGGGTTACAAGTTGAAGTAGTGCTCTTAGGATAAAAAGCACGTATTGTAAGGAGCTGCAAGCGCTTCAGGTTCAAAGTTTGTGTTTCACGAGATAGTAGATTCAACATCGAATTAGAGTACTCGAGACTGGACTAGTCTTCTCAGAGAAAAACTAGTATAATCCTTGGTGTTTGCGTTTGCTTATCTGAACCCATTTACATTTCGTATTTATTTTTACTGCCTATTTCATATTAGTTTGATTACTGCCATAATTAGTTTTTAAGAGGTAATTTTTATTCCGCTGCACACACGTATTAATATGCATTGTTAGCTCGAAGGGCATTTGGACTTAGGTTCAGACAGAGGATCTATTTTAGAGATCTGCTCGGTCGAGGCAGAGATATGTTTCTTCATGTGGGTGATTTTGATGATCCTTATTTGCTTTGCCTTTATACTTAATAAATGTTGTTGCCACTTTATGTTTCTATGCCATGTGATAGAAATGCTAAGTCCAAGAATCCACATAGATAAAGAGAGTAATCCCATTTCTATAACTTATTGCTATAGGACATTGAATTATAAAACTATTGGTATAGTCTATTAACTTTCTATAATAAATGTGGATGTTGTGCCTTTATAGTATCTTATCACATTGAGTATATCACTGTAGATTTGTTATATAAAATATTGTACTATCATTGTATATAGACATGAAGGTTATTAAATTGATCTTAGAGACGAAGAAACACAGAAAGGTTTGGGACCGTTGGTCGCCAAGGTAGTATCCTAGACTGGGAGCTGCATAGATAAATTCATGGACTGGGAAGAATGAGTCGAGTGAGCGATAGCTCGAGGTATATGGCAATATAGAAGAGATGTGTTGTTGTATATGATGAGTAGAGATGCTTTATATGATTATATCAATTTTGTATCATGCATTTGTGTAGAGTTTATTTTTTCACGTATTTGCATGGTCATGGACAACTCGTCCACAAGGTTTATAAATTCCATGAACGAATCATCGGGGCACCAGGATGGTGTCGGCCTAGGAGGAACTGTGCCGATGTACTGGCACGGGTAGTTGTGCTGACGTAGTAGCACTGGTGATTCAGGAGCCTTTAGTAAGGCTCGCTACATGCTTGAAAGGATAGTCGTCTAACCAAGCTATGACCATGATGGCTTATGGTGCTAGTAACCTTCATATAGTTATATTGTATGCTAACATCATCTTTTTTGCAGGCTTAGTACTTTATGCGAAATGGGAACTTGAAGTGTTTTATGAGGCTAACGATTATCTTCTACAGGAACACACTTGTGACACATCGCTTTTGATTCATCATCAATGATATTATTGTATGAACATGGAAGGATGGTAAGTATGGGTAAGATCAACATTGTTGTGTGACACCTTTATATTTATGAACATATATATGCTCATAACATGTAAATTGATTTTATGGAAAGATTAGAAAGACCATAAATATTACATGCACTCACTAAATGAACGTGTTGGTTTTGGTTAAGTGGGCGAGTGGCCCCTGTCACATCCTAAGTTGGTAGAACCGATAGTCGTCCCTCGGACGTGATGCCGTACACGCCTAAATTGTGCTCGCACAAGGCAGTTACATAAGGTTATCTGAAACACAACATCTAAGAGAGTATGCAGAGTAGTTTGAACACATTTATATAGAAGTAACTTTCTTCTCATTGATAATACAAAAATTACATTTATATTGACACATATACAAAGAGAGTTGTCGTGCGGGCCTACAAACTGACCCAATTATAAAATGAACATCGATAAGATAGTCGTTCCATACATCACACCCCTTTATACAACCAAAACATTCATAACACCTTTAATGGGGAGAGTTGAGCCATATTCGCTTGGACAAATGCGGGGGTCTTAAAAAGGATTTGATCAAGTCTTTACGCGCACGACGAGCTTCAAAACACATGAGCGCTGCCTTCAGTTAGCTTGCACGATCCTCCTAGTTTGTAGTACCTGTGGAGAGCGAGGATCAGCATTATCGTGTACTGGGGGTGGCTAATTAAATTTTGTGCTTTACTGGTTCTAGAAGTTATATGAAGCATACAATATATTTAATGACCTTTCTAGCCACCCTAGTTGATTTTGCATATAACATTCCATATGCACAGTGATATAAACTACGTTGGAACTTACCCATGACAAGCGTGTCGTTGATGTATAAAACTTACCATGTTCTTCCCTATCATATCGAATAACATAAGTTAAACTAGTGCATATCGTAGAGGTCACTAGCATGACAAGCCATCCTGGACTTATAGCTTAGTTTATACGAGACTCATTCAGTACGGGTAGCGAGCTCCGTTGAAAGATCCTGAATACCCAGGTAAAATCTAGCATAGCTATCATGTTTCTTCCTAGGCTAAATCTGCCTTGTGACCCCAGGATACCGTTCGAAGAAGCAATTGCCCTTGTGCACAAGTTGTCCATGATCGTGCTAGACTAATTAATTACTCAATGATCTACACATTCATAACAAATTTAACCAATTTTAATGTGTCCGCCTTATCGTTGCATATTTATTAATAGCATCAATCTTTGGTTAACACAGTTCTATGGTACATATGTGAAAGTAAGCATGTAATGTTGTACACAAGTAAAGTATGCAACAGTTCTATAAAAAACAAGCCTTGTGTCTGTGCATCAACATTTAACATTTCCTTGTGTTAATAACAATGATCGATTGAAGACAAGAGGATCAAGGAGAGAAGGCTCGAGCCACTCACTTTGATTGTTTGAAGCAAGAGGAAAATTTTGGTTTTGCTAGACGACGCCCGCACAATCATCTAAAATTGCATAAGCAGCGAATCAACACTCTACCCTTCAATTCTGAGTTTGATATAAAATGCGAAGTTCGATGAACTCAAGCAATAAATCCACCAAAAATGTTCACAAAAATGCATTCATAAAACCAAAGCCAAGAAGTAAATACAGCATAACAATAGAGCAACAATAGGTTTCTTCAGACTCAGTCGCAGAGTCCATCCTTAAGACGAACCCACTGAATATGGGACTTGATTCAGAAGATTCCATTCCATAACAGGAAATGATCTTGACTCAACCGATCCCCATCAATCGATAGCGACAGTGTTTCTTAAT
>JANAVB010008400.1:21200180-21204490 GCA_029216955.1 Iris pallida | reverse complement strand
GGGAACTATACATGAATAGCAGTTCAATTAAACATACTTGTAGGCCCGACTCAGTCAAGATATAGGTGATGACACAGTATAACTCAGTCATGACATAGGTAAGGACAACTCTAGCATGAACCATAATATAGACAAGCCTGGTGTAACTACGCTATCCAGTCAGGTAATACTGATATACAAGCAAGACAATAAACTAGTGAACATGGTATCATATAAACCTATACCAACTAAGGTAATAATTATAACATACTAAAATAGATGAACTATAAGCATGAAAATAAACTGTAGAGGGAGGCAAGGTATCTTGCCTGGAGGTAGCACGAAGAGCCAACAATAAACCGTCAACCGGTAAGCCAAATAAGTCCAAATCTCACAACTGTCCTCGAAAGCTGAAACAAACATTACCAATGTTCTCAGAATGGTCAAATTAGCTAGAATTGTCTGTCCTTAAGTCCAATTCTGGACACAGGGGCAAAACGATAATTTTGGGCCAAAACGGTGTCCGCCATTGGACCCGCTTTGCACCGAAAAGCATGCCAGAGTCAATGGTCTCTAAAGTCGTCAAACTATATGTCTACGAATTCGTTTTGATGATATGAACCCAATGGTATGTCCAAATTTGGATTCCGGTGGGCCGTGCACAAAATCGCCCGTTAAATTGGACCGTGGGGCCCGTAAAACGGCGATCCAATCAACTGTCTCAGAATCGGACCAAACTTGGCATACAGGACCATAAAAATGATACGGTCCTGTTGGTGCGAGTTTCGTCTCGATCTGACGAACGTGCACGAAGTAATTGGGAAACTTGCACAGAGGTCGATATGCTAAATTTCGACGGATACGCATCAAATTTGTCGCGCAAACGTGACCAATTTGAATTCCGTCAGAGCCCACACATCCACGAAGCTGATATGCACCTTTCGATGCTTTCGGTTCGCGACCACGTCTCCCGGATTGGCGTGACGCACGTCGTATCGAAGGTTTTTAGTAATTTTCAAAACAGGTTTTTCTCGATTTTTAGGAACAAATTTCTCTGCCTATGATTAATAAAATTCAAAACAACGAAGTAGATTCTAAAGCCCTATATGTTGTCTAAAAAGTTGTTCAACTAGATTTCTGAATAAGTCAATGGATTAACAGCAATTCGTCTCCCAACTTAGGAGTCTGGACCGATTCATGTCCTATCTCGGGGCAGGAATTTCATCGACTTTGAATCGATTTTTCGAACTATCGAAGACATCTACTTACAAACTAAAAGAATAGATTTGAAGAGGGTTATGTAGCGAGCGTACCGAAAGAAACGGTTCCCCAAATGGTCGAGCGTACGTCGCGAACGCGAGGTACGAAGTCAGCCGTTCACACCTCCAAGACTGTTCTATTCCGCGCGCTGCTGTCTTCTCGGGTGCGCGCGACGACCGTCCGGTGGTGGCCTGCGGCGGCACTGGTGCCAGGGAAGGTCACCCATGGGAGGGGGTCGGCGTGGCGTGGGTTAGGGTTTCTCTTTCGATTACTTTCTATCCCGATTTACGAATTATATATATATATATGTGTAAACTCGGGTCTCTGGGGGGAGCTCTCGAAAATTAACTCTGTTGCTGTGGGGAGGCTTCGGGTCTGCTACAGTTGTGTAGGGGGAATTTTGTTGTAGTCGAGAGGGGATGGCCCAGGCTCAACGGGCTTGGGATTGGGGTCTGCTGGTTTTGATATAAGGCTGAAGGCTCGGGTGGTTTGCTACTACTTTCCTATTCTTTTCCTTTTTCTTTTTCTTTTTCTATTTATATATAACTAATACATATGTATATATATATATATATATATATATATATATATATATATATATATATATATATATACACACATACATGTATACATTCTACTATACCTATATATATATACACATACGCACATATTACCATATATATTTATATATACACACAAATACATATGTATATGTATACACATACACACATATACATATATATATATATATATATATATATATATATATATATATATATATATACATATACATACACACGTATACAATATGTATTTATATATAATATATATATATATATATATAACACGTATAAAAAAAAAAAAATATATATATATATATATATATATATATATATATATATATATATATATATAACACGTATACAATGTATATTTATATATATACATACTCACATATATAATCTATATACATATATATATATATATAAATATCATTTATATATTAAATAATTTAATAAATATAAATTGCCAATTCCTAAAAATATATACAAATTGTTTGCGTTTACCAAACATGTCTACAAGGCTATATTTGGTCCCACTACATGCCTACATGGGCTTGGATTTGACTTGGGCCCAATCTGGACAGGTTCGGTACAACCGGGTTCCCTAAAACTCAATAATATAATTAAATAATAAATAAAATCTTCGTTAAGGGTTAAGTCGTAACTTGGCCTAGTTTTCCTAGTTAGGACACCCCTATGGCTTGACATTCTCTACCATGGCTAAAATACTAGTCAAAGCACACTACTGCACTACCCGTGCCATAATTTCTAGCCATCTTGTACTCCAATTCTCAACCATGATTAAAATCATCTACCGTAATAATTAACTAAATAATTATTTATAAATTCTAAAAATCACCATTTAAATCAAATAAATAAATAAATAAATATTTCAAAAAATTTCCGGGAAGGGGAGCTACAAATCTACCCACCTTAAAAATAATTTCGTCCTCGAAATTCTAATTCATGACTATCCCTTAAAATTCAAAGTCTACTGCTACCTTGATCTCCTCAAAAATAGTTTGTCCTGCTCCTAGCCATTTGTAATTATGAAACCTCGAGGACTTCTAGGCACCTTTGGTCACGCTACTTCCTCAAGGGTATGTCACTAAAACTTTATAACCTTCCATCAAGTTGCTAGAGTCATTATCCTTAGATATCTAAGACATATGGCATCTTATATCCTCACATATCTATCAAACAACCAAATATTCAAAATCAAACAATATTATACTATAACTTAAGAATTTCTGATAAATCCTAGACAGTACGATCATTCGTCACCTCGAAATAAAAGGGACGAGAATCAATGGCACAGGAAGCAATGAAGTATAATCGAGAGCAAATATGGAGTTTTCAAGGACGTAGAGAATTTCTAGGAGAATTTGTAAGGCAGAGTGGATTGAGATTTCTAAGGGTTCAGTCAAATTTGTAGGCTCGTATTAGTACAGTTACGTAACCGATACGATATGCTCTGACCTGTATGGGCCACCACAAAAACTTGTCACGACCCGTACCCGGTTTTCGGACGCAAGCTCGTGAGCAAGCCAGCTACGTATCGAGCGGACTCCAGCCCGACTCGAGTATGTATAAGCTGTCCAGAGTAGGGTATCATGTCTAATCTAAACTATATCTCAATCCACAGGAATCATATAAACAAGAATGAACAAGTATTGGTCATAGTCTGCAGCCCATTAGCATATTATTCGATTAGACTCCAAGAATGATATGAGTCTATAAAATAAGCAGAATATATCCTGGTATAGAATATAAAGCACAAAAGGATAATAAAGAAATATCACAAGCAAATACCTGTATCATACATCGTAATTCTCTACCATCCCGCTCTGCTAACTAACTTCATGCAGTCGCAAAAGCTGAAAAGATCACCAGGTCCTCAGGGCACATAGCAAGATACATAAAAATATGCCTATCTAACAGTTTAATCATGCAATAATATAAACAAAGTATAAACAGGAACTAGACATAAGACTGACATGTGGCAACTGACAAGTAACTGTAAACACAGATACGGGATCAACTATGCATAAATGAACTGCTGGAAGAACAAGTAAACAAGAGATCAATGGAATACCAACCCTCGCCCCGAATGTGGACTTGCATGTCAGTTTTAAGACAAGTCACCCTCGCCCCGTGTGTAGACTCGCAGGTTGTGGGAACTATGCAGGAATAGCAGTTCAATTACACATACTTGTAGGCATGACTCAGTCAAGATATAGGTGACGACATGGTACAACTCAGTCATGACACAGGTAAGGACAACTCTAGCATGAACCATAATGTAGACAAGCCTGGTGTAACTACGCTATCCAGTCAGATAATACTGATATACAAGCAAGACAATAAACTAGTGAACATGGTATCATATAAATCTATAGCAACTAAGGTAACTAATTATAACATACTAAAATAGATGAACTATAAGCATAAAAATGAACTGTAGAGGGAGGCAAGGTATCTTGCCTGGAGGTAGCACAAAGAGCCAAC
>JANAVB010008400.1:21065180-21195180 GCA_029216955.1 Iris pallida | reverse complement strand
TGCTTATGGACTCAAGCGTCAAAAATATGCTTACTGTAATCAAATTGTGGCATAATGCTCCATGCATAAAGTGGACGCCTTTTATTACAGAGATGGATGTGGCAGAAAGAAAAGCCTGAGATGCGCAGCTATTGGGATTGAGTTTCCCGTCATTCGAAGACAAATGGAGGCACTCATCTAGCAATAACCCCATTTCTAAAGATGGTAAAGGGAAGCAGGCCATGACCGTCAACATCTCCAAACGTTCAGTAACAATGAACCCGAAGCCGGCCGAAGCGCAGAGGCCAAAAGAGACCTACTCCTTCAATGATGAAGACAAACTAGAACTCTTCGATATGTTGACAAGGGGTGGCAAGCTTCAACTCTCGCCTCCAAAGTGTCCCGATGATGTAAAAAAGGTGGACAACCCAAAGTATTGCCACTATCACCAGTATGTCCATCATTCAATACGCGATTGCTACGTGTTGAAAAGACAAATCCAGCGCCTCATCGACGCCAAAGTCATCTCACTTGACTATGAGGAAAAGACTGTTACTGCCAACATTGTCACTCTCGAGTTCAAAAGTTTTTCGAAGATAGAGGCTCAAATGACGTCGTCCCCATACCAAGAATAAAAATATAAGTAGTCAATTTTCCACCGGCCCATGACAACGCTCAAGGCCTCATCCCATTTACAATGCCGCAAGGCAAAGTTATATGGGTCCACCCTGATCTTGCCCTAGACATTATGATGCCTGTAGCGCACTCTGTCAAGGGAAAGAAAGTCAAATCATATCACATGGTCTCTACATTGATTGATGACACTGTGGTTACCACTCGCTCGGCTCACTAGCGAGGAGATAACCAAGCTTCAGAGGAAGAAACATCTCCACCAGTTGCGGCCTCTGCCCCAAGGCGTCAGAAGAAGTCCCGTCTCAAGCCCCTGCCATGGATAAGCAGAGGCAAAAGGAGGTTCACTTTGACAAAGCTCTGAGAAAAGACTCAGCTGTAGGGCCGATTAAGCCCTACCACTTCGACATATTGGTGCAGCTTGCCAATACTCCGACTCGACTGTTACTCTTCGAGCTCCTCCGTCTCTCCAAAGAGACTCTAGACAACCCCAGCAAAGCTTTACAGAATGCTGACTTCTTCCTCACTCAGGTGAAACCGCCCAAGGAGGATCCTGTCGCTTGCCCATATTGCCACAGTGTAGTTAAGGTGATTCCTAACATCACCTTCACTCAGCAGGACATGTGTTGCTGAAGAACAATCGGCATAATATGCCCCTTTACTACATGTTGGTGCCAATAAGGTCGATCGCATCCACATCGACCATAGCTCTTCTCTTAGCATCATCCTTTGGAGTTTACTCCAAGCATTGGGGATCCCGATGCATTGGTTGACTGCGTCAAACACTACAATCAATGACTTCAATGTTGGGAAGAGTGAACACTTAGGCAAGATTCGCCTGAAATGCCAAATAGGCGATCTCCAGACAGACGTGACTTGTTACGTCATTGATGTTGATATAAACTACAACATGCTTTTGGGTTGACCATAGATTCATGAATACATGATCGTGCCCTCCACTTTCCACCAATGCATGGAGTATATGGCCAACGATAGGACTATCAAGACCGAGTTCGCTGACATCGCTGTTTCAAGGCCTCGAAGCATACCGTACAGATGCTGACCTGTACAAGTCTGTCCCATGGGATGATGATGCCAATGATTATAGGAGCTCAAAAATAATTAGGCATTACTCATAAGATGGTGCCAAGATTCAAAATGATGCTGGTCACTGGGTTACGTGAGGTTTAGGTGGCGCTAGGGTCAGGTGGTGCGTGCACCACATGGCAAGCCTCCTCGAGAAGCTATAACAGTCGTAACGATGACTGACAGCTCGTCAGTCAAAGGAAATCTCTTCGAATCCTAGAAAGCGTGACGCTCGAGAAGACTGTGTCAGCTTTGTAGTAAATGCTGATGGCTAGCTTGCGCCAGCTATCAAGTGGCACGAGGTAGTTAATAATGATAGAATTGACAGGCTAATTAGGAGGCACAGTTATCAAATTACGCCTGGCGCCACCTATCAAACTGGCGCAACCTAATCAATTTTT
The DNA here is from genome assembly GCA_029216955.1 of Iris pallida. Lineage (NCBI taxonomy): Eukaryota > Viridiplantae > Streptophyta > Magnoliopsida > Asparagales > Iridaceae > Iris > Iris pallida. The sequence continues at coordinate 21,193,084 of JANAVB010008400.1, read as the reverse complement.
ATCCAGAAGTCAGATGACGTGGTCCGCATTCCACTAATCTCGAAGAACGTGTCCACTGCACTTCCTACAACCATGCACATCTCTCTTAAAAAATGCTACGTGTCCTTAGCAGTTTGAGTAACCATTCGCATAATTGGATGAATGGCGTACAAAATACAGTGCACACCACCCAGAATAACTGCTTGACAGTTATTTCATAACTCTATAAATAGAGTTTCAAATCAGTTCTAAAGCATCACTAATGATCCTAATCTCCTAACAAGGTGCTGCTGCATTCTCCGGAGGCTCGTGTCTTCAATATCACATCATTTAAGGGATAAAGTGATCGTCTTCTGATTAGATTCCTATAGTTATACTTCCCCAAAAATCAATTGTACCCTTTGTATTTTCTTTTTCTTTTAGTTTATAGATCAAACTTTTGTTTTTGTAAACAAAATGGTGACTCTGTTGGGAACGACTTTCTCCTCCGATGAGAAGGTGGCAACTCAATGTGATACCGCGTCGATGGACAAGACGCAGAAGACCTTGGTCGTCTAGGTCGACCGAACAGCCTATGAAGCTATGATTGGTGCTGGGGGTGCTAAACGTGCTACTATTGCTGCCAAGAACAAGGCACGCACCATTTGAACAACGAAGTCCTTTAAATCACCAATTACAGCTTCTGCACAAACTGCGCTCACTGTCGCCCTGGCACAAAACAAGGGGAAATGCCCTTTGGATACTCCCTCATTCTCTCCAGTTCTGAACTTAGGAGAGGACCTATCTATTTTTGCTCCTATGTAGAACAAAAGAAAGCGCCCTTTGGCCCTTTTTCATGCTTCTGCACAGACTGTGCCCACTGCTGCCATGGTGTAGAACAAGGGAAAATGCCCTTTGGCTAATCCCTTTTCTTCTCCAGTTCTGAACTTGGGTAAGAACCTATCTATTTCTGCTCCTATACCGAACAAAGAAAAGTACCCTTTGTCCTTTTCTCATGCTTCCCTAGTCCTTGAGTTGGCAAAAAATACTCTTGATTGTGCCCCTGCACCAATTATGTCTCAAACTCTTTTGAACAGAAGTTCTACTTCTCTTGACAGAGACAACCAAGTCTCTAGCAAGAAAGTAAATTCTGCTCATTTGTGCCATACTAAGCATGCTGGAGTAGGGTGTGCAGTAGAACAAGGTATTTTTCCTACCCCTAAGCACCAACCAAATCCAAATCAGGATCTGCTAACTCTACGCATATCAAGGTCCAAACAAGAAAAATTGATGGTATCCCAAACAGACACACAGAAAGCACATGCACAAATCAGAGCCGGCCTCATCAAGCCATAAGGTGAGCTAAGTGTAGTTTGCACCAGTTGCTGATCTGCACAAAGTGAGGACTTCTAAAGTCAAAGGCCCCCTCACCTATGCCAATAAACTCATCACTTTCTTGTATACCCAAGGGACCGGACATCTCAAGAAAAGGAACAATGTTCCTAATGTAATCCATAAATATGTACCTCATTCTTCTCCTTACCCTGTTAAAGTAACTGATCTCCGCGAGATTCTTATACAAAAGCGAAAGATCGCAGGTCCATCTCATGTATCTGTGACTCCACCTACGGAGCATCTTATAATCATGAGATAGTGATTAAGTGTTGTTGCTAGACAGCAAAACGGTCTGTCTTTGATCGTTTGAACTATTCTCAATCTCCTAAACTGATCATAGCAGTAGACGAAGATTTATCCTCCACGACGACCACATGCAAGGAACTCCAGTTTGTTTTCCATGAAGCTCAAGTATAATGCTGTTGCAAATTAGCTAAAAAAACCATCTTCGATCGTATGAGTTGCAATCGTTCTTCTGACATACGTCACCCTCCTAAAGTGACCCTAGTCGATGAAGACGAGTTGCTATTGCTTCAGTCAATATGACATCTCAAAGCACTAGAGGTGGAAAGTGTCTGAGACGCAATACATCCTGCAACCCTAGTAAATAATACTTGGATCGGATCTGTGACTCCAGCGAATGAGTCTACCAACATACCAGATCAAGAAGTCGAGAGACAATCGATCAAAGGAGTCTTCCTTCCGACCGAGAAACAATCGGTCAAAGGAATCTTTCTTTCGACCAAGAGACAATCGGTCAAAAGAATCTTCCTTCCGACCAAGAAACAATCGGTCAAAGGAATCTTCTTGATTCTGACCAAGATTTCCTCAGTCAAAGGGATCTTCCCATCCCTTATCCTTGGGGTGGTTCCTCATATGACTTTGATGCTGATAGCGAAAGCTCTAAACGGGCCATCTTTTCCACCAGCTCCTCTTCGGTGGCCAAAGAAGTGACGGCCTATGTCACCAACGAAAAATAATACGCATCCAGCTCCGGCAGCCAGGAGCAAAGAATTTCTTCTTTAGAGGCCAGCTTGAAAAATATGGCTGAGATGATGGCAAGCATGCATGTTGTAATCGTGGCACAACATACTGTTCCACCGGTTGTGAATTTAATTTCAACCCATGAACAAATAGCGGCATCTACTCCTACTAATACTAGTTAGGGGGTATAGTCTCCTCACAATGCTACTGTGCCAATTAAAAGTCTTTATGGTGCTGGGGTGGTGCTTATCATGCAATTCCTCCTCCTAATATGCCAAATCAGTCTACTGCTCCCTAAACATCAGGGGATGCCAATGAGGTCATAAAACTTTTACGTAACCAGTTCAAAGCCTTCAAGCAGAAGGACAGCCTACAGAAGCTTGGGATCAAACAACCTTATCCCAAAGAGTAAAAGGAAGTCTCGTTTCCACCCAAGTATAAGCCTTCCACCATTACGCTGTTTGACAGTAGTAAATCTCTAAGTCAATTCCTCAACCACTTCGAGGTAATGACTGATCAACTTCAGCCGAACGATGCTATACTCATTAGAGTATTCGTCGAATGTTTGGCAGGTGTAGCCTACGACTGGTATCGCAGTTTGCCAGACGGATGCATAACTTCCTTTGCCGGGTTTAAACAAAAATTCTTGGAACAATTTTTTGAAGGAACAAATGACATGACTATGTCAGCCCTCATCAAAATCAAACAAAGGCCCAATGAAACTGTTGAACGCTTCCGCCGTGAAGCACTCAAAATGCCTCTGGGAACTCCAGATGCTCTGACTGTAGATATATGTAAATCAAACATGTTACCTATAGTCAGCATGTGGACTAGATCCACGCAGTTCCAGGACTGGCCTTCTTTCATATTGAATGCCAGGGAAGCTAAAGAAAGTGCTAACAAGTTCAAGCAATTAGGCATCCAGATGCCTAATCTCGACAGAGATAAACATTCTGCATCCAACATCGGTGGCCGTCAGAATAACCGTAAGGCAAAAAAGCTTTGGCAATCAATGTCAAAGTCAAAAAAACTCTAGCAGTCAACATAGGTTAATCAATACCTACCCCGATGGCACCACCATAGAGGGCACAGCATCCAAAAGAGAAATACTCCTTCGACGAGGACGACGTCATGAGTATCTTCGATTGCTTATCAAGAGCAATAAACTTCACCTGCCAGACGCAAAGCATCCAGAGGAAGTAGGTAATACTGAACATCCTAAATACTATATATATCACAGGTTCATTGGCACCCGACCAGAGCATGCTATGTGCTCAAAGGGAAGATACATGAGATGATTAAAGCCAGCACAATCACTCTTCAACAGGACGAGAAGACTGTGGCTGCCAATATCGTTTCTCTACAGTTTGGCAACTTTCCTACTCAACTTGTACGGGATGGAGTCATTCCCATCCCGAAGGCTACTCTGGAGATTGTCAATCTTCCGTCTGCACGAAGTTAAGGTCTTGTTCCTCTATCAACTGATAAGGGAGAAATTATGTGGATCCATCCCGATTTGGTGGTTGACTTTGAGACACCTACTTCGTCTACAAAATCCAAGAAGGTAACCAAATATAAATCATGTCACATGACTTCACTGGGTGGTTATCATCTTCCACTTTTGAATGCTACCTTCATCCCGGTGCGAGTTCATTTTCTTCTTCTGAGACGATGCTACCAAAGTCGAAGGCTAGTTACCAACCAGCATTCCATCTATATACTCAACAGTCCCGTAAACAAATGATGAAGATGGGATATGATCTGTAGAAAGCCCCTGGCTTGAATCATGGAAAAGGATCTCCTGTACCTCTTTCCCTATGCCTTTAACACAAATAATATCGTGCTGGCTTGGGGTTCTGGACAAACTTTTCATCTTGCCAAAGAAAATTTTCCAAAGGCAAGATTCAGACAAAGAACTGCAACATGGTGTGAATCGCACCTGTACCAGAAGAAGAAGCCCTGACTGGTACCAGGTCTGGAAGACTTTACCTGAGAGAATATCCAGAAGGCCAAGAGATCCCTACTCCAGTTTCAGATGCCCCTCCAGCAACTTCTCCTACTGCTGTCAATGTTTCATCGGCTTCATTATATCCAGTGGAACTGACTCCTCCTAAACTGACTACGACCGACAAAGGAAAATAGCCTGTTCGCTTCGATAAAATATTGAAGAAAACTTCACCTCATAGACTTGAGAAGCCATACAACTTCGATATATTGGCTCAACTAGCCAATATTTCGATGAGGTTATCAATTTTTGAGCTCCTTCTTCTCTCGAAGGAAACTCGAAAAACATTAAGCGAAGCTTTGTTGCAAGCTGACGCTTTTCTGGCGCTCCTCAAGAACCCCGATAAGGAACTTGTGGCATATTTTTACTGTCATAGTGTGGATTCCTAACATCACTTTCACATAAGATGACATGCTTATGGAAGACAATCGACATGACCGACCTCTCTACTACACAAGGTATGTCGATACAATGAAGGTTGACCGCATCCTGATTGATCCCGGATCTGCACTTAGCATCATGCCAAAAACTTTACTGGATGCCCTAAAGATCCCTGTTCATAATCTTTCTACATCCTTCACGATGATCTTGGGATTCAATTCCGGGAGAAGTGAACCATTAGGGAAGATTCACTTGAAAGTGCAAATCGGCAATCTTGTACGAAGGTCACATTTTATGTGATTAACAATCATGGCTCCTATAATGCTTTGCTAGGAAGACCGCGGCGGCATGAGCATAACATTATGCCATCAACTCTTCACCAATGCCTCAAGTATGTGGATGTCAATGGAGAAGTCCAATAGGAGGTGGCTGATCTTAATCCCTTCCGAGGTGTCAAAACATATTTTACTGACTCCAGGATGTACAAAGAAGAATTCATGAAGGTTGTACTGGCCATGGATGTCGAGGAAGATCAGGGGGATACCCCAGATGATGTTCTTGTGATTCCAGTTAAAGAACGTGCTTCCCTTCCTTCGTCTTCTCAGACGCTAACCATCCATCTTTCCTCTCAAGCTAAGCACCTTCCTGCTGAAAAGATAGAACAGAAGGAACTAACCTCTTCTGAGCCTCTTGTTATCGACCTCCATCATAACAAGCCATCTCCTTTCCCTTCTCATTCTTCTCCTCTAGTTATCAACCTTAGCAAGCCATCGGCTAAGGACAAGAGCCCTATTGTAAATGATGATGTAAAATTCAATAAAGTAGCATCTCCTTTGCAGTATACTGATGTTATTTATTATTCTCGATGTTACCTAGAAATGCTAGATAATTTCGAACTCCTTACAATAGGAGCAGTTCAACCTCTCTAAAACGAAGTATCACTCGAACCAGTTCAAGATTCCTTCTTCCTAGTTCCTTCCAGGAAGAAAGATGATCTTCCTATACTTTTCAGCAAAGGAATAGAGCAGAAGACTACATTTGATAGTGACTCTGAAAATGATAATAACGGGCGGCTTCAACTACGTCGTTACAGTCAACAATCAAAAGATATCATTCAAAAGATGGGCTCCAACTTCAAAATTGGCCTCAATGGTGGTAGGGGAAGGCAAACTCCTATCTGTATTCCTGCTCTAAAAGGAAAGTCACTGCAATAGTATAGCAAAACGAAGCACCGGTTGGGCTATACCTCGCCGGTCATGACCCCAGACGCCTCCGAATCTGACAAAGAGGAGCGATCTAACTCTTCTGACTCTATTTCATGGGATTCTGACACCAGTGTAGGGTATGTCCATCGACTGACTCTATCTTCTAATATTGTGACTGTCGAGTTCTCTGAAGGCGACGATGATTTCGCTGAAGATCCCGAATCTGATCCTTAGGCACAAAGAATGGATACTCAATGGCACTTTGCTTTGAGCAACGAGAACTACCTACCAAAGACCAATTAATTCAGGTCGATGTTGGAGAATGAGTTTTGCCAGGACCAATTTTCATCAGCAAAAGCCTTCCAAAAGTGGATATATAAGAATTAATTCAGCTTATTCGGGAATACATTAATGTCTTTGCCTGGAGCTACGAAGATATGCTAGAACTAGATCCTCATATCGCTACCCACAGGCTTAACATCCTGTCTAATGCAAGGTCGGTCAAACAACAATAGTTCGATTTCGACGTGATATGATGGATGCCGTAGAAACTGAAGTCAAGAAGCTCATCGCCTGTGGTTTTGTCAGAGAAGAACAACATCCTGATTGGGTGGCTAATGTCGTCCCAGTGATAAGGAAAACAGGAAAGGTTCGAGTCTGTATTGACTTCAGAGACCTCAATGAAACTTGTCCCAAGGATGAATTTCCTCTTCCAATCACTAATGTCATGATCGACAATACTTGCGGGTTCGAACGGATGTCCTTCATGGACGGATTCTCCGGATACAATCAAATCAGGATTAACCATGAAGATGAAAGACATACATCTTTTCGTACTCCTCTAGGAGTCTACTGCTACACCGTCATGCCTATTGGTCTTAAAAACGTTGGTGCAACCTATCAACAGGCCATGAGCACCATATTCCATAAACCTTTACGGAATACAGTCGAATGCTATATCGACGATATTGCTCTCAAAAGTCATCTAAAGGAAGATCACATCCAAAACTTGAGAACTATCTTCGATCTAGTGCACCAGCATCAACTCAAGATCAATCCCACCAAGTTATTCATGGTAGTCTCTAGTGGCAAATTCTTCGGATTCGTTATTACCTCTAAGGGTATACACGTTGACCCCGAGAAGATCAAAGCCATTCAAGAGATGCGTCATCCACGCAACCTAAAAGAGCTACGAGGATTCCAGGGATGGCTTGCGTACATCAGGACATTTATTTCAAATCTATTTGGATGTTGCAGACGTTCACTCAATTGATAAAAAAGGGTGTCTTTTATTTGGACTGAAGAATGTCGGCAAGCATTTGAAGACATACAATGGTACTTAATGAACCCCAGTCTTGGTACCTCCAGTCATAGGAATACCCTTCTTAATGTATGTCCAGGCAATGGATCATTCTTTGGGTGCTTTACTAGCCTAGAAGAATAAAGAGGGTCATGAGCAAGCTATCTATTATCTTAGCCGTACAATGATCGGTACCAAACATCGATACAGCCTGGTAGAAAAAGAATGTTTAGCTCTGATGTTCAATGTTCAGAAAATGCGACATTATATCACAGGCCAAACCATTCATGTCATCTTTAGAGTCAATTCTCTTCGAGTCCTGATGAAGAAGCCTAGTACACTCAATTTTAGACTCGCTACATGGGCCATATTGCTAGCATAGTATGATATGGTCTATGTTCCACAAAAGTCTACAAAATTTTGTTAAGGGTCAAGCCCTAGCTGACTTCCTGGCGGCTCATCCAATTCCGGAGATATCTAAACTCTATGATAAAATTCCCGACGAAACTTTGGAATCTAACATGATTTCAGAGAAAATTCTTTCCCGACGTCTATTCTTTGACGGTGCATCCAGAATTTGACCCAAATATACTATTGTCGCTGGAGTTGAGATTGTTCTCGTATCACCAGAAGGATTAACTATTCAAAGAGCTTATTCTTTATACGAGCCGAGCTCCAACAATGTAGTTGATTATAACGCTCTACTTATTGGTTTCTAATTGGCTAGACAGTTGGATATTGAATATTTGGAAGTATACGGAGACTCTAAGCTGATCGTCAATCAGGTTAGAGGCACGTATGAAGTTTGGCATCAGGACCTCGTTCCATATCATGATGTAGCAGTCAGACTGGCTACATCGTTTAAAGGTTTCTTCATTGAACATGTGCATTGAGCATGCAACACAGCGGTTGATGCACTTGCTAATCTTGCGGCAGTATTGGCAATTCTAATAAGAAGACAACAGATGATCGTCATCACTAATAGAGAGTTATTTTACAACGATAATAACTTGAATATTAAATTCAACAATTCAATCGAAGTTGACACCATTAGTGAAGATTGGAGGGCTCCTTTCATCGACTTTGTGGTACATGACATCGTATCCGAAGATCCCAAGGAAGCTATAATAATCCGTCGGCGATCGCTTCGATTTTATTACAATCACACTTCCAAAATACTCTATCGGCAAACATATGACGGTCTACTTCTACATTGTCTTGCGGAAGATAAAGCAAAACAAATACTACCTGAAACTTACGATGGTGTCTGTGGTGCACATCAATCCGGTCCTAAGCTACAGGATCGTATCCGACGTACGGGTTATTACTGGCCCACTATGGTATCAGATGCCATTGAATATGCAAGGAAATACCGAGCGTGTCAAATCCTTGCAGACTTTATCCACCAACCGTCAAAATTTCTTCATCCGACTGCAGCATCATGGCCCTTTGAAGCTTGGGGCATAGATGTTATTGGTCCTATCAACCCACCATCATTTAGAGGACATCGATTGCTAAAGTCAAAACCAATAGTGTGATCAAATTTATCAAACATCATGTGATTTATCGATTCGGCGTCCCTCGGCGAATCATTCATAATAATGGACCTCAATTCATCAGTCAAAAGTTACTCGAGTCTGTGATGACAACAGGATCTATAATGTCGCTTCTACAGCTTACAATCCTGCAGCTAATGGTTTGGCAGAATCATTCAACAAAACCATCATCAAGCTTCTCAAAAAGTTCGTTTCTACCAATAAACGTAATTAGAGGAAAAAACTCAGAGAAAGTCTACGGGCCTACCGTACTATCATACGTACCCCGACAGGCTGTACACCATTCTCTTTGGTATATGGATGTAAAGTTGTCCTACCGTTGAAAATCTAAATTCCCTCACTAAGGATTGCAATTGCCAATGAATAGAAAATAATGATCATCTTTGACTTCAGGAGCTTGAAGTACTTGACGAGAGACGGTTACTAGCTCAACAACATATCGAGCTATATCAAGCCCATATCTCAAAAGCCTTCAACCGTAAAGTCAAAGTACGAGCATTTCAAAAAGGAGAATTAGTCCTTACTGTCAGATGTCCTATGACTATGACACACATGAGTAAGGTCAAATTCGAAGCAAAGTGGGAAGGTCCATACGTTATACGCAAAGTTTTCTCAAACGAAGCTTATCAACTGACCGGGACGGACGACCGAGTCGCTATGATGCCCATTAATGGTAAATTCCTAAAGAAATACTATATTTGAAGAGTGTATAAGACGTCTTCTGAATATTGTACATGCCTCAAATCTTTGTGTTGTTATCTTTTATTTACTCTGCCATAAATAAAGCCACGGATATTAAACTTTCTAAAAAAAATTCCCCAGTAGAGTCTATCTAGATCATATCACATCATCACCAAACATCGTCTTTTGAAACCCAGCTGTTTTAAAAGATATTTATTCTTGAGTCCCAGTTGGCTCAAGAATAATCAATATATATATTAATTCACGTCCATATTACCTTTGAATTCTACTATCAATATCAAGGGCTTGTCACATCCACATTACCTCTGATAATGTCGTCCTTGAAATGATAATATTTCAAAATTATATTATTCTATGTCCACATTACCTCTGAATAGATATAACGAGTATTGTTATTTTCTAGAAGATATGTCACGTCCAGTACCTCTGAACATACTTCCTACTCTTATTTATTACTTACATCTATAACAGATGTGCAATAAGTAATGGAGCCACAAAATATCAGTATCTTTCATACCAGCACACACAAAAAAATCATTACATTTTTATCTAAATGTTTTAAAAATAAGAGATTATTACATCAAGATAGCTTCATCCCAAAGATTTAGTGCTAAGGTCAATGATTAGCTTCTTGAAAGCCTTAGCACGCTCTATTCGAGAATCAAGCACCCTCTTCGTGGCCAACTCTCTCTTGACGTCTGGCTGCAAAGGCTGCAGGGATTTCACTTGAAGTTCTATCTCTGTACTCTTGACATTGAGGAAGTCGTTATGCTGCCTGATCTGATCATCAAGTTGACTAGCAGCGACTTGATATAATGCAAGTTCCTCTTCTTCCTGCTTTTTGGCCACCTTGATTACTTTATGAAGTTTAGCCATTTGAGCCTCCAGCTGCTGAAGGCGAGTTTGGTTCTCGGTTGCTTCCTTTTTTTCTTTTTTTTCCTCTGCTTTAGCCTTATGACGCTCCGTAGAAAATGCCACTTCAGTTATGCTATTTTTCATCTCTGCAGATCATGTCGTGAAGGAAATCATAGCATCTATTAGAACAAGTTGTTGCTCTTCGAATTCATGAGCTAAAGCCTCATATTCTGCATCTACTTGGCTCTGAATGTTGCCCCTGATCAAATTTTGATAAAATTTGATGGCTTCTTCGAGTTCGTCTAGAATGCATTCCAAGAAGTTAACCCTCTCAATGTTACCTATGTTACGTTTGGCTCCAATCGCAAAAGAGGCAGTGCTCCTCACTAAATCAGAAGATTGGCCTTTTTTTTATGGCCATCTGTACCAGAATACTCAAGAAAGTAAAGAAAGCTTGTGTATGTTTTGACGAGGCCGTTATTCATTGCTGAGAGACCAGGTGTTGCTGCTTCAACAGGAGTTACTCCTCCTATAAAAGAGGGAGGGATCACAGGTGGTACTCTAGGGGATCTTGGTGCAGACATTCTTGAAGAACTCCCTTCTATCGTTCTCCTATCCAGGGGAGCCATTGTTAAGCTGAGAATAAAAGCTGTAGAAGTTAACGGGGCTGCAATGATAGTCTCTACAAGAGCCTCCGTAATTAAAAAAAGTATGATCATCATATCATATCATATCAAAGAAACAATAATGAATAAAAGTAAACAATTTACGTAAGCCGGACGGCATATATAGAGTCTCACAAGGTAGCTCTCGGTCTGTGCGAAGCCTTGTCATGGTAGTCTCGGATATGGCTGTCTGACTGCTTCCAGGCTCTGAGCCTCCTGACCGGAAATAGCTGCTTCCAGCCCCTGATTCTGTTTGACCTGTTGGAGCTGCCACTTCCGCTCCCTTTGTCTCGAAAACATGTTCAATCGGAGTTTGAATCCCCTCAACATCAGTTCCAAAATTCTCATCAATCCTAATATTTTCAAGGTTCTTAGCCCGATCTTCATCATCTTCTTTATAATAATCAAGGTCTTTATTATTATTCTCATCACGTAGGCATTCATCGCCCTCAACATCAACATTTAAGTTCTCATCACCCTGTAGGTCAATGAGACTTTAGTTATCATCTTTTGAGCTTTGATGCCCTTCATCACAGTGTCACGCCCCGATTCGTAGAGTCATTTATTCATATATTTTATCTCTTAGAATCGATCGTCCTCTCTTGGACGTGATATCGTACAAGTCTGGTATTGCACTTGTACAAGGCAAAGATGGTGCATAATTGATTATCTTTAAATAGGAAGACATCGCAGCGGCAGAAGCAGATAAGTTGAAGTTAATGAGGACAATCTTTCTCATTGAATAGAAATACATCACTTCTTTATAGCAGCAGAGATAAAAGGAAAACTTGAAGTCACACAAAGATATATAAAACTTTATTCTCTTTATTGATAATTGAAGAAGAGTACAAGACTTGTATTGAAGTACAATACTTATAACCAATCTCACTTTACATTGAAAGCCAACTGAACAATAATATACAGCTTATATTTGATACTTGGATACATTGTATTACATCTCGATATACTGACTTGGCTTACAACTCACTGGTACAACTGATTACAATGTTCCATACATTATGTCCTTTATAAACAGAAGACATCATCTTGTACAAGAAGAGCTTCTGTATGCCCAACAAATCTTCGATGCCGCGAGACCAATCAAACCAATCTTCGTGTACAGAACATCCCAAGCACGAGCACCTTGTCACGCTCCGCTCCCGTAGGAGCGATCATCCTCGCTAAGGCGTGATGCCGCATGAGCCTAGATTTCGCTCGTGCAAAGCGGGTTCCATAACGGCCGATTACAGCGGCGGCGATGAGGTCGTCGTACAGAAGTCCCAAGCAGAAACATTGAACATGCAGCAAAATTTAAAGGCAAAACATAAGTTATTCAAAAAAGATCTTTATTGATATTAAACAATGAAATTATAATAGGCGTAAGGCCATGATTACAAGTCTCTCGTGCTCACTTTTCTCTCATTTTACAAGTTACTCTGCTCTCTTTTATCTCTCGATACAATGCTTGAGCCAGCAAAAGCTTCGAAAGGCAATGTCCATACATTATGTCCGGTATAAGTCTTCGATTCCACGCGGCCGCACGTTTTGAATCGCCAAGGAACTCCGTGCCTCGATGCATCCAAGCGAGCTCCGTGCCACGAGCTTCTACTTGTGCCTGCACTTAGAAACTGTGTGGGTGTCAGTACTCAACTATACTGGTGGAGTGACCTCCTCGCCCACCCATACAAAACTAATACGTTAATTTACTTTGTGTGTGACATAGACCCTTTTATGATTGTCTTTCTACACTTTCCTTAGGATCGGTTTTAGGACAGACGCCTTGGCCTATTTTGTGTCTCAAGACCATTTCGTGCTTACAACGCAACATTAACTCAACAACGTTAACCTTTCAAGTCGTGCTTGCCTTACGGCTTGAAATCAGAGGCACAACTACGTGATAAGACTCCATTCCCGTGTGACCATGCTACAAGTCCTTGTTGAGGCCGTGTCTCGCAACTCAATGAGACTCAATCATATCGCCGCCTTGCGGCCCTTGCCGCTCCGCGGCCCTTTGCTACTAAATCATCAACTGACCCAATCAAGATTTGTGGGTTAAGTGTCACTCGACCGAGTCCTTGCGGCCTTTCCTGACTTAGACTTAAGATAACTCACATCCAAACTATGCAACTTATATGCCGACAACATAAGACTTGACGCCACATCTCGTGCCGAAGCACGTCACCTACGTTGGAACCAAATCTTAGGCCCAACATTTTATGTTCCAACTATAGTCACACATTCAACTCGACTTTCTTGATATACTACACTCAATACTCGACTCAATCCAAAGGCATTTACGCGGATCGCTGCTCATGCTGACTCATCTATATGAACTAGTCACTAGCGCCCAGCGCTATAATGGACTTGGCTCAGGGGATTCGGTCCGCCCTTCCATGGGCCCCAAAAGCGCCGAATCTCCCATCCGATTATCCAACATCCTTCTTTGAGCCAACTCGCTTCCCCCGGGCCGACATGATCCCGACGCCCCGACGATCACTCGAGAAGACTTCTACCTTGTACAAGTTGTCCAATGACCATGCAAGACTCGACTCGAACAGACGTCTCAAACAGTCAATCTACTTCTAGTGTTACCCTCTCTTTCAGGGCTAAGTTCAACACTTCTCACATCTGAGACCTTGCCTCGATAACCCAATCGCGAGCATTCTTCTTTCTTGTCTCGACGACCCAGTCGCGAGCATTCTTCTTTCTTGCCCTATCATTTCACTCAACTCAAGAACAACTATTGAAACACTTTCTAAAACTCAATAAATCAACCGTAGCCCGTGCCTAAGACAGACCTTGTTCCCTAGGTGACGCTATCGCTCAAGTCATATACTTTATACGACGAGCCTTGTTCTCAAGAAACGACGCGACTTGACAACCACAAATAGAGCGGGACAGTACTAGAACTGGCTTAGACCGGCTGGCATAACTTTGCCTAACTTGTTTGTGCAATGACTTGACGAGCAAAGGCTACGCCAAGCTTTGCATCGAGGGAAAGTGCGTGCACACGATCGACTTGAACAACCAAGTTTTCGGGTGCCTAGACTTAAGCCAACAGCCGTGCAAGACGACTTAACACATGGGACGTACGAAGGCTATGCCAAGCCTTGGACGACGGGACCGGGCATGCTTTATTAAGCATTCATGCAGGCGACGCCTATGACTTAGGCCAGTACAAGCGTTGGGGCAAAACGACGGGACCGTGCATGCTTTATTAAGCATTCATGCGGGCGACGCCTATAACTTAGGCTAATTCGAGTGTCGTGGCAACTTGGCAACTTAAGCCAACTTCCTTCTCCCAAGCCACGGGAATGAAGGATCGAGTGTCATTTGAAAGCACGCTGAGCCGACTTCTAAGCAGACCGTGGGACCATTTTCTATGTTCTAAGATATTTCGACCCGTCGAGATTATTCTCTTAGCTATGTGGATGCGTCTCTTTTATTATCAAGCCTAACTTGTGTAAGTTGAAAACAAGCGAGTTATTAAGTGAAGGCTAAGATGAGGCAAGTTCACCGAAACTACCCCACCTAAGCTAGGAGTTGCCTCGATCGAGCGAGCCTTCGAGCAGCCGTCGCAAGGCTGTCCGAACTCCGTCGGCGTTTCGATTCCTCCGATTGACTTTACGGGACGGGGCACTATAACATACACCACTCAGAACAAGTCTCATCCTCGAGACTTTCCTGAAGGCAAGCCATCCTACCAATTCTATGGCCAAGACTTAATCGTGCCTACGCGTTCCTTCGATTTCGAGCCACGCCTATACTATTGTCGATCTTTCCCTTAATACGATTTCAATTTCTCGACACTCTTCTATTCCTTTAGGCTTGCTGGAACTTAACGTATCACTTGGCCGGATCGTGTACGCATTCCAGGCGTCCCCAAAATACATGTATTCAGCCAAGCCGCATGATAGAGAATTCGTCGTTCTCACTCGAGTCGTATCGTGTACATACTCAGGCGTCCCTGAAATATATGCATGTCAGCCGAATCTCGTGAAGGGTATTCCTATATTCGTGATTCACACTATCCATCCATACCAATCCTCAAGATCTATCTTTTCAATGCTATCTCTTGAAACAAGGGCGTCTCGCCTAACCGCTAGGCCATTTCTCAAGGCTAAGTCCATGTCAGGATTGGAATCATAGTTCCCCAACAATAATGCCAATACTGACCCCAATCCTAGGGTCAAACCATAGTCGGTAGTACGAGGTTTTCTACCCAAGCTCACGCTACCCAGAATTCTAAACATCGAGCACGATCACCTAATTCGCATCAAGGCACACGTTACACATATTCAATTATGTCCAAATCACTAATTCTAACCAATTCATGTATTCGATCACGAGGTCGTCTAGCTTTGACAATATGTTGCACCCCAATCTCCCGCGAGTTCGATTATCCACGGTGGTTCATGAATCACCATACAACGCTCCCGCAGGATAATCATTCTCATCGGGGCGTAACTCTTGTTTGAGTCTAGACTAATTCATTCTCGATACGCGGATTGGACCTACTCAATCCTCAAGTTCAATTTACAAGCATACTGAATCATTCTCGAATCCACCTTCACGTCAAACCACAAGTCGATGCATACAAATTGCCACGCCATGCAAGTTTGATCACCCCCGCTGTATGAATCACCATACCAGCACTCACGCAGAGTGATCACCCTAATCGGTATGATGCATGTACGAGGCTGAAGTTATGCTCGCATAAGACAAGAATGTCAACGTCGTGGTTATCGACGAAGCAAATCCAAACACTTCATTTTTTGTCCAATCCAAGATCTTAATTCGATAGTTCGATCGTCATTCGTTCAAATAGAAAATCCTCGAGCCAAGTCTATCTTTTCCTCGACACATTTCAACATCTCGAGTATAGTATCCATCGAAACAATGACATTTGCACGATCATCATTCGCCGAGTCATAGTACCCCCGAGTTATCGCATATCGATCTTTAATACGCCTTAATACCATCGACGATATGCGTAACCTGGCGATCTTCTTTTGCAACCAATTTCGAGTCGTGGGACTGATGCTATTGTCCGAGTTAGATATTCCACAATCTTCTCGATATTCAAGATCAAGTTCGGTCGCTATTCCTCAAGCTAGTTTCACGATCGTTGTCCAAAACTCAAGTCACATTTCATTTGACTCAATCCAAAATCGTACACGCGATCCTCTAAGTTTCCTCGATCGAGACATTCACTTGTTTCACCGTTCTGAATCATTTTCTAACTCGCGTTGCCCATTCACAAGTTGTCCGAACGACATCTCGTTCGGGATATTCGAAGTCACAGCCAACTAAGCGTGACGCGTTCTAAGGCTTTGTGCGATCGTATCGCCTCGCCGACATACTTGCCGTTACCCGTAATCCTCAATTTTGCTCGAATGATTTCCAAGAAAATCCATATACCACTCAGGATTCGAGCCATCCGATCTAGTCCTTAATCACGTTCACGTCATTCGCTAAGACATCCTTCAGATTCGTTCGACGAATCTCTAGCGTAATCACTCACGTCGTCTCGACGTACTAAGTTGTTCGCACTAAGTTGTTCGTATTATTCCTCAAAATCCAAACCAATCTTCCATGTACACCTAAGCGTTAGTTCGATTGCATTTCTATTGACACACACTCTAAGTGTATCGCCGTTCCCGACCGTACGATACTTGATATTGCTCGCACTCGTTTGCACCAAAAGTCGAGGTGCACGACACGCGGCACAACTTAGCCAAAAGGCCGTGTGCATAGCTATCCCGTACAGACTATATTCGAGTTTGCACGCTCATTGCTAATGTCAACGTAGGACTAGTTGGGCACGCATGCGACTTGCTAACTTTAGCATGTGTTTTCTATCACGTTAAGTTTGACACCGTTTGGCACAAAGGCCTACTGATGTGTTCGATTGAACGCTTGTACGAGCTTTAAAAAATATTTAGACTTATTGTATGGACATGCCGAGGGACATTTGAGAGAGAACGCACACTTCTTTTTCCATAAACGAGCTTTCAAAACTGAAAAATTCAACTTGAAGTCTAAGGAGGTAAAGTCGTGCTCTGATACCATTATGTCACGCCCCGCTCCCGTAGGAGCGATCATCCTTGCTAAGACGTGATGCCGCATGAGCCTAGATTTCGCTCTTGCAAGGCGGGTTCCATAACGGCCGATTACAGCGGCGGCGACGTAGTCGTCGCACAGAAGTCCCAAGCAGAAACATTGAACATGCAGCAAAAATTTAAAGGCAAAACACAAGTTATTCAAAAGAGATCTTTATCGATATTGAACAATGAAATTACAATAAGCGCAAGTCTATGATTACAAGTCTCTCGTGCTCACTTTTCTTTCATTTTATAAGTCACTCTGCTCTCTCTCATCTCTCGATACAATGCTTGAGCCAATGGAAGCTTCGGAAGGCAATGTCCATACATTATGTCCTGTATAAGTCTTCGATTCCACGCGGCCGCATGCTTCGAATCGCCAAGGAACTCCGTGCCTCGACGCATCCAAGCGAGCTCCACGCCACGAGCTTCTACCTATGCCTATACATGGAAACTGTGTGGGTGTCAGTACTCAACTGTACTGTTTGCCATTGATTGTAAAAGAACAAAACAATTTTATGGGAGGACTAAACTTAGATTCACAATACAAACTCGCTCATACAAAGAAAACCTAGGAATGAAAACCTAGGTACAACAATCTAAGTACAATTATTTAGTTTTGATTCTGGGGGTAACGATAGAGGCTCGGGAAAGCGACGGCAGCTCTACCTTACTCCTTGGACGATTGGACGTAGCCATGGCTCTGATGAAGAAATACTCTCAGAATATGTGGGGAGACTCCTCTTTGCGTGCCTTTAGCTCTCTGTGTATCCAGCCGGGGGTCCTCTCTCTCTCTCTGGAATTCTCCTCTCTTTTGCAAGGGAATGGCACCTTGCTATTTATAGGAGTGGGGTGTCATCATTAGGGTCTGCAATGATTGCCCTAAAAAAGTCGACGGCTTGGGAATTTAATTGCCATTTTCCTTGATCCTATTTTGTTGGCAATTAATCTGGACCACTAACCACGATTGCAACGAATCTGGACAATTAATGCTGATTGTGTCAAATCCGTATGGGCAATTAATGTTGATTGTCATGAATCTTTGGAAGCTCGGATCTTCTGCCACGTGTCGTGATTGTAATAAATCTGCTTTGATTCAGGTAATTATGATGATTGCACTAAATCTGGTTGTTGGGATTTATTGATAAATCTTGATTGATTTAATGCCACGTGTCTAACCATCATTACGGAGAAACTGATCTTCTGCCACGTGTCATAACCGTGAGCCATAGCCGCATGAGGGTAGCTTCTTAGGTTTTGGACTGCATGAAGGTGGCAGGCGCATAGGTGTAGCCTCCGAAATCTGAGCCGCATGGGGATGGTTTTCAATTGAGCCGTATAAGACTAGCTATGAGTCAAGGCTGCATGGGTATGGTCTCTCAGTATTTGAGTCATATAGAGATAATCTCTATGATCCGAACCGCATGAGAACAGCGGCCGCATGGGGTGGCTTCTTAGGATTTGAGTCGCATGACAATGGTCTCCACGATCCGAGCCGTATGAGAGCATCAGCCACATGGGGGGATGGCAGCCGCATAGCGAGCTTTGGAGTTGGTGGATCGTGCCAGCTGTATAGGAGATTTGCTTCATTTTCCGAGGAATACGTCGTCATGTCAGAGTTCATCATTTCAGCTTTAATGTCAGAGTTATCACTTTATGTCAGAGCATTTAATGGAAGCAGTCACTTTATGGCCAGCTGTAAAAGCAAGCTGCATAGGGCCACGTGATTCTTTCTTGAGCCGCATGAGGCTATTGGAGAGTTTCTGAGCCGCATGAGGCTCTGATAAATTTCTGAGCCGCATGAGACTCCTTCTGTTTTGAGCCGCATGGGTGTCTTCTGTTTTGAGCCGCATGGGCTTTTCTTGTTCTTTTATATGCTTCTACAAGACCCCCTTCAAAGTTTTCAATTTGAAAAATTAAAATACTTTGAATAAGAAGCATGGCTATATGAGCTCCGCTGGCCGCATAGGATGTTCTGGCCGCATAGACTTGTTTGCCGCATGGCCTGTCTGGCCGCATAGACTCCCTAGCCGCATGGGCTCCCCGCCACGCGTGCGTCTCATTAATTGCCCTTAATTCGTTTTAGAGTCGTCTTTCGGGGGAATCCCAAGAGTTGGTTCATTAAACATTTGAATTTTATGCCCTGGATGAATCTCCTTTCTGAGAGGGTACGAAATTCGAGGAGTCAGTTTTGCCTGCAGCACACGACCCGAAGCGGTTATCGGTCCACGTGCCCCCCCTATGTCTGCCTATAAATAGGGGTGCTTTTAGGACAGAGAAACTTCTTTGCTTTCTTTTGTCTTTCTCTTCTCTTGCCCTAAGCTACAGTCTTTGTTCTCCTTCTCCGATCATCAATCGACGATGGCCCCCAAAGCTTCCAAAGCTTCGAAAGTTTCTAAGGCCTCTGCTGCGGCGAAAGGCAAGAAGGCGGCGGCTCCCTCGCCGAATGTAGCGCCCCCAGTCCATCCTGATGTCCACCCTGCCATCAAGGGTAAGGACTGTGTGGAAGATCGAACACTTCAAACCCTAAAAAAATGGCTCTGTTGCATATTTTTATGCACAAGCCTTCTTTCCCTCAGCATTCAATGCGTTCTTCGTCTTTATTGAACTGCCTAAAGTTCAGTACGATGAAGCCGCATATGTTGTATGGGCCGCATGAACTTCTCATATCCGAGCCGCATGGGATATGCCCTATGTTTGAGCTGCATAAGAACGACTGAGCCGCATAAGCACCTTTAGAACTAAACCGCATGAAGTCCCTCTGAACAGAATTGCATGAGCTCCTAATGGACTGAGCCGCATAGCGTTCCACGAATCAGAACCGCATATGAACCCATCTAAACAGAGCCACATGAGGACTCGTCTAAACCGAGCCGCATGTACTTTGTAAAAACCCAGCCGCATAAGAACTTGTTTAATCAGAGCCGCATGAACTCTAAATGTTTTCTGGCCGTCTCCTGACTTTGTTTCTTTTGTCTCTTTTCAGTAAATCTGCCAGTCATTGCTGCAGAAGAACCCTTGGTGGGTCAGGCCCAATTTGCCATAGGAGTTCGGTTTGACCATCTAGTCCAGCAGGTGGTGGAGCAACTGCCCCAGAACGAGCCTGAGGAGAGGCTGAATCTTATCAAGCACCAGCCCTTTCACTTTCTCTGTGCCATGCTGAACTCAGGGCGATTGGAGAGAAAGTACCTGAAGCCGGTGTTCTTCTTCGGAGACGCCCTGACTGTGAAGAACTCTCGGGTATTGGATATATCTGAGAATTAGAATTTTATTTCTGCTGGGAGGGCGATCCACATTCCCCAGATGGAGCATCATTTCCTATTGGCGTGGTTCAATATGTTGCCGGTGGACAGGAAGATGCCGGAATCCTTGACCCCGAACCGGTCGGGAATGATTGTGGGTAACATCCACTACAATAAGCACATTGCATCAGCGTACGCGGGCAAGGAACCGGTCAGCCGCTACATGATGGGGCTGGCCCCGGGTACCTTCTTAAATGCGCAAGGTCCCAATTTTTCATTCTCTCAAGCCGACACCTTCCTGAATCAACTTGCTCGGAAAGGGTCTTATCCCATTGGCCGGCTCTCGCTTTTGAACTGGATACGCCCCATCCCTTCGTGGGCCAATTTGACCGGGTGGATTTTACGAGAATATGGGACTTTCCTGCGTGAGGTTGGTCTCTTCCACGCCATCCGGGGTACATGTCACGGACTGTCCATCAATAAGGAGTTGTTCATGGCTCTCTTGGAGATGTACAACCGGCGGACGGAGACCTTCTTCGCGCCTGGAGGGGAGATTGGTCTCGCTCTTCATGAGATGCACGCAGTTTCTAGGCTGCCCTGGGGCAATGAGGTATTTGAAGTATATACTCCAACGAACGAAGAGTTCGGAGATTTGGAGCAACGATATCCGAGTTTCGTTGCCGTCTACCAGGAGTTACTGTGTCACCACAGTTACTGTCAGCAGACGACCAAGAAAGATGGTAGCTCGGAAGGGAACCTTCCGCATACTAGGGCTTGGCTCTCCCACCTTTTTTAGTATGGTGCCTCAGGCCGGGCTACTCCCCGGAATCCTCTGACCCGAGAGCAAGTACAGGATCTGTTGTTAACCGCCAAGAAATCGAGGGCCTTGAGCGACACGTTTGGGAGTCAAACTGATTCCTTTGATTATTTTTATCAGGATACCCAGCCGCTGTCGGAGAAGGCAATCCTGGCAGGGTTCTTGATGGTATGGATACGGAATTGCGTAGTCTCAGAAGGAATTGGTTCCATTGAGAGGATCAGCCGAAATTTCATCCTTCGTGCCGTGAAGCTGGCCTTCGGGGTCAGACTTGCTCTTCTTCCGGCCATGGTGTGCAGTATACACCGTGGCCTCCGTACTTTTTCGTCCAAGGTTATTTCCCGTGATACGACGATGAACTTTGAACGAATCGAGTTGCCCTACCACTATTTGATGGGGTGGCTATTAATACACTGCCGGTCTTTGATGAGACCTGGCCCCGAAGATGGTATAACTGACGACGATGCTTTTATCTTCCAGTACCGCCAGATGCCCTGGGAGTACAACACTATGCCCGTTTGTCGGAGGGCACTGGCGAGGGTGGATGGATATAACTTCTTCGTGCATGTTCCCCATTTTTTTGCTGAGGAGGTGAGGAGTGTACACGTTGACGGTACCAGGCCTCCTTTCCTCTTACCCGAGAGGATGCTTCTTTGGTTGCATAACATCCGTCCATCGCACTTAGTATATCGCAACCGCAATAGCGTCTACCTAGAACCTTACTTGTCCAGCCGGTTCTTCCGCCAGTTTGGGTACAGCCAGCTGTTCCTAGAGAGTCCCAGCTCTTGCCTGGGTTTTGAAGGCAGCATTCTGGATGGCATCAGAGACTGGCATTACTATGACATTGCTCATACCCGTGCTAGTTTCTCGGTCCCTGACGCTGAGACGCAAGAGGAGAATTTGTATTTAGCGGCTCTCTACCATGTCGCTGCGAGCAGGTTTCCTGTTAACTTTGACCCTCGTACCAGTTTTATTGTTGGTACCGGCTTGGTGGAGAAGCCCCAAGGGTCGAAGATGAGGAAGCAGAGGGCGAACACGGTTCCTGTGTCGGACTCGGAGTCCACAACCGCGGACGAAGAGGATAATGAGCGTGAGGCAGATAACTCTTCCCTTCATGTGGAAGATGCTGGGGCGGATCAGCCGCCTGTTGTGCTGGATGAGATGGTGGCGAATCAGCCACCCATCGCACCTGGTCCTTTGTACAAGCGGAGCAGGCACGTGTCCAGTGATGGTGGCAGAACCTACTCTACGAAGTAGGCTGCGGT
Source organism: Iris pallida (assembly GCA_029216955.1). NCBI lineage: Eukaryota > Viridiplantae > Streptophyta > Magnoliopsida > Asparagales > Iridaceae > Iris > Iris pallida. The sequence continues at coordinate 21,170,650 of JANAVB010008400.1, read as the reverse complement.
AAGACGTCGCGTGCTGTTTATTAAAGAGAAAGGTGAAAGGCGATGATGCCGCTTCGGAGGTGAATTGAACTACAGCCATCTTTTCCTTTGGTCCTTCTTTTCCCTGAACTGTTGCTTAATCACTGTTTTTTTGCTCTTATAGGCGTCAGAGGAGTCGGATTCTCGAGAACCGACCGCTGAAGTCGATCCGGTCCTGACCACTTTTGGTCAGTGACGTGTGTACCGCGATCATTTCTGCTGGGGTTCTTCCAGAGGCGGTCGAGGAGTCCCACGTTGCTGAGGACTCAACCCATGGTGACGGGGGCTCTACTGAACCTGTCCCTGAGACTGTTGAATTTCAGTAAGGTGACACTGAACCAGTCGTATCCCTTTTCGCGGTGGCTGGGGCAGAAGAACCAGCTGAACTAGACTTAGAGGTCGCTGGTGAGGGGACTACAGCGGCTGTGAGCGAACAGCAGCCTCCGCACTCCTCCCCTGGTAAGATAAGCCAAATCTTAACTAGTGAGGAGGCCAATCTGCTCTATCATCACATCCTTCGGGTTAGACTGATTAATAGTTGCTCTGGATATACAGGTCGTGCCCCTTCAGTGCCAATGACGGACATTGTTAAGGTAGGCTCTGCCAGAGGAGATCTGGTGGAGGGGAGCGTGCCCCCCCTCTTCCGACTTATATTGAAGGGCCTTCCGCTGAATCGAGTTCGGGAGGTCAGGCGGCGGCACAGCCTGGACAGGGAGCGATGGTCCCTGCGTCCTCCTCTACTCAAGTGGCTCCGAGGGTCGACCTTTCTGCCTTGCCGAGTATCCAGGTTCTGCGGGCCGCGGAGGAGGAGTTAGCCACTATCCACGCATCTTTCTGCTCGAAATTTGTTTCCTTGGTGGCAGGGGTGGCGAGTTCTAGCGTGCCTCCTTCGACACTGCCAGCCACACTTCCTTTGACGCCGTCTTCTACGGAAGTTCTGGATGAAGCGTCACAGGACGTGGTTGACAGTTTCTACCGCCACTTGAAGAGAGGGGTCGAGGCTGCTGTGGAGCGGGGGACCCCTTTCGTCTTGGCCTGACAATGCGTCCAAGGCCAAATTGACATTCTTAAAACCCTTCCCGATGGAGCGGAGATAGTCGCGCTTCTGGAGCCGAAATTGCTAGAGGTTGATCAGCTGGTGGCCCAGTTTTAGGCGCTGCAGCAAGCTGATCTGTCTGCTGCGATAGACCAAGAGCGCAGTTTCCTCATAACTGTCGTGAACAAGGTAAAGGTCGCTCGGGATACGGTCAAGCCGGTCATACTGAAGGATCTCCGCGATCTGTCTCAGCTATATGATCAGTTGAGCCGCGAGAGTGAAGATTGCACGGCTCGGGAAGCGACTGCCTCCCATGGGGTAATTAACACCCGGGAGCAGATCCTTGAGCTTCAGAGAAAGCTGGCTTTCTTGGAGTCTGAACTCGAAGCTGCCCGTACAGAAAAGGGGATGATTATCCAGGAGGCCGACAAAGTTACTCGACCTTCTGCTAGCCTGGAGCTCGCTCTGAAGAAGCTTGAGGATGGCTGGCGGGTTCACGTGCACCTGGATGATGCGGAGCAGTTGTCTCAGGAGGCCGAGCACCGAGCCAAGCAGCGGTTTGAACGGGGGACTGCCTTGTTGAAGAACCGTCTCCTGGAATTATGTACCGCCGAGCCATAGTCGGCTCTTTTGCTTTTTATGTTCATGTTCTTTTCCCCTATTTTTTGAGAGGAACGTGGTCCCAGAACCTGTAGTACTTTTGCTTTTCAAATAAAAGAGTATGCTTTATTCTACCCTTTGTTCGTACTACTTATTGCGTTTATGGTGTTATGGTGGTGTTTGCCCCGCAGGGGGACCGTTTGTGGACCTGTTACCCCTGGCATACCTGGGTTTTAGGTATGGATAACAAATTTAATAGGGATACCTAGAACGATTCTACGGTAAGGTGGCTATGGACGTTCCTGGTATCGGGAGAGAGAATGCCATGAGACAGCTGGGCCCCCGGGGCATGATGAGAAGTGAGGGGCATGTACTACTTAGTACAACATTCGTGGTCAGCAGAGGACATTTGTGGACCTATTATCCTTGGCGTACTCTGGTTCAGAATACGGATAATAAGACGAGAGGAAACCAACATACTTACTCATAGGTAACGAGGACGTAAAAAGTATGGGGGTTTTACCCCGGGGTCTTCCTACTCAGAGGTAATGAGGACGTGGCAGGAGTGGACTCAGTGGAGGATATTTGTGGTCAACAGTGGACCTTTGTAGGCCTATTATCCTTGGCGTACTCCGGTTTTGGGTACGGATAATAAGTCGAAAGGGAACCAACATACTTACTCAGAGGTAATGAGGACATGGCAAGTACGAGGGTTTCTTCGATGGAGCCTTCCTACTCAGAGGTAATGAGGACGTGGCAGGAGTGGGCTCCATGAAGGGAGTACATGGAACAACTCAGAGGTAATGAGGACGTGGAAGTTCTATGTAAGGGGGTGATTTGTTTTTGGCGGAAGTGAAAACAACTCAGAGGTTACATCGACGTGGTTGTTTTGGGAAATTTGTGGATCCGTTACCCTTTTTGTGTACTGAAAGTACGGGTAGTGGATCATGAGGAGGGAGCTCTTTTAGGAAGAAAGTTTAGAGGTATGATTATACATGAATTACTACCTAAAAGTCGCGATATAGATTTACATGGAGTGACCGGAGTATAAGTTCAGCGGTACCTGCGGGTAAATAACTCGACAATCTGGGGAATATGGAGTCGGAATGTAAGTTCAGCGGTACCAGAGGGTACATAACTCAACAATCTAGGATTTGGAGGATGTTGTTTCAGACATAATTGTAGCTCCCCTTCCCGAAAATTCTTGAAATATTTTTATTTATTTATTTGGTTTAAATAGTAATTTTTAGAATTTTGTAAATAATTAGTTAGTTAATTATTACGGTAGATGATTTTAATCATGATTAAATTTGGAGTACAGGGTGATTAGGAACCATGGCACGGATAGTGCAGTAGCGTGCTTTGACCAGTGTTAGCCCTGGTAGGGAAGATCCAGCCATAGGTGTGCTCTAACTAGGAAAGCCAAGCTAAGTTGCGACTTAACTCCTAGAAATAGTTAAACTGTTAATTATTTATGTTATTAAATATTAGGAGACCCGGTTGTACCAAATCAGTCTGGACTGGACTCGAACCAAGTCCAAGCCCATGTAATGATGCAGGGTGACCAAAGACGGCAGTGTCGATGTATTTGTGTGTACGTTATATTTTACACTAATGCCCTATTAAAGTTATTTTATGAATAATGGTTATATATATGTATTAAGGATATATATACATTGTTGTTATACTATTTCTATATATGTAAACATTTCGTGTGGGTAATTCCATATGTGTGTATTGTATGTATATATAAATATATTATATATGTATGTGTATGTATGTACACATATATATATTAAATATGTGCATAAATAAATATATAATAAGAAACATGTGTATAAATAAATATATAATATTAAATATGTGTATGTGTACATGTGAATATATATATATATATATAAGTGTTTATGGGTATATATATATTTGTGTATGTGTATATATATAACTATATATGTAAGTATACATATATGTATGTATATATATATAAATATATATATACCTACAATAGTTGTTAAGAAATAGAAAAACAAAAGAGATGAAACAATAGTGGCCCAGCCCATAGGCCGGGCCTAGACCCATACTTTCCAGCCGACCCTCTATTTAAACAGAGCAACCCGCACGAAGAGCTCAGACCCGAACTTAACAGAGTATACATATGAAACCCGAGAGTTGGATTAATACGAAATGTATATTATGGATCAAGATTCAGACGAGGGGGATATACAAACCCTAAACGAACACCTAGCCGCCATCACCACCTCTCCCTGGCGTAGCTCCCAGCCACCGCACGCACTGTAAGCCCCCTGAATTTTAGGGTTTATTTTTATTTTTCTGAATAAATTATTATCGATAAATATTTTATTTATTTAATTGTTTAGATCATTAATGTACCGTTCCATGACTTTGACTTCTGGAGCGTCAGGGATACCAATCTCTGTAAACTTTCTTCATGGGTTTTGAAGTAGGCAAGATTATCTTCTTGTTGATATATCGTGTCCCACTTGAACTCGTTCCCTTGTGCTCTTTTTGTATCGCGCAAGTTCGGGTCAACCTAGACCAATTAATTATTGAATAATTATTCCCACTTTTATTTTTGATCTTCGTTTGCACGTTACCGTGACTTTAATTTAGGAGCACCCGACCAGTCGTTTTCTCAGAACCAACTTGTCATGTTTGATCTACTCGAGACGCTCTTCACCCATGACCTTCGTGTTCCACTCAGACACTCCATTTTATGCTTCATTTTCTTCGCACAACTTTCGGGTCAATTTAGGCCAATTAATTATCTACCGTAAAACCTGATTTAATTTCCAATTTAATTTCGGGACCCGACATCGACCCAACCTAGCCGACCCAAAGTATGGGCGTGGCCCATATGAAGCCTACTACCCGCATGACGCATGTGTCCCATTTATTGGAGTCCCCGTATGTTATTTATTTACCCATGATTATAAGTCCCTATTTTAATTCAATTATTGCACCTGGTCCGATTTCGACCCGACCCGGCTCGACTAAATTCGAACCCAAGCTCCATGTTGTCCTCGAATGACTGCCCAAGTACCCCGCATAATTTTCCCTATTTTCCCCTATTTTAAATATTTATTTTTCTCTCTCCACTTTACAAATATTCTATATGTATTTATATATACATATACACATATATCTAATTCACTCTCTCTCTCCTATTATTATCACACACAACCCCAACCCCTCCACCTCACAGCACTCCCCCCTGGCCGACCTACTTTTCCACCTCTCCATATTTTCTCTCTCTCTCTCAAAATAATATCTCACTCTCTCTTTCCACATATACACTCACACACACATTTAAACACAAACACACCCACACCACTCCACCCTCCTCCAAGCCGACAGCCCCCTCCCCCATGGCTGCCGACCACCACCGTCGTGAACTTCACCACCACCATCATCCTCCCTCTCCTCCTCCTACTCTCCACCACACCACCACCATCATCTTCCTCACACCATCACCACCATGAAACCACCACCTCCACCATCACCCAAGCCACCACCACACGCCACCGCCACCACCGAACAGCCATCGTGCCAGGTCGCGCCTCCGCCGGGGCAGGCCGTGCAGTCGCGCGCAGCAGCGCTCAGCCACGTGCAGCGCTGCAACAGCAGCTGCAGCAGCGGGCATGGCCGTGCACCACTCGCGCGCGTGCGGGCATCGCCGCCGCCGACGTGGCCGACCACCCCTCGGCCGAGCGTACCCCCGGGGCAGGCCCCGTGGCCGCCGTTCACCTGTACGACGTGTATCGGAGGCGATCCGTACGTTTCGCACGGGTTCCCGTCGTGACGAGCTCGGGAATGAGGCTGAAATTGCGTTCCATCGCAGCAACTTCGTACAGATTTTCTGGGAGATCCGACCGTTGGATCGGCAAACTTTTTGCTCCGTTGCAATCTCAGTATATCCACCTTCATTTCTGTCAATTTTTGTCCGTTAATTTCGTCGTTTGATACCTCAAAACTGGCAACCAAGTTGACGTTTTAAATTAAACTGTTTTTGGACAGTTTCGTGACGCCAACTTCGCGGGTTCGTATCTTCGTCGTCGCAGCTCCATTTTGCGCACCGTCAGTTCTGGTGCACAGCTGGTATAACCCTCTTCTTGCCTCCTTTAGGTTTCGTTTCATTATAAGCACGTTTGGTTGGTTGAATTCGACGCCAAAGTTGGCCGTCCGAATTCTTTAATTTACACTTGTTAAATTCCATTTTTGAATCCGGGACTCCGGATTCAATTTCTGACACCACCAGTAGACTCGTGGCGTCGTTCTGGCATGTTTTCATATAAAGTTTGCTTGATTTGGAGAACGTGGGCCCTGGCACGCATTTTGGTGCAAAGTAGGTCCCACTTTCCGAGTCAACGGGTCACTTTGAGTTCGGCTCATCGGAATCCAATTCCGGATATACCGTTGAGTTCGTATCGTCATTCTGGACTCGTTGACATATAATTTGCTGAGTTTTGAAGACATTTGCTCCGGCACGCATTTTCGTGCAAACCGGATACCAAGTGTCGCGTCAACGTATCATTTTGAGATCGGCACATCGGAATCCTATTTCGGATATACCGTTGGGTTCGTATAATCATTCTGGATTCGTGGACATATAATTTGCTAGGTTTTGTAGACTTCTATTCTGACACGTTTTTCGGTGCAAAGTGTGTCCAACGGCGGACATCATTTTGGCCCGAAATTACCGTTTTGTCCCTGTGTCCAAATTGGACTTATGGGTAGGCTATCCTAGCTGATTTGACCATTCTGGACACGTTGGTGATATTTATTTTATCATCCGACAACATCTGTAGATTTTGATTATGTATTATCCTTAATTTATAATTAATTATTTTTCCAGATATTGTTACTTTCTGGTTTTGAATTTTTATATATATTTTAATTGTTGTAAAAATCTTGGAAAAATTATATTTAAATACTATGTTATATTAGCTAATTTATTATATTTTTTCCGGCATTTAATAAGTACTTTTGGTATTTTATAAAAATAGGAAAACAGAACTCATTTTCAATATATTTATGTTTGCTGATTTTTAATAATTATTTATGAGGGTTTATAAATTCCAGAAAAATTAGTATAAATTTCTATAATTAACAAGGATTATTTTGGTACTTTATTTTATATATAATTGAGCTTTTTGTCTATCTCAAAAATTGTTGGAACATAGTGTACAGCTGATTTAATTATTGAATAATTACGACTTGCAACTTTTTGTGTTGTTTTGTGTTTTAGTCATATTGGACATCACCCCGCACTAGTGTAAAGACCCCAGGAAGTTAGTTTGTGTATAGTGGCACTTCATATTAGACTTCTATGCTAGGTCCCCACTTGACTAGTTTGACTAAAATATTTGATTAGAGTTGACTTTGACCTAGATTGGCTTATAAATCATATAGATTGTATTAGTTCTTTCGTTTACTTTCATTTTGGACATGTCATAACTGTATTACTCTATTTTAGGACATTGTGACCCTGGTACAGACATATGATATTACACTACTCTTTACAGAGTATAAGACGAGTACATTCTCTGATAGTTCTCTCATTTATTTGTCAATTACTGTATTTCAGTTCTAGTTAGTTCTATGTGATTCTCTGTATCAACACGTATGGATATTTCTGGATTCATGTATCGACACATACCTTACTTGCTGGCCTCTATTACTGGAGTCATTGGTATCATTCCGGAATCATTTCTGGAATCATCATGTATTGGCCGGACTTATCTAGATTCTTTTGTCGATTTTGGATTCACTTGCTGGGCGGGGAAATATTGAGTAAGACATGTAGACATACCCCAAATTCAGAATCTCCCACAGGAATCTACCGGAAGCATAGCCATCTCTTGCCTGATCAGTGAGAGATGTGCCTGATACCTACAGCCGTTTACATGTCGACCTCGGTATTTTAAAACACACTGTTAGATCATAGTTGGACTCACCCTGGATTCATTGATCACTGTTGGACTCATCTTGTACCGAAAATCATCTGGTATCGGATTATATGGACTGGACTCACACTGGGATTATATTAGACTTATATTGTATTGTCTGGACTCATACATATTATTCTAGTTCAGTTAGCTTTTATTACCGTCATCATTGTCATGATTCTTCTCTTGTTTAGTTACCTTTCTTTTCTTGTATCTTAACTGTTTCTCTATACCATCACCTGAATATAAACTACCATGTTCATCAATAAAACTGTCTATAACTGCTTTAGAGTTCTCTGTCATTTACTTGGGTTTTCTAGATGGGTTATACTCGTTCCTGTCCTGATTGGACCTGTTGAAAATATTACAGATGATAGTCCTGAGGATACATGCCCTACTTACCATGGACCTGGCCTTAGCTCCAGAAGAGGCCCCAGCGGGGAACCTTTCTTAGTTATCTTTCTTATATTTTGAGACTTAGACTTTGTCTGTACTTATATTTGGATACTGGACTTTGTCTCCAGTTAGATACTTTGGTTATGTATTATTAAATCTGTGTTTGTTTACCTTCGCTTATAGATGCTGTGTTGTGATGAACATTTAAATGTGATTTTAGAACTGTTAGTAGCGTAGATCCTTTATTGTCTATTCTTAGAACAGCTTACTACGCTTTAACAAGCGTAGGCTGGACATGGCTCGGCCCGGCCCAACAATTTGGGTAACGGGTCGTGACATATTTTTAGTGGCGGCCCATGCAGGTCCAGACTTAAGTTGTTTGGTTACGTTATTGTACCAAGCATGCCTGCAATTAGGATCTAGGACAACTTGATAACACTAGGGATGACATTTATAACACTTAGAGGATTTCTAGGAGTACAACATAGGAAAACTCGTCACAGCATAGGACCGTTAGCTATAATTAGTCTCTTGTTTGTATTTCAGTGGGTCAATTTAGACCAAGTTTGTACCCTTGGGATGACCCCTGAGGATCTCACTCTAATCTTATCTAGAAATCTGTTTTCACTTATTTCCATTTACCCTCCTTTAAATTCGTTGTTGAATTTAATTTCTGATTTTCGTTGTTAACTTTGATCTTGCATCGTGATAAATTTTGTGGATTGAATTATGATATATCCTGATAAGGTAAACGTCTGCTTTAGTTATGGAGTTTAGAATTTATCGCAGCCATATTAGCTGGTATGACAAAAACGTAGAGCCTGATTTTGGATATACTATCCTATTCATAGAATTTAGATTTTCTCGCAGCCATACCAGTTGGCGTGGCGAGGATTCTAGATAACATGATTATAGGGTGTATACCTTAGTTATGACTCTACCGTTTATTGCATCTAAGCTTACTGGTGGGGCAAAAATTCTGGCAACATGATTTTAGGAAGACTTGTATGGTTATCAGATCATATTCCAACTTGGTTTACTTTCTTATGACCGAATGAGCAAGAATAAATTCTTATTATCATTCTTCCTCGTCTTGATTAACTCTGTTCCATCTATAACTAGGATTATAGGTTCTCTAGGACTCTCCAATAAAATTGCATTCATGTTATCTTTTGGGCATATTTATTTTTGTGTTCCATCTTTCCTATGACTTGACTAAACTCTTCTTCGTTAACCTCTTGGGTAATTCTTCTCGTTATGTATCCCGTTGTCTTCGTACCATTCTTGAAGATTTTTCGATAAACTTTTCTGTCTTGCTCGACCCTTTAACTTGTTTGGACACTGTTATGGATTGCTTGACACAGTCTTAGGCCTTGTTACCTTCTATTTGATAGACGACTGAAATAGCCAAACCTTGTTGACTGATCCTGTAGTATAACTATAAATGTATTGTGTGTTTGTGATAAGTACTTTTCCTAGGGATTGGTTAGATTGAGCTTATAGGACAAGTATGGGTGACTGACTGTAGTAGATTTGGAAACCAATAAGAACGATTGTATTGATAGTATGACTTGATGATAGGGTATCTAAGATAGAATAATGAGATATTATATTGTTATGACTATAGATTGAGGATCCGAATCATGTACTTACAAATTGAGGATTTAGCTTTGTAGAATTTTGGTTGGTTACTTATAGCTAATTACATGTGATTAGAGGGTAGATCGATATGTGGATTGATATAGAATAAGTTAGAATGAGTTATCGTATTATATACGAGATCGGAAAAATATCAGTTAAAAAGACATGGAACAAGACAAAGACATATGTACTTTGGTAATTAATAAATCGGGAGTTTTGAAATCGAGGATTTATATTCGGAGGACTTGTTGAGTAAAAAGAAAGAGGCTCTACACCAAGAATAAGAATTGAAAGTATGATTTCAAGGAGAAGCTGTAGGAAAGGATTGACGACAAATGATGCTAAGGAACTGTGGATTGATAGAATATGGATACTTAGGATACGATAAGGAAATCCAGTATTTACAATTAAGGTTGGAAATATGATTGATGATTAAGCATTATAGGCTTATAGGCATACCCGGAGAATGACCTATAGTTTAGGGTATACATAAATGTTTCATGTTAGTATGGAAGATTCTAAAGGATGTATGATGAAGTTTATGATAGAAGGACTTAGTTGAACCGGAACCAAAAAGTTTGTAGGAGAAACAAAAGAGATGATTACAAGGATTGCAGATTGAGTATTGTAGCCAGAGCAGCTATATATTATAGTTTGACCGGTTGGATGATTTTTAATTTCGAGGACGAAATTTTTGTAAGGTGGGTAGGATGTAAGCCCCCTGAATTTTAGGGTTTATTTTTATTTTTCTGAATGAATTATTATCGATAAATATTTTATTTATTTAATTGTTTAGATCATTAATGTACCTTTCCATGACTTTGACTTCTGGAGCGTCAGGGATACCAATCTCTGTAAACTCTCTTCATGGGTTTTGAAGTAGGCAAGATTATCTTCTTGTTGATATATCGTGTCCCACTTGAACTCGTTCCCTTGTGCTCTTTTTGTATCGCGCAAGTTCGGGTCAACTTAGACCAATTAATTATTGAATAATTATTCCCACTTTTATTTTTGATCTTCGTTTGCACGTTACCGTGACTTTAATTTAGGAGCACCCGACCAGTCGTTTTCTCAGAACCAACTTGTCATGTTTGATCTACTCGAGACGCTCTTCACCCAGGACCTTCGTGTCCCACTCAGACACTCCATTTTGTGCTTTATTTTCTTCGCACAACTTTCGGGTCAATTTAGGCCAATTAATTATCTACCGTAAAACCTGATTTAATTTTCAATTTAATTTCGGGACCCGACATCGACCCAACCTAGCCGACCCAAAGTATGGGCGTGGCCCATATGAAGCCTACTACCCGCATGACGCTTGTGTCCCATTTATTGGAGTCCCCGCATGTTATTTATTTACCCATGATTATAAGTTTCTATTTTAATTCAATTATTGCACCTGGTCCGATTTCGACCCGACTCGGCTCGACTAAATTCGAACCCAAGCTCCCTGTTGTCCTCTCATGACTGCCCAAGTACCCCACATAATTTTCCCTATTTTTCCCCTATTTTAAATATTTATTTTTCTCTCTCCACTCTACAAATATTCTATATGTATATATATATACATATATACATATATATCTAATTCACTCTCTCTCTCTCCTATTATTATCACACACAACCCCAACCCCTCCACCTCACAGCACTCCCCCCCCGGCCGACCTACTTTTCCACCTCTCCATATTTTCTCTCTCTCTCTCAAAATAATATCTCACTCTCTCTTTCCACATATACACTCACACACACATTTAAACACAAACACACCCACACCACTCCACCCTCCTCCAAGCCGACAGCCCCCTCCCCCATGGCTGCCGACCACCACCGCCGTGAACTTCACCACCACCATCATCCTCCCTCTCCTCCTCCTACTCTCCACCACACCACCACCATCATCTTCCTCACACCATCACCACCATGAAACCACCACCTCCACCATCACCCAAGCCACCACCACACGCTAACCGCCACCACCGAACAGCCGCCGTGCCAGGCCGCGCCTCCGCAAGGGCAGGCCGCACAGTCGCGCGCAGCAGCGCTCAGCCACGCGCAGCGCTGCAACAGCCGCTGCAGTAGCGGGCATGGCCGCGCACCACTCGCGCGCGTGCGGGCATCGCCGCCGCCGGCGTGGCCGCCGTGGTCGGCGTGGCCGACCACCCCTCTGCCGGGCGCACCCCCGGGGCAGGCCCCGTGGCCGCCGTTCACCTGTACGACGTGTATCGGAGGCGATCCGTACGTTTCGCACGGGTTCCCGTCGTGACGAGCTCGGGAACGAGGCTGAAATTGCGTTCCGTCGCAGCAACTTCGTACAAATTTTCTGGGAGATCCGACCGTTGGATCGGCGAACTTTTTGCTCCGTCGTAATCTCGGTATATCCACCTTCACTCCTGTCAATTTTCGTCCGTTAATTTTGTCGTTTGATACCCCAAAACTGGCCACCAAGTTGACGTTTTAAATTGAACTGTTTTTGGACAGTTTCGTGACGCCAACTTCGCGGGTTCGTATCTTCGTCGTCGCAGCTCCGTTTTGCGCACCGTCAGTTCCGGTGCACAGCTGGTATAACCCTCTTCCTGTCTCCTGTAGGTTTCGTTTCATTATAAGCACGTTTGGTTGGTTGAATTCGACGCCAAAGTTGGCCGTCCAAATTCTTTAATTTACACTTGTTAAATTCTATTTTTGAACCCGGGACTCTGGATTCAATTTCTGATACCACCAGTAGACTCGTGGCGTCGTTCTGGCATGTTTTCATATAAAGTTTGCTTGATTTGGAGAACGTGGGCCCTGGCACGTATTTCGGTGCAAAGCGGGTCCCACTTTCCGAGTCAACGGGTCACTTTGAGTTCGGCTCATCGGAATCCAATTCCGGATATACCGTTGAGTTCGTAACGTCATTCTGGACTCGTTGACATATATTTGCTGAGTTTTGAAGACATTTGCTCCGGCACGTATTTCCGTGCAAACCGGATACCAAGTGTCGCGTCAACGTATCATTTTGAGATCGGCACATCGGAATCCTATTTCGGATATACCGTTGGGTTCGTATCATCATTCTGGATTCGTGGACATATAATTTGCTAGGTTTTGTAGACTTCTATTCTGACACGTTTTTCGGTGCAAAGTGTGTCCAACGGCGGACATCATTTTGGCCCAAAATTACCATTTTGCCCCTGTGTCCAAATTGGACTTATGGGTAGGCTATCCTAGCTGATTTGACCGTTCTGGACACGTTGGTGATATTTACTTTATCATCCGACAACATCTGTAGATTTTGATTGTGTATTATCCTTAATTTATAATTAATTATTTTTCTAGATATTGTTACTTTCTGGTTTTGAATTTTTATATATATTTTAATTACTGTAAAAATCTTGGAAAAATTATATTTAAATACTATGTTAATTTAGCTAATTTATTATAATTTTTTTGGCATTTAATAAGTACTTTTGGTATTTTATAAAAATGGGAAAACATAACTCATTTTCAATATATTTATGTTTGCTGATTTTTAATAATTATTTATGAGGGTTTATAAATTCCAAAAAAATTAGTATAAATTTCTATAATTAACAAGGATTATTTTGGTACTTTATTTTATATATATTTGAGTTTTTTGTCTATCTCAAAAATTGTTGGAACATAGTGTACAGCTGATTTAATTATTGAATAATTACGACTTGCAACTTTTTGTGTTGTTTTGTGTTTTAGTCATATTGGACATCACCCCGCACTAGTGTAAAGACCCCAGGAAGTTAGTTTGTGTATAGTGGCACTTCATATTAGACTTCTATGCTAGGTCCCCACTTGACTAGTTTGACTAAAATATTTGATTAGAGTTGACTTTGACCTAGATTGGCTTAGAAATCATATAGATTGTATTAGTTCTTTCGTTTACTTTCATTTTGGACATGTCATAACTGTATTACTCTATTTTAGGACATGGTGACCCTGGTACAGATATATGATATTATACTACTCTTTACAGAGTATAAGGCGAGTACATTCTCTGATAGTTCTCTCATTTATTTGTCAATTACTGTATTTCAGTTCTAGCTAGTTCTATGTGATTCTCTGTATCAACACATATGGATATTTTTGGATTCATGTATCAACACATACCTTACTTGCTGGCCTCTATTACTGGAGTCATTGGTATCATTCCGAAATTATTTCTGGAATCATCATGTATTGGCCGGACTTATCTCGATTCTTTTGTCCATTTTGGATTCACTTGCTGGACGGAGAAATATTGAGTAAGACATGTAGACATACCCTAAATTCGGAATCTCCCACATGAATCTACCGGAAGCATAGCCATCTCTTGCCTGATCAGTGAGAGATGTGCCTGATACCTACAGCCGTTTACATGTCGACCTCGGTATTTTAAAACATACTGTTAGATCATAGTTGGACTCACCCTGGATTCATTGATCACTGTTGGACTCATCTTGTACCGGAAATCATCTGGTATCGAATTATATGGATTGGACTCACACTGGGATTACATTAGACATATATTGTACTGTCTGGACTCATACATGTTATTCTAGTTCAGTTAGCTTTTATTACCGTCATCATTGTCATGATTCTTCTCTTGTTTAGTTACCTTTCTTTTCTTGTATCTTAACTGTTTCTCTATACCATCACCTGAATATAAACTACCATGTTCATCAATAAAACTGTCTATAACTGCTTTAGAGTTCTATGTCATTTACTTGAGTTTTCTAGATGGGTTGTACTCGTTCCTGTCCTGATTGGACCTGTTAAAAATATTACAGATGATAGTCCTGCGGATACATGCTTTACTTACCATGGACCTGGCCTTAGCTCCAGAAGAGGCCCCAGCGGGAAACCTTTCTTAGTTATCTTTCTTATGTTTTGAGACTTAGACTTTGTCTGTACTTATATTTGGATACTAGACTTTGTCTCCAGTTAGATACTTTGGTTATTATTAAATCTGTGTTTGTTTACCTTCGCTTATAGATGCTGTGTTGTGATGAACATTTAAATATGATTTTATAACTGTTAGTAGCTTAGATCCTTTATTGTCTATTCTTAGAACAGGTCGTGACACGCACCGTCGCAGACCGCCGTCGGCCGGCAAAACACGCGCGCACGCCGACTGACAACAACCATAGCAGTAGCTGTAGTCGGCGATGACTAGGCCGACTTCACGGCGTTGGATTTCGATGATCACTCAATGGTTTCGCGAACCGTTTTCTCGGGTATGTCCCCAACTTATACAAGATTATTCCCCTTCAAGTAGATCGAATTTATATGCTTTATGTTGTCCGATAAATCGACGCAAAGTCGAACATAAAACTGTCCAAAACAGTACAGTATTTCAATCCAGACACCCATCTTGGGAGGCCAAAATTGGTCGATCCTGATAGGAAACACAAAATCTATTCAAACAACTTTTTAGACAACATATACAGGATTACAACACCTTTTATAGACTCTGAATTCGTGAATTATGTAGGAAGTTATTCGATCCCAAAATTTTCCAAAAATCTGTTTTGAAAATTGTAGAAAACTAGAAAAACCCTCCACACGACGTGCGTCCCGCCAATCCGGGCAACGTGGTCGCGAATCGAAGGCATCAAAAGCTGCATAACGGCTTCGTGGTCGTGTGGGATTTGACGGAATTCGAATTGGTCGCGTGTGCGCGACGAATTTGATACGTATCTGTCGAAATTCCCCGTATTGGCCTCTGTGCAAATTTCTCAATTACTTTATGCACATTCGTCAGATCGAGACAAAACTTGTGCCATCAGGATCGTATCATTTTTTTGGTCCAGTATGCCAAGTTTGGTCCGATTCTGAGACAGTTGATCAGATTGCCGTTTTGCGGGCCCCTCGATCCGATTCAACGGGCGATTTTGTGCACGACCCACCGGAATCCGAAATTGGACATACCGTTGGGTTCATATCGAAAAACCGAATCCGTAGACATGTAGTTTGACGACTTTAGAGACCATTGACTCTGGCACACTTTTCGGTACAAAACGGGTCCAACGACGGACATTATTTTTGCCCGAAATTACCGTTTTGCCCCTGTATCCAGAATTGGACTTAAGGACAGGCAATCCTAGCTAATTTGACTATTCTGAGACTGTTGGCATTGTCTATTTCAGCTTTCGGAGACAGTTGTGATGACTTGGACTTCATGGTTTATTAGTTGACTATATAGTTGTTGGATCTGCGTACAACCTCCAGTCAAGATACCTTGCCTCCCTCTACAGTTTACTTACATGCATATTTATATTATTATACAGTTTATTAGTTGTTTATTTATATGTGATTTGTATATCATGTCTGCTAGTTTATATATAACCTTGTTTATAATTAGCTTTGTAGTTTATTTTGGTTTGGTTTTCTCGTGTATCGTGATTGGGTCGTGTCGTGTCATTAATTGTACTTGGACTGAGTCGCATCGTGTCATAGGATTGAGTAAGTCATATCGGAACTGCTTTACCTTCTTGTCTTGAAATCTTGAAGCTAACCTGCGAGTCCACATTAGGGACGAGGGTTAGTAGTTAGGCTAACTTACGATCCCACACCAGGGGCGAGAGTTAGTAAGCTAACCTGCGAGTCCATATTAGGGACGAGGGTTAGTAGTTAAGCTAACTTGCGAGCCCACACCAGGGGTGAGAGTTAGTAAGCTAATCTGCGAGTCCACACTAGGGACGAGGGTTAGTAGTATATGGTTCACACCTGCGAGTCCACACTAGGGATGAGGGTGATGCTAGCCAGCGAGTCCACACTAGGAACGAGGGTTAGTAGTGTATGGTTCACACCTGTGAGTCCACACTAGGGACGAGGGTGATGCTAGCCTACGAGTCCATACTAGGGGCGAGGGCTAGTAGTTGTTCAAACCTGTGAGTCCACACTAGGGACGAGGGTTTGAGTATTCGATTGGTTATCCATTGATATCATGATATCGTGTTCTCTTGTTCTTCTCCAGCAGTTCGTCTAGGCGTAGTGGTTCTTCCAGTCGTGTATAGTCGTATTTTTGTACGGATTGGTCTTTTCTCGTTTATTTCCTGTATTTTCTTTATTGCATGATAAACTGCTAGATAGGCATATTTTTATGTATCTTGCTATGTCCCCTGAGGACCTGATGATCTCTTCAGGTTTAGTGAGTGCATAGAGATAGCTATTAGTTCTGGATGACGGATGGGATGATACGCTTGCGGGATTCAGGTATCGTATTGCATTTATTATCAGCTCGTGCTTTCATACCTATCATGAGATATCTTGTTTCCTAATTCAGTTTAGACTCTTGTTACTTTATCAGAGTCTTATCGGACATATATGCTAGTGGGCTGCAGACCATGACCCATACTTGTTCATTCTTGTTTATTATTCTTATTGTGGATTGAGATATAGTTTTGCCTTGCCTTGATTAGACCCATTGCCATAGCCGTGACAGCGTTTACGTATTCGAGACGGGCTGGAGTCCACTTGATGCGTAGTTGGCTTGCTCACGAGCTCGCGTCCGAAAAGCGGGTGCGGGTCGTGACAAGTTTTTTTGGTGGTCCATGCAGGTCAGAGCATATCGTACCGATTACGTAACTGTACTGGTACGAGCCTGCGACCATGACTAAACCTTAGAAATCTCAATCCACACGGCCTTGAAAATTCTCCTAGAAATTTTTCTACGTCCTTGAAAACTCCATATTTGTTCTCGATTATACTTCATTGATTCCTGTGCCATTGATTCTCGTCCCTTTCTATTCTGGGGTGACGAATGATTGTGCTGTCTAGAATTCATCAGAGATTCTTAAGTTATAATATAATATTGCTTGATTTTGAATATTGGTTGTTTGATAGATATGTGAGAGATTATAGATACCATGTGTCCTAGCTATTTTGGTAGAATCATTAGTCACTAGTTAGAAAATTATAAGATTTTAGTGACCGTGTTTTGGGGAGTAGTGTGACCAAAGGTGGGTAGAAGTCCTCGAGGCTTCGTAGTTACAAAATGATTAGGAGGAGGGTATGAACTATTTTTGAGGAATTAAATTTGAGGAGATTAAGGAAATAGTAGACTTTGATTTTTAAGGAATAATTATGAATTGGAATTTCGAGGACGAAATTATTTTTAAGGTGGGTAGATTTGTAGCTCCCCTTCCCAAAAATTCTTGAAATATTTTTATTTTATTTATTTGGTTTAAATAGTGATTTTTAGAATTTTGTAAATAATTAGTTAATTATTACGGTAGATGACTTTAATCATGATTAAATTTGGAGTACAGGGTGATTAGGAACCATGGCACGGATAGTGCAGTAGCGTGCTTTGACCAGTGTATTAGCCCTGGTAGGGAAGACCCAGCCATAGGTGTGCTCTAACTAGGAAAACCAAGCTAAGTTGCGACTTAACTCCTAGAAATAGTTAAACTGTTAATTATTTATGTTATTAAATATTAGGAGACCCGGTTGTACCAAATTAGTCTGGACTGGACTCGAACCAAGCCCAAGCCCATGTAATGATGCAGGGTGACCAAAGACGGCAGTATCGATGTATTTGTATGTACGTCATATTTTACACTAATGCCCTATTAAAGTTATTTTATGAATAATGGTTATATATATGTATTAAGGATATATATACACTGTTGTTATACTATTTCTATATATGTAAACATTTCGTATGGGTAATTCCATATGTGTGTATTGTATGTATATATAAATATATTATATATGTATGTGTATGTATGTACACATATATATATTAAATATGTGCATAAATAAATATATAATAAGAAATATGTGTATAAATAAATATATAATATTAAATATATGTATGTGTACATGTGAATATATATATAAGTGTTTATGGATATATATATATTTGTGTATGTGTATATATATAACTATATATGTAAGTATACATATATGTATGTATATATATATAAATATATATATACCTACAATAGTTGTTAAGAAATAGAAAAACAAAAGAGATGAAACAATAGTGGCCCAGCCCATAGGCCGGGCCCAGACCCATACTTTCCAGCCAACCCTCTGTTTAAACAGAGCAACCCGCACGAAGAGCTCAGACCCGAACTTAACAGAGTATACATATGAAACCCGAGAGTTGGATTAATACGAAATGTATATTATGGATCGAGATTCAAAGGAGGGGGATGTACAAACCCTAAACGAACACCTAGCCGCCATCACCACCTCTCCCTGGCGCAGCTCCCAGCCACCGCACGCACCGCCGCAGACCGCCGTCGGCCGACAAAACACGCGTGCGCGCCGACTGACAACAACCATAGCAGTAGCAGTAGTCGGCCATGACTAGGCCGACTTTACGGCGTTGGATTTCGATGATCACTTAATGGTTTCGCGAACCATTTTCTCAGGTATGTCCCCAACTTATACAAGATTATTCCCCTTCAAGTAGATCGAATTTATATGCTTTACGTTGTCCGATAAATCGACGCAAAGTCGAACATAAAACTGTCCAAAATAGGACAGTATTTCGATCCAGACACCCATCTTGGGAGGCCAAAATTGGTCGATCCTGATAGAAAACGCAAAATCTATTCAAACAACTTTTTAGACAACATATACAGGATTACAACACCTTTTATAGACTCTGAATTCGTAAATTATGTAGGAAGTTATTCGATCCCAAAGTTTTCCAAAAATCTGTTTTGAAAATTGTAGAAAACTAGAAAAACCCTCCACACGACGTGCGTCCCGCCAATCCGGGCGACGTGGTCGCGAACCGAAGGCATCAAAAGCTGCGTAACAGCTTCGTGGTCGTGTGGGCTTTGACGGAATTCGAATTGGTCGCGTGTGCGCGACGAATTTGATGCGTATCCGTCGAAATTCCCCGTATCGGCCTCCGTGCAAATTTCTCAATTACTTTGTGCATGTTCGTCAGATCGAGACGAAACTTGTGCCATCAGGACCGTATCATTTTTCTGGTCCTGTATGCCAAGTTTGGTCCAATTTTGAGACAGTTGATCAGATCGCCGTTTTGCGGGCCCCTCGGTCCGATTCAACGGGCGATTTTGTGCACGACCCACCGGAATCCAAAATTGGACATACCGTTGGGTTCATATCGAAAAACCAGATCCGTAGACATGTAGTTTAACGACTTTAGAGACCATTGACTCTAGCACACTTTTCGGTGCAAAGCGGGTCCAACGGCGGACATCATTTTTGCCTAAAATTACTGTTTTGCCCCTGTGTCCAGAATTGGACTTAAGAACAAGCAATCCTAGCTAATTTGACTATTCTGAGACTGTTGGCATTGTCTGTTTCAGCTTTCAAAGATAGTTGTGATGACTTGGACTTCGTGGTTTATCAGTTGACTATATATTTGTTAGATCTGCGTGCAACCTCCAGGCTAGATACCTTGCCTCCCTCTACAGTTTACTTACATGCATATTTATATTATTATACAATTTATTAGTTGTTTATTTATATGTGATTTGTATATCATGCCTGCTAGTTTATATATAGCCTTATTTATTATTAGCTTTGTAGTTCATTTTGGTTTGGTTTTCTCGTGTATCGTGATTGGGTCGTGTCGTGTCATCACTTGTACTTGGACTGAGTCACATCGTGTTATAGGATTGAGTAAGTCATATCGGAACTGCTTTACCTCCTTGTCTTAAAATCTTGAAGCTAACCTGCGAGTCCACATTAGGGACGAGGGTTAGTAGTTAAGCTAACTTGCGAGCCCACACCAGGGGCGAGAGTTAGTAAGCTAACCTGCGAGTCCACATTAGGGACGAGGGTTAGTAGTTAAGCTAACTTGCGAGCCCACACCAGGGGCGAGAGTTAGTAAGCTAATCTGCGAGTCCACACTAGGGACGAGGGTTAGTAGTATATGGTTCACACCTGCGAGTCCACACTAGGGACGAGGGTGATTCTAGCCTGCGAGTCCACACTAGGGACGAGGGTTAGTAGTGTATGGTTCACACCTGCGAGTCCATACTAGGGACGAGGGTGATGCTAGCCTACGAGTCCACACTAGGGGCGAGGGCTAGTAGTTGTTCAAACCTGCGAGTCCACACTAGGGACGAGGGTTTGAGTATTCGATTGGTTATCCATTGACATCGTGATATCGTGTTCTCTTGTTCTTCTCCAGGAGTTCGTCCAGGCGTAGTGGTTCTTCCAGTCGTGTATAGTCGTATTTCGTACGAATTAGTCTTTTCCCGTTTATTTCCTGTATTTTCTTTATTGTATGATAAACTGCTAGATAGGCATGTTTTTATGTATCTTGCTATGTCCCCTGAGGACCTGATGATCTCTTCAGGTTTAGTGAGTGCATGGAGATAGCTATTAGTTCTGGATGACGGATGGGATGATACGCTTGCGGGATTCAGGTATCGTATTACATTTATTATCAGCTCGTGCTTTCATACCTATCATGAGATATCTTGTTTCCTGATTCAGTTTAGACTCTTATTACTTTATCAGAGTCTTATCGGACATATATGCTAGTGGGCTGCAGACCACGACCCATACTTGTTCATTCTTGTTTATTATTCTTATTGTGGATTGAGATATAGTTTTGCCTTGCCTTGATTAGACCCATTGCCATAGCCGTGACAGCTTTTACGTATTCGAGACGGGCTGGAGTCCGCTTGATTCGTAGCTGGCTTGCTCACGAGCTCGCGTCCAAAAAGCGGGTGCGGGTCATGACAATAATACTTCTTCAGGAACTTGCCATTGATGGGCAACATGAGCAAGTCTCCATTTTGTTTCACGAGGTGGTAAGCACCGTTGGAGAAGACAGCCTCAATGACAAATGGACCTTCCCACTTTGGCTGGAATTTGTCGGCAGTTTTGTGAGTCATAACCATCGGCCTCCGAACTTTCAGAACGAGATCGCCCACTTGAAATGTTCTGATCTTAACCTTCTTGTTGAAGGCTCTCGAGATGCGTGCTTGGTATAGCTCGATTCATTATTGAGCTAGTAGGCGCTTTTCATCCAAGGCCTCCAACTCTTGTAGACGGCGACGGTAATTATCGTCCGTCGTCAATCGATTGGTAAGGGCGACGCGGAGCGAGGGGATTTGAGTCTCCAATGGGAGAACTGCCTCACTCCCGTATACCATGGAGAATGGTGTGTTTCCGGTGGCCGTTCGGACTGTAGTACGGTATGCCCATAAGTACTCACCAAGCTTCTCATTCCAGTCGCGTTTGTTGGAAGATATGAACTTCTTGAGCAACTTGATGATGGTTTTGTTGAATGCTTCTGCCAACCCGTTCGCTGCTGGATTGTATGGCGTTGAAGAAACATTCTGGATTCGGTGTTTGTCGTAGAACCGATAGAAGGCGTGGCTCGCAAACTGCGGACCATTATCGTGGATGATCCTTCGGGACAGTCCAAAGCGATAGATGACGTGATGCTTGAGGAAGCTGATCACGTTTGAAGTCTTTACTTCTGCAAGCGGAACGGCTTTCTTCCATTTGGAGAAGTAATCTGTGATTGCGAGTATGAAGCAATGTCCTCGGGACGAAGGTGGAGTGATTGGACCGATGATGTGAAACCCATTTCTTGTGTATTAAATTATTATTAGTATTCTATTATTATTATTATAATTATTATAATTTTAGAGTGTTAAATTTATTTCAAAATTATTAACATGGATTTTTGGATTCAAACCCAGACCCGAGTCCGAACCCAGGCCTGAGCCCGAACCCAGACCCAATTTTTTTTCTAAAATCTAAACTTTGGGTTTATACATATAAAAAAATATATGATTTTGAGCCGGTCCAAATTTGGACCAGCCTTGCCCATTCAACATCTCCCCTATTATTTCTCTCCCTCTAACTTCTATACACCCCACGTTCAGATCTAACACCCCCCTTATAACTCCCAACTATCATTCACACTTCCCCACCTCCTGTTACTCTCTTGCTTTAGAGGAGAAACTCCTTCCAGAGCACATCATCTCCATCTACTCCTACAACTTCTCCCCCACCCTTTACTTAAAACCCCTTCTCCTCAACTTCTCACAGAAGGAGCAACTCACCCCACTCTCTTCTTCCTCCAAAACCCCCACTCCCTCACAACCCCTCTCTTTCCCACCCGCGAGCCACACCCCTGTGCCCCGACGCCTCCAGCGCCTTTTCGTCGGCATTCTTCGCCGGCGCAGCCTCTGAGCACCACTCCCAGCGCTGTTCCAGCGCCCCGTCGCGCCTCGGACCCCGATCCAGCATTTTCTCCGCTGTTGCCGAGCCCGGACAGCATTCCAGCGCTGTTCCGAGTTGTCGTCGCTGTTCGGAGCTCTTATTTCTTTCTCTATTTAACATCTGAGAACTCTAGCCTAGCAACCTGAGGTATAACCCCTGTTCCGCCCTTTTCTTTACAGTCTGTGATGAGAAATGGTCCCCGATTCCCCTTGGGAATTCGGTTTTAGCAACGTCGTATTTTTCCGAAACCTTCGGAAAGGTCCTGTGAATTATTTTAGGATTTCCGGAATATTTCGGGAATTGGTTTTTGGTATATTTTGGCTTCCCGGATTTTTTCGGTAGCGTTCTGTAACGTTTTTGGTTTGGAATCGGACTTCCGAAATTATTCGGGTCGTTCCAAATTTATCTGTGGATGGGTTGTGTTTATTCTATATATATATTTTTTGGGGATTCCCTGGTTTGGGATTTGCAAGAAAATTATCGGCGCTATTTCCCAGTTTTTGGGTTGACCAAAAACAGAGGAGATGCTGCCGAAATTTTCTGTAAATTCTAGATTATTTTAAAAATGAATTTAAAACGGATTTCAGAATTTTATTTAATATTTGAATTTAGATGACGACCGTATCGGTCAATGGGCCCGACTAAGTGCAAACGAAACCGGCTTCGCCCGGACGTTGAGGCATTAGCCCAGTTGAGGATTGGACCATATCTGAGACTCTATATTTTATCTTTATTTTTACTATTTAATTTTGTTTATATTTTATTCATATTTAAAGTTTAGGACTAACGGCAGTTTTGTCTTATTTCAATTTATGTAAATAAATTGTAATGGGCATAAGCCCAGCTGGCTGTGGTCTGTAACTGTATTTGGTAGCATAGATTTTGTTATTTCTGATTTTGCGAGTTTTGGTAGCGTTCGAATAAATTGAATAAAAAGGTATTTTCGTATAAAAAATTAATAAGATTTTCTCACCTAAAATCTATCAGTTTTATTATTAATTAAAAATCATGTATTTCTCTCTAAATAAGAAATTAGTTTTATATTTATAAATTATGAAAATATAAAGTTTTAATCAATTAATCTGGTATCGACGTGTTTTTCCAAATACAAAGTATAAAACGATCTTTTCCCTCGAATTAAATCAACGCACAAATAATCGTGTTTTCGTATTTTGTTAAATAAAGGCTAAAATTGACTAGGACACAACTAGAGATTGCAACTAGTATAGTAACATTGGCGACTTTGGTTCTGAGACAAGTTTCCCGAATGTAGGATTTCAAGGAAGAACCTGATTTCCCATCCTGACGTATCGACCCGTCCAGTCCAATCAACCTGAGGTAAGTACATTTCTAGTTAGTTTACAATTATTTAGTAATCGTTTTATTGCAAGTTTAAACCATGATGCAACACGAGCACTGACTGTAACTACTGTAACTATTGGGGACTGGGGGAATAGTGTAATGAGTATGACCATACTGTAACTTTACTGTAACAAATCTCATATCCTTTACTGTAACAAACCCAAGCCGGTCATATTTTATTACCTATTCACATCACAGAACTGTAACTGTTTTAAAATTGTAACTGCTTAAATTATTGATTTCAAAACTGTTTAAAAGTGCATAATTCTATTATTATTTCAATTGTCAAATTAGCATGAATTGTACTTTGCTCCCTTCTGACTGGAGACCCAACATTTTAGGTATCACTGATGATGCTTTATTCCGCAGTATTTTTTCGAGATCCCAACTAGAGGACGATGATCTCAAGACTGATGAGATGGTTGCCTAGATTTTCTTCTTCTTTTATAAATTATGATATTTGAGGAAAACAGTGTATTTCAGATGTATCTTTCATTTTATTGTAAAAAGTTTTTTTTAATTCGGAATAATAAATTTATGGCAATTATTGTGTTGTTGATATTACCTGCATGAGTGATACAGCTTACTGCCGCCGTCTCAACAACGGTACAGGCTGGGCATGATCCGATTCGACCCAAGATATTGGGACCGGGTCGTGACATGTTTTTAGTGGTGGCCCATGCAGGTCAGAACAACAACTTAGGAAAACATACCTAGAAAAAATTAGAATACTAGAACATTGATTTGTCACAAGATAGGACCGAATTATATATAAATAAATATTTTTGTTTGATTATAGACTTGTAGGCTACCTTGCTTATGTGTGCATCCTAAACCTTCCAGAGAATGGTCATTGACAAGACCAATCCTGCTGGCGATGAGGTGTCATCTCCAGATCATACCCCATCTCCTCAACCAAGACCAGGGTTTATTCCCTCGCAGCTGATTGACCGTCCCCATGATGCATCCAGTGAAGTTTTCACTACACTGGCGAATCCTATCTCTTCTCAAACTGAGTTGCATTTTCTTGGTGGAGTATCCATTCCTGTTGCTCCACCAGTACCAACAAACACCTCCCAAATGGTTGCCCTATTCCAAGAAATCCTGGAGTTCCAGAAAGCTTAAGTTGAAGCCCAGCAGGAACAGATGAATATCACGAGAGAAGACATGAAAAATGTCAATGATGTAGCCTTAGCTATCTTAAATCAAGTTGGAGCGGAACCTTGTCTTAGGAGGGATACCCCTGAACCTAGAAGATATTTGAGACCTATCCGGCAGTCATAGCGTAAGAAGCTATTGGTTTGTGACTACTGTAAAAGGCTTGGTCACCAAGCCAATATTTGTCGCAAGAGATTGGGGAAATGTTTGGTATGTGGATCTGCTGAACATCGGGTAAAGGACTGCACTTATCTTTCCATCAAACCAGAGCACATATCCCAGCAATACCTGTTAGGCCACAACCTAGGGGCTCTTCCTATCCAGCAGACCTTGTCTCCTACTATAAGGCATGATGCAGACTCGATGTTCATAGAAGAGAAAGCAGTTGGAGACTGCTAATGCAAGAGCCAGAACCATGAAGATTAGTACCTAGGACTGCTGAATAGCATTATTTATTGTCATAAGAGGTTGTAACAGGATGTCCTTGGATCAATCATGAGAGTTTTGCTATAATTCTCCACATGAATAAACTTCTTAGTTACACCTTTATGGTAGATGTTTTCCTTGATAGTCTTCCCGGATTACCCCAGATCTAGACATAGAATTCACTTTTGACCTAGTCTCCGGCTCTCCCCTATTTCTAAGGGATGCTACAGAGTCAACCTGAAGGAGGCCAAGAAGATGAAGGACCAGATCAATGAACTGAAGGCTCTGGGATTCATTCGAGATGGAGCTTCACCCTGGGGAGCACCTGTCTTGTTTGTACCCAAGAAGGACGGAACAGTACGGATGTACATCGACTACCGGGCATTGAACAATATCACCATCAAGAACAAGTACCCTTCGTCCTGGATCGATGAACTATTTAATCTATTGAGCGGAGCCATGGTGTTTTCGAAGTTTGATCTTACATCTGGCTACCATCGGATCAGATTCAGGAAAGAAGATATTCCCAAGACAGCATTCAACATCAAGTATGTGCAGTTTGAATTCTTGGTCATGCCGTTTGGACTGACGAATGCTCCTGCGGTGTTCATGAACCTTATGAACAAGGTTTTCCATGAATACCTAGATCAAATGTTGTTGTCGTCATCGATGACATTCTGATCTATTCAAAGACGGAAGAGGAGCACGAGGAGCACCTCAGGAAATTATGAAAATTTTGAGGAAGGAGAAGCGGAGAAGGAATTTCGGTGGATCCGAAGAAGATAGTCGTTGTTGAGAAGTGGTCTACCCCAAGCTCAGTTGCTGAAATCAGGAGTTTTTTGGGCTTGGCTGGCTACTACCGGAAGTTCGTAAAGGATTTTGCCAGAATTGCTGAGCCGATGACGAAGCTCACTCGAAAGAATGAAGAGTTCATCTGGACGGAAGATTGCCAAGCATCATTCGAGGAGCTGAAGAAGAGACTTACCACTGCACCAATCCTTGCGCTACCCGCAGGAACTGGTGGTTGCTCAATCTACAGTGATGCTCAGGTAAAGGACTGGGTTGCGTTCTTCAACAATATGAAAAGTGATTGCTTTTGCATCTAGGCAATTACGGACTCATGAGAAGAACTATCCCACACATGATTTAGAGCTTGCAGCGATGATATTTGCATTGAAGTTATGGAAGCATTACCTCTATGGAGAGAGAGTGGAAATATACACAGACCACAAAAGTCTGAAGTATGTTTTCACTCAGAGGGAGCTGAACATGAGGCAAAGAAGGTGGCTGGAACTGATGAAGGATTTTGACATCAATCTACAGTACCACCCGGGTAAGGCTAATGTGGTCGCAGATGTACTTAGTCGATACCCTATGGTAATGTTTTTGACCAAGGAGCGACACCTGTTAGAGAACATCGAGAAGCTTGGACTGGTAATTTTACTGCCTGGAAGGAAGGAGCTGGATGCTGATCCATTGTTGATGAAGTTGCAAGTGAGCTCGAGTCTGATGGACAAAATCAAGGAGACGCAGTTTCAAGACGAAATACTTTGCAAACTTAGAGATCAAGTGCTGGCAGGGACACTTGAAGGATTCTCAATCGTCAGCGACGGAGCACTGAAGAATGGTATGAGGCTCTGCGTACCAACTGGCGAACTGAGGAACGAGCTGATGCAAGAAGCGCACCAGTCGCAGTATTCCATACACCCAGGAGCCAACAAAATGTACCGGGATATGCGAACTATAGTATGGTGGTACAGAATGAAGAAGGATGTATCCAGGTATGTGGCAAGATGTTTAATTTGTCAGCAAGTTAAAGCTAGCAGGCAGAGACCAGCAGGACTATTGCAGCCGCTTGACATTCCGGAGTAGAAATGGGAGCACATAACAATGGATGTTATGTCGGGACTGCCTCGATCCCAAGGAAGGAAGGATGCCATTTGGGTTGTCGTGGACCGACTGACCAAGTCAGCTCACTTTATCCTCTTCAAGGTTGGTCTATCCACCGAGAAGTGGGCAGCACTGTGCATGCGGCACATCTACCAGATTCATGGAGTTCTGGTAAGTATCGTATCTGACAAAGATACTAGATTTACCTCTCACTTTTGGAAGAGTTTGTATGACAGTCTGGGAACACAACTGAAGTTCAGCGCCGCCTACCACCCCCAGACTGACGGGCAATCAGAGAGAACAATCCAGACGGTAGAAGATATGCTGAGATCCTGCGTCCTGGAATTTGGAGGGTCTTGGGAAGACCACTTGCACTTGGTAGAGTTCTCTTACAACAACAGCTACCAAGCTAGCATCGGGATGACACCGTTCGAGGCACTCTATGGACGTCGTTGCCGCACTCCACTTGCTTGGGACGATATCGGAGAACGAGTGTTGCTTGGACCTGAGATGGTGACCGAAGCAGCAGAGAAGGTAAGGATGATCAGAGACAAGCTCAGGATTGCCCAAGACGGACAGAAGCATTGGGTTGATAGTAGTCGTCGACCAGTGAAGTTTGAAGAAGGAGATAGCGTTTCTGTGAAGTTTTCTCCTACCAGAGGAACAATCAGTTTTGACGGAGCTGGGGATTGAGGCCAGGTACATCAGGCCATTTCAAGTTTAAGACGAGTCGGAAGTAGCGTACCGGTTAGCTCTACCAGCTAATCTTGAGAGTGTGCACAATGTCTTCTACGTATCACAGCTCAGACGCTACATTCCGGATCCGAGTCACATATTGGATAATTCAGAGCTGAAGATTGGACTCAATCTTTCAGTGCCAGAGAAACCAGTTGCAAGCGTAGTCAGAAGTGAGAAGAAGATCAGAATTTGAGCCATCACATAAACTCCTACTTCTTATCTTTTCGTTCTAAACTTGACTAATGCAACTAAGTTAGCCTAGTTTTGCAAGATATTTCTTTTTTCAAGCTTGATCATGATAGTATTTTATTGGGTGCACCCACTAATATATTGTCTAACCAGGACCGGTGCATGATGGTCTAATCAACCTCGTGTACTTTGGTTCGCTTTTGTATTTTTTTCTGCATGGATGATATCATAAATAAAATTTGTCCCTAAACCGTCTCATCCACGACTGCCTTGGAAATTTTTATTGTTGGACCTGAGTTACGGGCGTAGTACCCGTACCTGTTTGATTCTCCTACCCTGCCTTTAATTTCGAGGACAAAATTTTTTAAGGAAGGAAGATTGTGAAACCCATTTCTTGTGTATTAAATTATTATTAGTATTCTATTATTATTATTATAATTATTATGATTTTAGAGTGTTAAAATTATTTCAAAATTATTAACATGGATTTTTGGATTCAAACCCAGACCCGAGTCCGAACCCAGGCCTGAGCCCTAACCCAGACCCAATTCTTTTTCTAAAATCTGAACTTTGGGTTTATATATATATATAAAAAAAATATATGATTTTGAGCCGGTCCAAATTTGGACCAGCCTTGCCCATTCAACCTCTCCCCTATTATTTCTCTCCCTCTAACTTCTATACACCCCACGTTCAGATCTAACACCCCCCTTATAACTCCCAACTATCATTCACACTTCCCCACCTCCTGTTACTCTCTTGCTTTAGAGGAGAAACTCCTTCCAGAGCACATCATCCCCATCTACTCCTACAACTTCTCCTCCACCCTTTACTTAAAACCCCTTCTCCTCAACTTCTCACAGAAGGAGCAACTCACCCCACTCTCTTCTTCCTCCAAAACCCCCACTCCCTCACAACCCCTCTCTCCCCCACCCGCGAGCCACACCCCTGTGCCCCGACGCCTCCAGCGCCTTTTCGTCGGCATTCTTCGCCGGCGCAGCCTCTGAGCACCACTCCCAGCGCTGTTCCAGCGCCCCGTCGCGCCTTGGACCCCGATACAGCGTTTTCTCCGCTGTTGTCGAGCCCGGACAGCATTCCAGCGCTGTTCCGAGTTGTCGTCGCTGTTCGGAGCTCTTATTTCTTTCTCTATTTAACATCTGAGAGCTCTAGCCGAGCAACCTGAGGTATAACCCCTGTCCCGCCCTTTTCTTTACAGTCTGTGATGAGAAATGGTCCCCGATTCCCCTTGGGAATTCGGTTTTAGCGACGTCGTATTTTTTCGGAACCTTCGGAAAGGTCCTGTGGATTATTTTAGGATTTCTGGAATATTTCGGGAATTGGTTTTTGGTATATTTTGGCTTCCCGAATTTTTCCGGTAGCGTTCTGTGACGTTTTTGGTTTGGAATCGGACTTCCGAAATTATTCGGGTCATTCCGAATTTATCTGTGGATGGGTTGTGTTTATTCTGTATTTATATTTTTTGGGGATTCCCTGGTTTGGGATTTGCAGGAAAATTATCGGCACTATTTCCCAGTTTTTGGGTTGACCAAAAACAGAGGAGATGCTGCCGGATTTTTCCGTAAATTCTAGATTATTTTAAAAATGAATTTAAAACGGATTTCGGAATTTTATTTAATATTTGGATTTGGGTGACGACCGTATCGGTCAATGGGCCCGGCTAAGTGCAAATGAAATCGGCTTCGCCCGGACGTTGAGGCATTAGCCCAGTTGAGGATTGGACCATATCTGAGACTCTATATTTTATCTTTATTTTTACTATTTAATTTTGTTCATATTTTATTCATATTTAAAGTTTAGGAGTAACGGCAGTTTTGTCTTATTTCAATTTATGTAAATAAATTGTAATGGGCATAAGCCCAGCTGGCTGTGGTCTGTAACTGTATTTGGTAGCATAGATTTTGTTATTTTTGATTTTGCGAGTTTTGGTAGCGTTCGAATAAATTGAATAAAAATGTATTTTTGTATAAAAAATTAATAAGATTTTCTCACCTAAAATCTATCAGTTTTATTATTAATTAAAAATCATGTATTTCTCTCTAAATAAGAAATTAGTTTTATACTTATAAATTATGAAAATACAAAGTTTTAATCAATTAATCTGGTATCGACGTGTTTTTCCAAATACAAAGTATAAAACGATCTTTTCCCTCGAATTAAATCAACGCACAAATAATCGTGTTTTCGTGTTTTGTTAAATAAAGACTAAAATTGACTAGGACACAACTAGAGATTGCAACTAGTATAGTAACATTGGCGACTTTGGTTCTGAGACAAGTTTCCCGAATGTAGGATTTCAAGGATGAACCTGATTTCCCATCCTGACGTATCGACCCGTCCAGTCCAATCAACCTGAGCCAAGTACATTTCGTGTTAGTTTAGAATTATTTAGTAATCATTTTATTGCAAGTTTAAACCACGATGCAACACGAGCACTAACTGTAACTACTGTAACTATTGGGGACTGGGGGAATAGTGGAATGAGTATGACCATACTGTAACTTTACTGTAACAAATCCCATATCCTTTACTGTAACAAACCCAAGCCGGTCATATTTCATTACCTATTCACATCACAGAACTGTAACTGTTTTAAAACTGTAACTGCTTAAATTATTGATTTCAAAACTGATTAAAAGTGCATAATTCTATTATTATTTTAATTATCAAATTAGCATGAATTGTACTTTGCTCCCTCCTGACTGGAGACCCAACATTTTAGGTATCACTGATGATGCTTTATTCCGCGGTATTTTTTCGAGATCCCAACTAGAGGACGATGATCTCAAGACTGATGAGCTGGTTGCCTAGATTTTCTTCTTCTTTTATAAATCATGATGTTTGAGGAAAATAATGTATTTCAGATGTATCTTTCATTTTATTGTAAAAAGTTTTTTTTAAATTCGGAATAATAAATTTGTGGCAATTATTGTGTTGTTGATATTACCTGCATGAGTGATACAGCTTACTGCCGCCGTCTCAACAACGGTGCAGGCTGGGCATGATCCGATTCGACCCAAGATATTGGGACCGGGTCGTGACAGATGATGTCCATTTCCCATGCTTCGAATGGCCAGGACGCCACTATCGGATGTAGAAACTCGGATGGCTGATGGATGAAATTTACGTGGACTTGACAGGCTTTGCACTTTTTTGCATAGTCTATCGCATCTGCTACCATCGTGGGCCAGTAATATCCCGTCCGACGAAGACGGTCTTGTAATTTTGGACCAGGCTGATGGGCCCCGCAGACACCGTCATGAGCTTCGCGTACGGCTTCTTTGGCTTCTGTATTTGATAGACACCAAAGCAGTAATCCATCGTAGGATCGTCGATACAGCATTTTCGTCTCTGTATCATAGAAGAATCTGAGGAAACGCCTTCTGATAGAGGTGGCCTCCTTTGGGTTTTCGGACAAGATGCCATAGACAACAAAGTCTATAAATGGCTGTCTCCAGTCTGGTGTTTTGTCAACCGTCTGAGCAGAATGACTCACCGCAAACTGAATGTTATTCTTGGGACAGACCATGTCACGCCCCAGAACCTGAATACTGGAGAGCGGGGGCAGACATAGCCAGCTACGTATATCGAAGTGCAACCCACCTCGCTATACGGTCACGGCTGTCTAGGATACATGAGGGTTTATCTACAAGCCAGCAGTCTCTTAAGGTCATGAACAAGCCTAGTGTCTCAATCACAAGCAAGTAAGTAAAAGTTACAAGATGTATGATCATTAAATATACAATAGTAAGGCGTCCCAAACATTACATATTCAGCTGATCATGAAGCTAATCGTTACAAAATGTTAGGACTAGCAAGAGTTTAGTCACACATGATCAACCCTAGGATCTGTTAATCATGTTACAGCCCGTAGGCAGACAGTAAGTAAAGTGCAATCGAGCTAAACAGGTGCTCGTCGGCTAAACGCCTCAAAAGAATATATTTTTTTTACAATAAAGTGGGAGATCAAAAATAAATCCACTCGTTGCCAGGGTTCCGTCTAGTGGCCACCATCTGGCTGGAAGGTCGGTAGATCCTCTAGAGCTGCTCCAAATTCTGGCCACACAAAACCAGCTGGGTCAGACCCCAGAAAGAGCAAGTGCCACAAAGGAAGCTTCACTTAGGAACTAAAACCAGCAATCAGCACAAGATATAAATAAAAGTAAGAACTGGAAATAAAGAAAATACATCAGGATGATATACGACGAGATAACCATGGAACTATTCAGATAACCAGGTTACAACCCGTAAACCAAACAAGGACCGGGGTTGTAACCCTTCGTCTGAACAGAACTTGGAATTCTCACCATTTATCGGTAAAATAAATACAGGCATTCTGGTCATGCGGTAATCGAGAACAGGATCAGGACAAGACTAGACTGGTTAGACTCCATCCAATCATTTCACGGCCAAGCAAGAACTACGGCTTGATACTTTAACTAACTAGGGTTGTCACAAGCCTAATTACTAACAAGATGCAATGAGATTATTCCACAGCCACAAGCCCTGCAGACCATCCAGGTTACCCGGGTTAAAAGATTAGGGTTGAATTCAGGTGGGTACATCGTCCAGGAAACGAATGTACCCTTAGGTAGCTTGAAGGGTGCAACATATGACAGTGTGCTGGAAATGTGCCCTACTCGACGGCAGGCTACAGATCCCAAGGCGTGCCCAGGTAACGGGATTGTCTGTAGCTGGGAGATCTCTTCATGACTAATGTATTAATCTAGTTATTAGCCTTAGTCCATTTCAGTAGGTACTCCTGACCGTGGTACTCAGGATCTCCTCCTAGACATGATGCAAGACAGGACTGGATTATTTGTACAAGCACAATCGCCCACGGTGTCCAGGATTAATTATACAGGTCATGTCATATCAGGTAGCCGTCGCAACAGCTTGTCAAGATATATCATGTCAGATTATCATGCCAAGTGTACTTGTCAGGAGTGCGCCACGACGGGCCACTATCAGGTCATGTCAGGTTATTATGTCAGGAGTGTACCACTACGGGTCACTATCACGTCATGCTCAGGTATCATTAAACATATTAAATAAATCCATGATTTTCAAGTTCATGACAAAAGGCGTAAGGATATAAAATGGGCATAAAATATCTAATAAAGGAGTTACAAAACATGGACAAATAAGGATAAATAATAGTACATAGGGCTATTGGAAGTCATGCGGCTCAGGCATATACGGCAGGAAAGGAGGAGGCGCATGCGGCTCAAATAGGAGCCCATGCAGCTCAGGAGAGGTGAGCATATACGGCTAGGTTTAATCGGGGTCATGCGGCCCGGACTCAGAAGCCCATGCGGCCAGATCGGGGGGGAGGGGGTTCTTATGCGGCTCGAGGATCAGGGCCTATGCTGCTCGGGGATCCAGACAGTCATGCTGCTGAGAGGACTCGAGTCCTCATGCGGCAGCAAGTGACTGGGGTCTATGCGGCTAGGAGAGCAATGCCTATGCGGCTCAACTGAGTTGAGTCCGTTGCGGCCAGGGTCAATACAGGTTCATGCGGCTGGGACTGCACGCTCATGTGGCTCAGTCTGAACAAGGCTTATGCGGCCCAATTACTTGCCGCATGAAGATTCATGCGGTCAAGTACTCAAACAAGTCTTATGCGGCAAGCAAGTCTTATGCGGCTAGGAAGGACTTTCCATGCGGCTGAGCTCGAACGAGTCTCATGCGGCTGGAAAGGCCATGCGGCCAGAGACTTGCCGCATGAGGATTCATGCGGTCAAGTACTGCTCTTCTTCTCCACTTGTCTGAGAAGAAGAGCCAAGCAACCATGGCTTCCAAACTACACAAAACCTTCATCCGGAGCCCAAATCGGAACTTCCTTAGGTCAAAATGGGGTAGAACGAGATTTTCTACAACATGGAACCATCAAAACTAGAAAATAACAAGATTAAGTAGATCAAAACCCAAGAAATCCGAAAATAAAGTAAATATAGATCTACAAGAATCTAGCCATGGAAAGTGAAAAGGCCAAGTTCTAAAGTTAGTCCAAATGCTGTAAGGAAGAGAATGAAGCAATAAAATTGGAGTTCCTCCATGAAGCAAGTTACACTTGCCTAGACCTCTCTCTCCTCTCTCTGGTAGGTAAGGAAGTAAATGAGGAAGAAGAAGATGATAAATGAAGAGAGAGAATAGAGAGAATGGATTAATAAAGGGGTTGGTGGTGGTAGGTAGGGGGTTCACCATATAAAACCAATCCCAAACCAAACCCACATAAACCAAACCGAACCAAGCCAATGAAATACAAATGCAAAAATAAACCAAGCTAGGAACAAGATAAAATATGTACACGTATTACGAAATACGTAATACGAACAACAGGCATTACAACTCTACCCTCCTTAAAAGAATTTCCTCCTCGGAATTTAATCAAGAGGCTAGACGAGCAATGACAAGCTACATTAATCACATGCAAGCTATACTAGGTAATCAATCAATCATGCAAGCAAGGAATCGAAGGTATGAGGCATAAGAAAGACATTATACCTCACGAGTCAAACAAGTCGGGATATCGCGATCGGATATCATCCTCATGCTCCCACGTTAACTTCCCCAAAGAGTGTTGACCCCAAGCAACTCGGACTAACTTGATAGTCTTGTTCTTGAGGATCTTCTCTCTCCGGTCCAATATAGACACGGGCCTCTCCTCATACGAAAGGTTGGTACCAACAACCAATTCCGAATGATCCAGGACATGGCTTGGGTCTGGGATATACCGTCATAATTGGGATACATGGAACACGTCATGCACCTCGCTTAGCGACGGCGGAAGAGCGAGACGATAGGATATATCTCCTACTCGCTCTAAAATATCAAACGGTCCTATATACCTAGGACTAAGCTTTCCCCGTACGCCGAAACGAATGACGCCACGGTTAGGTGAAATCCTCAGGAATACATGGTCGTCGACCGAAAACTCGAGAGGATGCCGATGAGAATCGGCCCAATGGCGCTGGCGATCTTGGGCAACTCGAAGATGATCCCGGACTCTTCTGACCACTTCAACTGTCTGGGCAATCATTTTTGGACCGAGCATCTCTCTCTCTCTCCAACATCATCCCAGGCTAGCGGGGATCTGCACTTCCTACCATACAGTACCTCGAACGGTGCCATCTGGATACTGGCCTGGAAACTATTATTGTACGAGAATTCCACCAGGTGCAAGTGATCTTCCCATGAACCATCGAAGTCAAGTGTGCAAGACGGCAACATGTCTTCAAGAGTCTGGATCGTGCACTCTGACTGGCCATCTGTCTGTGGGTGATATACTGAACTGAACTGGAGACGAGTCCCCAAACTCTCTTACAAGCTACGCCAAAAGTGCGACGTAAATCTGGAATCTCGGTCCGAGGTAATATTGGCTGGCACTCCGTGCAACCTGACAATCTGCCTGAGATACATCTCTGCTAACTGAGCGGTCGACTGACCAACTCTGAACGGGAGAAAATGAGCCACCTTCGTGAGCCGATCAACAATAACCCAGATAGCATCTCTACAAGCTGGGGATCTAGGTAATCCAGTTACGAAATCCATGGTCACATGCTCCCACTTCCATTCTGGAATCGACAAGGGCTGAAGAAGTCCAGCCGGTCTCTGATGTTCAGCTTTGACTTGTTGGCAAACCAAACATCGAGAGACAAACCGAGCTATCTCCCGCTTCATGTCATTCCACCAGAAGTGCTGACGGATATCACGGTACATCTTTGTACTGCCAAGATGGATGGAATACTGCGAACTGTGCGCTTCTGACATGATCTCCTGTCTGATATCTCCACTAGGTACACAAAGACGATTACCATGTCGAAGTGTACCATCCTCATGAATGCATAACTCTGGCCTTCATCCTGCCTCACACTCTGCTCTGAGTCGCTGAAGCTTGGAATCTGCTGACTGCGCCATCCGGATCCTCTCGACTATAGTGGACTGAACTTGCATACTGGCTATCAATGCCACACTGGAAGGGAGAACAATTTTAATACCCATCTTCTGAAGATCTGCTAACAGCTCTGGTTGTGCTGTTAGGAAATAAACTCCGACTCTCCTGCTCAATGCATCCGCAATAACATTGGCCTTCCCAGGATGATACTGCAGGTTGACATCATAATCCACAAGTAGCTCTAGCCATCTCCTCTGACGCATGTTAAGATCCTTCTGAGAGAAAACATACTTCAGGATCTTGGGATCGGTGAAAATCTCCACCCTATCTCCATACAAATAGTGCCTCTATAACTTAAGTGCAAATACTACTGCTGCCAGCTCAAAGTCATGGGTTGGGTAATTCCTCTCATGATCACGAAGTTGTCATGATGCATAAGCTATCACCTTCCCATGTTGCATCAGAACACATCCTAGGCCTCTGCCTGAAGCATCACAGTACACTGAGAATCCTCCGGTCCCATCTGGAAGCGTAAGAATAGGAGCTGTTATCAGGCCTCGCTTCAACTGCTCAAAAGAACTCTGAAACTCTGCTGTCCAAGCAAACTGCGCATCCTTGCGGGTTAACTACGTCAATGGCGCTGAAATTCGAGCAAAATCTGAAACAAACCGTCGGTAGTAGCCGGCCAATCCAAGGAAACTACGAACTTCTGCAACTGTGCTGGACAATGGCCATGACTCAATAGCCACAATCTTCTGGGGATCTACTTCTACTCCTCCTCGAGTGATGATATAACCCAAGTACGAAATGCGATCGAGCCAGAACTCGTATTACTGAACTTGGCATATAACTGGTGCTCTCTGAGGATCTGAAGAACTATACGGAGATGCTGCTCATGCTCCGCCTCACTTTTGCTGTAGACCAGGATGTCATCCAAGAACACAATCACAAACTGATCCAAGTAAGGCATGAAGATACGATTCATGAGGTCCATGAATACTGCCGGCGCATTGGTCGCTCCAAAAGGCATAACAAGGAACTCCCAATGGCCATATCTTGATCTAAAAGCTGTCTTCGGGATGTCCTGCTCTCTGACTCTGATCTGGTGATATCCTGAACGCAAGTCGATCTTCGAAAATACTGATGCCCCCTTGAGTTGATCAAACAAGTCATCTATCCTCGAAAGAGGGTATCTATTCTTGATTGTCACTGAGTTCAAGGTATGATAATCAACACATAACCTGGACGTACCATCCTTCTTTTTCACAAGAAGCATCGGGGCTCCCCAAGGCGATCCACTAGCACGAATGAATCCCTTGGTTCTAAGTTCTTTAATCATCTTGTACAAGATCTCCAACTCTGACGGTGCCATCCTGTAGACTCTCTCTGACATTGGGGCTGTCCCGGGAATCAAGTCTATAGTGAACTCGATCTCCCGCTCCGGAGGCATACCTGGAAGCTCTTCTGGAAAAACATCTGGAAACTCCTCGACTACCCTGGGCAACTGAACTGCTGCTACTGCCATCCGCAATATTGGAGGAGATGACTCAACTTCACCTCGGGAAAAGAAAAACTCTGGCTCGCCTGGAATGCTAAAAACAACCCTGCCGGTATGGCAGTCTATTCTAGCATACTGGTTCCTCAACCAATCCATCCCTAAGACCACATCATAATCGGCCATCGGGAATTCTATCAATCTAGCGTAGAACTCTCTACCGCTAACTACGATCCGACACGAGGAAAACACTCTATCTACTCCCACAAGTTCGTTACCAGTAAGTATATTGAGCCTTACTGATAATGACTCGGGCTCCAATCCTACC
Source organism: Iris pallida (assembly GCA_029216955.1). Classification (NCBI taxonomy): domain Eukaryota; kingdom Viridiplantae; phylum Streptophyta; class Magnoliopsida; order Asparagales; family Iridaceae; genus Iris; species Iris pallida. The sequence continues at coordinate 21,132,322 of JANAVB010008400.1, read as the reverse complement.
CGTGTCGCGAATCGTGCAGACATAAAAGAATGCGATGCACCAGAATCAAATAAAGCTGAAACTGGAAAGGAGTTAACGAGAATAGTACCTGCCACTACCTCTCCTGGTGCCAATCCTTCCTCTGCGGTCATCACCATAGCCTGACCGTGCCCTCGGGGTGCTGGTCCCCTCTGCTGAAATCCTCGCTGCCTGCTCTGACTCTGGGCTTGGGCCTGAGCATACTGCTGGGGGTTCTGCTGCTGGAATACTGGAGACTGAGGCAACAAGGGCCTCGGCAATGGGTACTGCTGCTGCTGCTAGACCGGTGCTGGTCCTCTCACCAAAGAGCTAGAAAGGTTGGACGATGAGGAACCATCCCTATTCGGGCAGGATCCAACCCTATGGTCTGGTGCTCCATAAGCCAGGCACAATCCCTGCGCCCTGCAACATTCTGCCATCACATGGCCTGGCTTCCCACAATGAGAACATCCCACTACGGAAGATTGCTTCTGCTTCTGCTGCTGCTGAGGGTGCGTCGGGATGGAATGCTGAACCGATGTTACTGAGGCCACCTGTCTTGGAGCTCCAATAGTCAAGGCCCTGGCTGCCGGGGCTGGTGCTGAAGACTGATTCATCTGGCCATGGGATCTCTTCCGACCTCCGGCCCTATCCACAATCCTCTGAGAGGTATACTCATGCCTCCGGGCTGCTCTCAAGACTGCATCAAAAGTCTGATGCTCAAACTGCTCCACTGCCAATAAGATCTCCAGATGAAGTCCTTGCTGGAATTGCTGGGCTCTATCATACTCGGTTGCCACCAAGGTGGGAGCAAACCGACTGAGTCTGGAAAACTCGGCCGCATATCCGTCGACCGTCCTGCCTCCTTGCTTCAGATTGGTGAACCTCGTCTACAGATCATACCGAGCCACACCATCGAAATACTTGGTCTGGAATCTCTCTCTGAATACTGCCCAAGAAATGGGTGCCACTATCCCAACGGCCTGAGCTGTCCACCAGCTGCGGGCAAGATCTAACAACTACAGGCGCACAACGGCCACCTTCTCGTTCTCTGGGGTCCTGGCTGCTTCGAGAATTACCTCAGTGTCCTGAAGCCAAGCATCTGCTGCGATAGCATCTTCACTACCGTCAAAGAACGGAGGGTTCAAGCGCTTGAAGCTGTTGGCCGCGCTGTTACCCTGATGACCTCCTCTGGTCAGAGCATCCGCCACTGCCTGTTGCAAGGCATCTCTACGACGATCTTGAGAAGCTATCAAGGTCCTGACGAGTCCTACTAATGTGACATCATCAGGTTCGACAGGCTGAACTGGCTGAACTGGGGGCTCTTCTCCAATAGGCTCGACTCTGGTGGCTACTCCGGAGTGCTGGACTTGATCTCCAGGTTGCTGCTGGTCCGCGGGAGGTGCTCCGTCTTGCTGGTCGGTAGGACCACGAACAATGCCGCTGAAGAAGACGACATAGGAAACAATAAGGAAGGACCAGGACAGATCAACGATACAAGCATATGATCAGGACAAGGATCCAGGGATTCAGAAGATACGAGCAGAGATCAAGGACGAATACTGATTGAGACATCTATTCGGAAAACCCTCACATATCTTGATTTACAAGACCTACATGGGCCACCACTTAAACCATGTCACGCCCCAGAACCTGAATACTGGAGAACGGGGGCAGACATAGCCAGCTACGTATATCAAAGTGCAACCCACCTCGCTATACGGTCACGGCTGTCTAGGATACATGAGGGTTTATCTACAAGCCAGCAGTCTCTTAAGGTCATGAACAAGTCTAGTGTCTCAATCACAAGCAAGTAAGTAAAAGTTACAAGATGTATGATCATTAAATATATAATAGTAAGGCGTCCCAAACATTACATATTCAGCTGATCATAAAGCTAGTCGTTACAAAATGTTAGGACTAGCAAGAGTTTAGTCATACATGATCAACCCTAGGATCTGTTAATCATGTTACAGCCCGTAGGCAGACAATAAGTAAAGTGCAATCGAGCTAAACAGGTGTTCGTCGGCTAAACGCCTCAAAAGAATATTTTTTTTACAATAAAGTGGGAGATCAAAAATAAACCCACTCGTTGCCAGGGTTCCGTCTAGTGGCCACCATCTGACTGGAAGGTCGGTAGATCCTCTGGAGCTGCTCCAAAATCTGGCCACACAAAACCAGCTGGGTCAGACCCCAGAAAGAGCAAGTGCCACAAAGGAAGCTTCACTTAGGAACTAAAACCAGCAATCAGCACAAGATATAAATAAAAGTAAGAACTGGAAGTAAAGAAAATACATCAGGATGATATATGACGAGATAACCATGGAACTATTCAGATAACCAGGTTACAACCCGTAAACCAAACAAGGACCGGGGTTGTAACCCTTCGTCTGAACAGAACTTGGAATTCTCACCATTTATCGGTAAAATAAATACAGGCATTCTGGTCATGCGGTAATCTAGAACAGGATCAGGACAAGACTAGACTGGTTAGACTCCATCCAATCATTTCACGGCCAAGCAAGAACTACGGCTTGATACTTTAACTAACTAGGGTTGTCACAAGCCTAATTACTAACAAGATGCAATGAGATTATTCCACAGCCACAAGCCCTGCAGACCATCCAGGTTACCCGGGTTAAAAGATTAGGATTGAATTCAGGTGGGTACATCGTCCAGGAAACGAATGTACCCTTAGGTAGCTTGATGGGTGCAACACATGACAGTGTGCTGGAAATGTGCCCTACTCGACGGCAGGCTACAGATCCCAAGGCGTGCCCAGGTAACGGGATTGCCTGTAGCTGGGAGATCTCTTCATGACTAATGTATTAATCTAGTTATTAGCCTTAGTCCATTTCAGTAGGTACTCCTGACCGTTGTACTCAGGAGTCCCCTCCTAGACATGATGCAAGACAGGACTGGATAATTTGTACAAGCACAATTGCCCATGGTGTCCAGGATTAATTATACAGATCATGTCATGTCAGGTAGCCGTCGCAACAGCTTGTCAAGATATATCATGTCAGGTTATCATGCCAAGTGTACTTATCAGGAGTGCGCCACGACGGGCCACTATCAGGTCATGTTAGGTTATTATGTCAGGAGTGCACCACTACGGGTCACTATCACGTCATGCTCAAGTATCATTAAACATATTAAATAAATCCATGATTTTCAAGTTCAAGATAAAAGGCGTAAGGATATAAAATGGGCATAAAATATCTAATAAAGGAGTTACAAAACATGGGCAAATAAGGATAAATAATAGTACACAGGGCTATTGGAAGTCATGCGGCTCAGGCATATGCGACAGGAAAGGAGGAGGCGCATGCGGCTCAAATAGGAGCCCATGCGGCTCAGGAGAGGTGAGCATATACGGCTAGGTTTAATCGGGGTCATGCGGCCCGGACTCAGAAGCCCATGCGGCCAGATCGGGGGGGGGGGGGTTCTTATGCGGTTCGAGGATCAGGGCCTATGCGGCTCGGGAATCCAGACAGTCATGCGGCTGAGAGGACTCGAGTCCTCATGCGGCAGCAAGTGACTGGGGTCTATGCGGCTATGAGAGTAATGCCTATGCGGCTCAACTGAGTTGAGTCCGTTGCGGCCAGGGTCAATACAGGTTCATGCGGCTGGGACTGCACGCTCATGCGGCTCAGTCTGAACAAGGCTTATGCGGCCCAATTACTTGTCGCATGAGGATTCATGCGGTCAAGTACTCAAGCAAGTCTTATGCGGCAAGCAAGTCTTATGCGGCTATGAAGGACTTTCCATGCGACTGAGCTCGAACGAGTCTCATACAGCTGGAAAGGCCATACGGCCAGAGACTTGCCGCATGAGGATTCATGCGGTCAAGTACTGCTCTTCTTCTCCACTTGTCTGAGAAGAAGAGCCAAGCAACCATGGCTTCCAAACTACACAAAACCTTCATCCGGAGCCCAAATCGAAACTTTCTTAGGTCAAAATGGGGTAGAACGAGATTTTCTACAATATGAAACCATAAAAACTAGGAAATAACAAGATTAAGTAGATCAAAACCCAAGAAATCCAAAAATAAAGTAAATATAGATCTACAAGAATCTAGCCATGGAAAGTGAAAAGGCCAAGTTCTAAAGTTAGTCCAAATGCTGTAAGGAAGAGAATGAAGCAATAAAATTGGAGTTCCTCCATGAAGCAAGTTGCACTTGCCTAGACCTCTCTCTCCTCTCTCTGGTAGGTAAGGAAGTAAATGAGGAAGAAGAAGATGATAAATGAAGAGAGAGAATAGAGAGAATGGATTAATAAAGGGGTTGGTGGTAGTAGGTAGGGGGTTCACCATATAAAACCAATCCCAAACCAAACCTACATAAACCATACCGAACCAAGCCAATGAAATGCAAATGCAAAAATAAACCAAGCTAGGAACAAGATAAAATACGTACACGTATTCCGAAATACGTAATACGAACAACAGGCATTACAGACCAGTTCATGGCCTATCATATCTACCGAGTGATGAGCATAGTTCGGAACTGATAGGGAAGCGGCAAGGCCGACTAAGGCATCGGCTTCGATATTTTGGAGTCTGGGAACGTGTTCTATGAAGAACCCTTCGAACAACGAAATGATGCTGATCGCCGTTTGGTGATAGGGGATCATGTCTTCATGGCGGACTTCATATGAACCCCGGATCTGATTGACGATTAACTGCGAGTCGCCGTATGCTTCAAGGTATTCTACCCCCAGTTCCTTTGCAAGTCGGAGGCCAATGACCAAAGCATTGTACTCGATCACAATGTTTGAACAGGGCTCCGTGAGGGAATAAGCCTGATTGATCACCAACCCAGAGGAAGAAATCAGCACCACTCCGACTCCAACGATGATGTTGCCCTTGGGTCCAGTTCTGGAAGTGTCGTCGAAGAACATTCGCCATATGGTATCATGAGAGGCCACATGTGAGTCGGCAACCTCATCTGGAATCTCTTCGTATATCCTGGTTGACTCCGAACCTGGATGGACTGCTAAAAAGTCTGCCAGAGCTTGACCTTTAACAGCCTTTTATGGGACGAAGATAATGTGGTAGGGAGACAATAATATCGCCCATGTAGCGAGGTGAGAGCTGAGTGCCCCTGGCTTGGTCATGAGGACCCTGAGGGGGTTGACTCGTGAGATCACATGTATGGTTTGTCCCGTGACATAGTATCGCGTCTTCTGAATGGCGAACACCAGGGCGAGGCATTCCTTCTCCATGGCGGTATATCGGTGTTTCGGCCCCATCATCATTCGACTGAGGTAATATATAGCCTGTTCATGGCCTGCATCGTTGTTTTGTGCTAGCAGAGCGCCGAGAGAATGTTCTATCGCTCGTACATAGAGCAGGTGTCACGCCCCAGAACCAGAATACTGGAGAGCGGGGGCGGACATAGCCAGCTACGTATGATGAAATAGAATCCATCTCACCATACGGTCATGGCTGTCTAGATATGTGAGGGTTTATCTACAAGCCATCAGTCATCATAAAATAGCCTATTGTCTCAATCTCAACCAACTAATAATAATCATAAGATGTCAGAGCATCAAATACATAAATATAAGGCGTCACAAATATTATATATCAGATGATTATGAAGCTAGTCGTTACAAAATGTGAGGACTAGCAAGAGTTCAGTCATACATGATCAACCCCCGGGTCTTGTCAATCATGTTACAGCCCGTAGGCAGACAGTAAGTAAGTACAATCGAGCTAACACTTGCTCGTCGGCTAAACGCCTCAAAAGAATAATTTACAATATTACAGTGGGAGAACAAAAGAAACCCACTCGATGCCCTGGTTACGCCTGGTGACCACCATCGGGCTGGAAAGCAGGGAGATCCTTTGGTGCTGCTCCGGTATCTGGCCATACAAAACCAGCTGGATCAGACCCCAGAAAGAGCAAGTGCCACAAAGGAGGCTTCACTTAAGGAATAAAACCAGCAAATCATTAGCATTTAATATGTAAGAAAACAATAAGTAACACAGATTGGGGTTCGAGCACTACCAATGCACTTGTCCCAATCAGAGAAAATAATTAAGAGAAGCATCATGTTAAATAAAATATAGTTGGACAATATATATGAAAAGAAGACAATGATGAAAGTGACAATGAAGGGTACAATCAGGATAGTACAATCTGGAGTGACAATAGTGTTCAAGCATTATAGTGACAATCTGGAGTGGCAATCATTCAATCATGCTGGTACAATCTTGCAATCGATCAATTCTAGACAATACTAAACTGGACTAGACTCCATCCAATCAATCACGGCCAATCATTGCCTACGGCTTTCTACATTAACTAACTAGGGTTATCACAATCCTAGTTACTAGCAAGATGCAATGAGATGCTCCAAGTAGTCACAGGCCCTGCAGCTACCCAGGTTATCCAGGCAATCATTATAGTGACAATCCAGAGAGTTCAATCATTAAAGCGTCAATAGAGGGAGAGTACAAGACAATAGAGTTCAATCATTAAAGTGACAATCGAGAGTGCCCCACATGACAGTGGGCTGGAAATGTGCCCTACTCGTCGGCAGGCTACAAGTCCAAACATTTGCGGCCGGAATAACGGGGTCGCCTGTAACTTGGGAACATCTCTTCATGACTAGTAGATTATTCTAGTTATTAGCCTTAGTTTATTTCAATATGTACCCCTGACCGTGGTACTCAGGGGTCCATGCCCTAGACATGATGCGAGACAAGACTGGTTCATTTATACAAGCACAATCGCCCACGGTGTCAAGTCATTGTACAGGTCATGTCATGTCAAGTAGCCGCCGCAACGGCTTATCGAGATATAACATGTCAGGTTATCCGGTCAAGTATACTAGTCAGGAGTGCGCCACGATGGGCCACTATCATGTCATGTCAGGTTACTGGTCGAGAGCGCACCACTACGGGTCATCATCAAGTCAGGTTGTCATATCAAGTCTATCATGTCAAGCCAATCATGTCAAGTTATCATTCCAAACATATTAAATAAATTCGTGATTATCAAGTTCATGACAAAAGGCGTAAGGATATGAAATGGGCATAAAATATCTAATAAAATATCCATATACAGGACTAATATGAATCACCGGTTACAAGTCAAGTGTGCATCCCATCGGGTCACTATCAAGAAGATCAGAAAGTACCCAGATCATAAATCACAGAAATCAGAAACCATATTAGTCATAAGCAATTCATCAAAAACCGTGCCAGGTCATGTTGGGTCTAGCAGTCGTGTCATGTGAAACAAGATCTCAAAACTCCAATCCATAGAAGAGAAACCAAGCCTAGAGGATTAAAACAAAATCAACATGGACAATGGATTGCGCAGGAGTTAGAGTGCGCAAGGGATGAACTGCGCGAGAGTTGGATCGCGCAGGGGCTGGACTACGCTGGGTCAAGCGCGCAGGAAAATGGATTACGCTAGGTCAGATTGCGCAGAAGATGAACTGCGCAAGAGCTGAGCCGCGCTGAGTCGGGTTACACAGGGATCGGATTGCGCACACACTGGATTGCGCACACACCGGATTGCACAGAGAATGGATTGCGCCAGGGCGAGCTGCGCTGGCTGGATTGTGCCAAAACGAGCTGCACGAGGCTAGATTGCGCCAGCACTAAAGAGTGCTGGGCTAACTGGTTTGCGCCAGCGCTAAAGAGCGCTGGACTGGATTGCGCTCGGGAACAGGGGTCTTCTTTCCCAAACCGAGAGAAAAAGCCATGGAACTCAGAAATTCCAAGGACCACAACTAGGTCAAAACAAGTCCAAATCCAACTTTACAAGGGTCTAAATTGTGTAAAATTCAATTCTCTTCAACATGGAACAATCAAAACATGAAAATGAACAAGTTTTATAGATCAAATCCACCAAAATCCGAAAATACTTCAAACCTAGATCTACAAAATTCCAAGCTCCAAATGGAAAAAATCTAAGTTCTAATGTTGCTCAAAATGAGCTAATAAAACTAATAGACAAATAAAATGTAGCCCTCAAGTGATAGCAAGATGCACTTGCCTAGGTTGGTGGTGGTGGTGGAGAGGAAGAAGCTTGAGGAAGAAGATAAAGAAAATAATAAGGAGAGAGAGAGAAGTTGATATTTATAATAGGGTGGGGTTCTCCATGTTAAACCAAAATAGACCAAACCAAAATAAACCAAGGTGAACCAAGTCAAGGCCAATAAACTCTCTCTCTAGCAATTTAAACCAAATGAACCATGAAATAAACCCAGCCTCACTAATCCAAAATAAACCAATGAACCATTAAAACCAATTGAACTATCAATGCTAATTAAAACCAAGCCAATGCAAAATAAACCAAGATAACTAATCATGACTAAAATAAAATATGGGTCGAAAATACGCATACGTACTCTAAATACATATCACGAATTTGGGACATTACAGCAGAAATGGTTTTCCAGCAACCGGGGCTACCAGGACTGGAGGGTTCGACAAATATTCTTTGATGCTGTCGAAGGCACGTTGGCATTCTTCATCCCATATGAATGAGACGCCCTTCTTCATGAGGTAAGTGAATGGCTGACATTGTCCGAAGAGGTTGGAAATGAACCTCCTGATGTAAGCTAGCCTCCCTTGAAGGCCTCGGAGTTCACATAGATTTCTCGGGGGATCCATCTCCATGATGGCCTTTGTCTTCTCTGGATCTATATGAATCCCCTGGGCAGTAATGATAAAACCCAAGAATTTTCTACTGGATACGCCCAAGAAGGATTTGGTAGGATTCATTTTCAAGTTATGCGCTCGAATCAGGTCGAATACCGTTCTTAGATCCTGCAGATGGTCTTCCTTATAGCGACTTTTGACAGCGATATCGTCAACATAGCACTCTACGGTCTTGCGTAAGTGGTCTCTGAAGATGACACTCATGGCTCTTTGATACGTGGCACCAACATTCTTTAAACCAAAAGGCATGACTGTGTAACAGTATATGACAATCGGTATTCAAAATGATGTGTGCTTCTCGTCGTCGAGAGAAATCTTGATTTGGTTGTATCCCGAGAAACCATCCATGAATGACATGCGCTCGAAGCCGCAGGTGTTGTCAATCATGATGTCCGTGATATGGAGGGGAAACTCATCTTTAGGACACGCCTCGTTTAGATTGCGAAAGTCGATGCAGATTCGAACATTCCTATTTTTCTTGAGGATCGGTACTATGTTGGCGACCCAGTCTGGATGTTGTTCCTCATGGATGAAGCCGCTGGCTATCAATTTGTTGACTTCGGCTTCGATCGCATTCATAATGTCTGGGCGAAAGTGTCGCTGTTGTTGCTTGATCGGTTTTGCATCTGGCCGAATGTTGAGTTTATAAAGTACAATCTCGGGGTTTAGCCCTGGCATGTCTTCATAACTCCAAGCAAACACATCAATATATTCTTTGACGAGTTGTAGCAGCGATTCTTGCTCTTCATCTACCAGGCTTTTACTAACGAAGATTGGTTTTGGAGAAGACTCATTGCCGAGGTCAACTTGCATAACCTCATCTTCAGTAGGAGGCTCTCTTTGTTTGAACCGCTTTTCCTATTGTGCATCCAGCTGTTGGGCCTACGGCTCTAATTCAAGGAGTTCGGGAATGTATTCTTCTTCTTCGTAAGCGTCGGCGAATGCCATATTGACGGACAAGACTTGCCTGAATACGTCTCCGATACTGATATCTGAATCAGAAGTTGGTAATCCGGTTGAGTGTGAATGCCAATCGTATTCCTCATCTGAGCTTTCAGAGGTCGTTGCAGGCGTAACATACCCCAGTCCACATCGAGTCTTGTTGTAGTAATCCCGTGGTTTCCCGGCCGGGACTGGCAACTGTAAAGGTAACCGCCAACCAGTGCCGTAGTTCAAGCCTGGTGTAGTCTCCAGATCATACCCTTGTCTTTGCATAAGGTACTTGGATTGGGAGCTATACAGATGAAGGGGCAGTCTTCCGGCGTCTGATTCGAGATCGACTTCCTCTATTGTGAAGGGTTGTGGATCATTCTTCCGGCCGAAGATGATTGGATGGTCTTCTCCCTCGACTATAAAGTCGGCGCCTTCCACAGGAGTAAGTTGATTTGCGGTGTAAACATTTGTCACTTGCGTGTGTAGGTGAGTGCCTATACCGTGTTCCATAGCATACATTGTACAAAGCTTATCAAGCTCGAGGTAGTTCAAAGACAACCCTTTATTGATGAAGTAAGGTATCTTTTTTAGTGGGATTACATCATCTGAGGATGGAACATCCGTATGAGCAGCCACTTACTTGGCCAATTCTGGTTCTTCTTCGGCCACCCCCTGTATAAATGAAGACTAAGAGGATGACTTGGACAGCTTAATCATCAGGGGTTCCGCTGGTGGGATCGGACGTAAAGTCGTTGACAAACTAGCGACCCCCTGTTTGGTGTTTGATGCTAGGCGGGGAGTTGTTGGCTCGCTAGGAGTCCTCGACTTCGCATTGGGCTGACGATTCATCTTGGGAAGACGTATCGTTATTGGCTTGTCAGAGGGTTTGAGCTTCTCTGTTTGTGGTTGGTCGGCTCTTGGCAGCCTGATTGTCAGTGGCTCCGTTGTGGGTTTCGGCGCTTGGCCAGACCTTGGCAGTCGGATTATCATTTGCCCCTCTTGTGCCGAGAGACTGATTGCATCCTTATGCAGAGCGGCCGTAAGGGGTACGGTCTTGCCAGGTTTGCTAGCATGAAGGTGGATCATCAGAGGTTCTTCTGATCCCGTTGCTGTCTCAGTTTGAGTTTACATATCTCCTTCGATAAGGTGCCTCTTCGACTTCTCGTACAAGCAGGAGTCCGAGTAATAAGACTCGACCCCTTTGAAGGGATCGATGTCGGCAAATTCTGTCCTCACGAAGCCGTGCTTGTCGACATACTTGAAACACTGGTGCAGCATGGAAAGCACTATCATGTAATCATGTATCCAAGGATGCCCCAAGAGAATATTGTAGGAAGTGTCCGCATCTATGACATAACAAGTCACTTCTAACTGCAGATCGCCGATTTGGCACTTCAAGCGAATTTTCCCGATCGGGTAGCTCCTGCCCGAATTGAAACTGCTGATGGCGGTGCTTGTCGGCGTCAGGCGATACATGGGGATACGAAGATGGTGCAGCAGACTCTTTGGGATGATGCTTATAGAAGAATCAGAATTAATGTGCATCCGATCCTCCTTTTCGTCACCGATGTATCCAGTGTAATACAACGGACGATCATCCAGGTTGGTTTTAATGAGCATATCCTGCAGAGTGAAGACGATGTTGGGCATTGCACCTGTGCAAGCACTGTTCTGGAGATTTACAGGCGGGCTCTCTCCCGTGAGGTTGACCTGAGCCAGATATGCGTCGGCATTCTGGAGTGCATCGCTCAGTGCCATGCGAACATCTTTGGAGAGTCTCAGGAGCTCGTATAATGACAATTTGGCCGATGTGTTGGCCAATTGTGCCAAGATGTCAAAGTTGTAGGGCCTCTCCAGCCCATGAGGTACCTTTTTTCGGAGGGATTTATCAAAGCGAGTCTCCTTCGGCCTAGGTTTGTCGGTCGTCGGAGTTTGAGAAGGCCCGGGAGCGTCAGCAGTAGCCGGCTGATGATCTTCAGCCGAGTTATCCGGTGTAGGTTGGGATTACGCACCCGACCGGGTGATAACCGCTATGGCTTCTTCGACATCTGCCGAGATTGTACAGCAGGATCTGACCTTTCCACCTTTCTTTCTGCCAGTGGAGGATGGTGTGGGTTGAGTCACTTCAAGTACCAGATCCGGATGGACCCACATGACCTTCCCTCGTGATGTGGTGAGGGGCACTAGACCGGCAGCCTGATCTCGAGGAGGTAGAAGATTAGCAATCTCTATTGTTGCCCGAGGGACGGGTACTACGCCGTCTTGAGTCTCTGTCGAAGGGAAGCTGCCGAACTGTACTGACACCATGTTGGCTGCTACGGTTACCTCCTCGAAATCAATGGCCATAGCCTTCGAATCGATGAGATGCTAGATATATCGCTTCAATTAGAAGCAGTCCTGCGTGGCGTGGTGGACGTAACAATGGTAATGGCAGTACTTGGGGCTTTTCATCTCGGCCGGCTGAGGTTCCCGTCTAGGTGGAAGGAGCTGGATTCTATCTCCTTGTATGAGCATGTCCAAGATGGGCTTGACATGACCGTCTTCGAAGGAGTAAGTCATCTGTGGCCACTGCTTCTCAGCTGGCTTTGATTCAGGCTTCTGGGTTATGTTGGCCACCATAGCCTGTTTGCCCTTGTTGTCTCGGTTATTGGAGGAATTACCCCCGTTGTTGGTGTTGGCATTAGGGCGTTTGCCCTTGTCCTCTCCCTCCGAGATGTGTAATCCCAATTGGCGAGCCTTCTTCAACTTATCTTCGGCGTTAGTGGCACTGATGATGAACGTCTTCCAGTCCTTAAATTGACTTTCACCCATCCAGAGGCTGATTGTTGGGAGCAGTCTCTTTTGGCAAATTTTAATTAAGGAGGAATTCGGATTTCCAGACGGCAACTTCATTGCGGTTTGGCAAAACCGCTTAATATAGTTCCTTGTCAGCTCCTTCTCCTCTTGAACAACATCCATGAGGGTGGACATCGTCACATCTTGTCCTACTTCGTAGAACCTCTCCAAGAACATACGCTTGAAGCCGACAAAGGAATGGATGCAGTTGTCTGGCAGGTTGCGGTACCAGTCGAAGACGACCCCTTCCAATGCCCCGATGAATAATCGTGTAAGGATGGCGTCGTCATGGGACAGATGGTCGGTTGTGACCTCGAAGTAAGTAATGTACCGACTTGCAGAAGTCTTGCCGTCATAGGGGTTGATGTTGAACGGCTTATATCTTGGTGGGAAAGGGACATCCCTCCATGCAGCAGGGTATGGTTGCCGTATTCAGAGGTCTTGGGAGGTTTCCCGGGCGTGAAACAAGGCCCGGAGCTCCTGGACCTCTTTTTTCGCCTCCCTGGCCTCATCCGCAGTGGTGGAAGCCAATATTTCAGGAGGATTGTCGCCCGGGGTTGGTGCCGCTGAGTTCGAGTCCGCATTGACCGCGGGACCCAAGCTTTTTTGGCCAGGCGTCCTTCCTTGTAGAGTTGGAAGGGCCGCTTTGATTTCGTCCACGGACTTGACCAAGGTACGCAGTATAGCCTCCAGAGTGTCGATGTATTGGCGATCATTGGGACCGTCTTGATCATCGTTTGTTATGAATGTCGTCCTCACACGAGCCAAAGTGGAAGGGACGGTGGACGACGTTCCCTCTGAATCATACCCATGTACAGAGAAGTCGTCGGGGTATGTGGGTATGTTTTCTTCTGGTTCGGACTCAGAAGGAATAGTACCCCCAGCTTCAGAGCTTGCCTCGTCTTGAGAGTCGCGAACATCGTCGGGGACGTCGGCACCTGCTATATCTGTTGGGAGAGTCGTTTCCCCGGGCTCATCTTTTTGGAATACCGGATTGTCGTGGATGTTCGGAGGAATGCTACCCCCGGTTCCAGCGACCCCCAGTGATGTGGATGATGAATCTCCCAATGTAGTAGATTTCGTCTTCGAACGGGTACCTTGGAAAACTTCGGTGGTAGGCAACCGCTTAAATGATAGTTTCTTGGTCACAGTGGTTAAAATCTTGGGGCTGGAGATATTTGTTTTCTTCCTTCTCCCGCTGGCGGGGATTCTCTGAGTAGAGTTGCAGGAGACGACGGAAAGCGCCTCATCCTCTGAACTTGGTTGTCGCAGTCTTTGGAAGACGGACCGTCGGTCTTCTCGTACTGTCGCGTTGTTGCAGCAGCAGTTGATAATGACTTGGGTGCAGTGATGTCCGTAGGAGGACTCTTCGCACACCGAGTCCCCTTCTCTTCCAAAATGTTTGTGAAGGATCACGTCACGCAAGTTAGATGGGTCTCAAGCAACCATGTTTGCTCCCTGGTTACGGGAAGACTTTTGGGAACCACTATGTCCGTTTTTCGCCGGGGGCTGGACTCGAGTGGTTCTATATAACTTCCCATCAGAGGCCCGCATAACAGTAAGCGGAGCGCTCGGATGGTCAGAGGTTGGGACAGCCGACTGAGCTTGCCGAGCTCGCGCTGTCCTAGACTTCTTCACTCTAGCGCCTGAGGGCACACAGTAGGAAGAGTCTAAGTGGTGCTGCAGAGAGTCAGACACATTTTCATGGGAGCATGAGAGATTAGGGCCATAGGAGAGGCGGTTGAAGACAGAGCCCGAGCCGCATGGAGTGGATAATGTGCGGCTGGAATCAGCAGTCTTCATGCGGCAGGCAGTCGTGGCCGTATAGGCCTTCTTCATGCGGCTGGAAGTCTCGGCCGCATGAGTCTCCTCCATGCGGCTAGAAGTCTTGGCCGCATAGGCATTCTTCATACGGCTGGCAGTTTTGGCCGTATGAGCATCATGCATGCGACTGGCAATCTTGGCCGCATGAGCATTATGCATACCGCTGGTGCCTTTATTCGTCTTCTTCCTGGACCACATAGAGTCCCTCTTTGCCCCTGCAAGTCCAGCATCATAGTGTTTTCCTCTGGCGGACATGGGGACAGCAGAGTCCTCTATGGCCTGAAGTGGAGCCGTATGAGAGTCGCCCTTGCCGTCTTTGGCAGCAGAGAGTACTTCGTCCAGAGCTTAGGGAGGAGCAAATGACTTGGGCCTCCACTCCCTGTGAACCTTCTTCGTGCGGGCTCGCTTCTAGATCAGGCCGGCGCTCCCATCAGAGAGCATTTCTTCAAACGCCTGTTGGTCTAAGCGGACGACCATCTTCTGTTGTGTGGAGCCAAGTTTGGCTGCATCCGATTGCGTCACCAACTTCTCAACCGTGGAGAAGTTTGTCCCTAGCAGAGTCGCCATCGTGTTTTCCATTGATTGTAAAAGAACAGAACAGTTTTATGGGAGGACTGAACTTAGACTCACAATACAAACTCGCTCGTACAAAGAAAGCCTAGGAATGAAAACCTAGGTACAGCAATCTAAGTATAATTGTTTAGTTTTGATTCTGGGGGTGACGATAAAGGCTCGGGAAAGCGACGGCGACTCTGCCTTACTCCTTGGATGATCGGACGTAGCCTTGGCTCTGATTAAGAAATGCTCTCAGAATGTATGGTGAGACTCCTCTTTGCGTGCCTTTAGCTCTCTGTGTATCCAGCCGGGGGTCCTCTCTCTCTCTCTCTCTCTCGAATCCTCCTCTCTTTTGCAAGGGAATGGCACCTTGCTATTTATAGGAGTGGAGTGTCATCATTAGGGTCTGCAATGATTGCCCTAAAAAAGTCGGCGGCTTGGGAATTTAATTTCCATTTTCCTTGATCCTATTTTGTTGGCAATTAATCTGGACCACTAATCTCGATTGTAACAAATCTGGACAATTAATGCTGATTATGTCAAATCCGTATGGGCAATTAATGTCGATTGTCATGAATCTTTGGAAGCTCGGATCTCCTGCCACGTGTCGTGATTGTAATAAATCTGCTTTAATTCGGGTAATTATGATGATTGCACTAAATCTGGTTGTTGGGATTTGTTGATAAACCTTGTTTGATTTAATGTCACGTGTCTAACCATCATTACGGAGAAACTGATCTTCCGCCACGTGTCATAACCGCGAGCCATAGCCGCATGAGGGTAGCTTCTTAGGTTTTGGACCGCATGAAGGTGGCAGCCGCATAGGTGTAGCCTCCAAAATCTGAGCCGCATGGGGATGGTTTCCAATTGAGCCGCATAAGACAGCCACATGTCAAAGCTGCATGGGTATGGTCTCTCAGTATTTGAGCCGTATAGAGATGATCTCCACGATCCGAGCCGCATGAGAACAGCGGCCGCATGGGGTGGCTTCTTAGGATTTGAGCCGCATGACAATGGTCTCCACGATCCGAGCCGTATGAGAGCATCAGCCGCATGGGGGGGATGGCAGCCGCATAGGGAGCTTTGGAGTTGGTGGATCGTGCCAGCTGTATAGGAGATTTCCTTCGTTTCCTGAGGAATACGCCGTCATGTCAGAGTTCATCATTTCAGCTTTAATGTCAGAGTTATCACTTTATGTCAGAGCATTTAATGGGAGCAGTCACTTTATGGCCAGCTGTAAAAGCAAGCTGTATAGGGCCACGTGATTCTTTTTTGAGCCGTATGAGGCTGTTGCAGAGTTTCTGAGCCGCATGAGGCTCTGATAAATTCCTGAGCCGCATGAGACTCCTTCTGTTTTGAGCCGCATGGGCTTTTTCTGTTTTGAGCAGCATGGGCTTTTCTTGTTCTTTTCCATGCTTCTACATGTACTGGTGGAGTGAGCTCCTCGCCCATCCATACAAAACCAACACGTTAATTTACTTTGTGTGTGACATAGACCCTTTTATGATTGTCTTTCTACTCTTTCCTTAGGATCGGTTTTAGGACAGACGCCTTGGCCTATTTTGTGTCTCAAGACCATTTCGTGCTTGCAACGCAACATTAACTCAACAACTTTAACCTATCAAGTCGTGCTTGTCTTACGGCTTAAAATCAGAGACGCAACTACGTGATAAGACTCCATTCCCGTATGACCGTGCTATAAGTCCTTGTTGAAGCCGTGCCTCGCAACTCAATGAGACCCAATCATATCGCCGCCTCGCGGCCCTTGCCACCCTGTGACCCTTTCCTACTAAATCATCAACTGACCCAATCATGATTTGTGGGTTAAGTGTCACTCGACCGACTTTGCCTTGCGGCCTTCCCTGACTTAGACTCAAGACAACTCACATCCAAACTATGCAACTTATATGCCGACAACGTAAGACTCGACGCCACATCTCGTGCCGAAGCACGTCACCTACGTTGCAACCAAATCTTAGGCCCAACATTTTGTTTTCCAACTATACTCACACATTCAACTCGACTTCCTTGATGTACTACACTCAATACTCGACTCAATCCAAAGGCATTTACAGGGATCGCCACTCACGCCGACTCATCTATATGAACTAGTCACTAGCGCCCAGCGCTATAATGGACTTGGCTCAGGGCATTCGGTCTGCCCTTCCACGGGTAGCTAGCCCCGGAAGCGCCGAATCTGCCATGCGGTTATCCAGCATCCTTCTTTGAGCCAACTCGTTTCCCCCGGGCAGACATGATCCCGGCGCCCCGACGATCACTCTAGAAGACTTCCACCTTGTACAAGTTGTCCAATGACCTTGTAAGACTCGACTCGAACTGACGTCTCACACAGTCAATCTATTTCTATTGTTACCCACTCTTTCAGGGCTAAGTTCAACACTTCTCACATCTGAGACCTTGTCTCGACGACCCAGTCGCGAGCATTCTTCTTTCTTGCCTCGACGACCCAGTCGCGAGCATTCTTCTTTCTTGCCCTATTATTTTACTTAACTCAAGAACAACTATTGAAACACTTTCTAAAACTCAATAAATCAACCGTGGCCCGTGCCTTAGACAGACCTTGTTCCCTAGGCGATGCTATCGCTCAAGTTATATACTTTATACGATGAGCCTTGTTCTCAATGTAATGCCCCAGTCCCAGAATACGTAGGACCAAGTACGTGAACATGCCAGCTGCACATATACGAAGAATACCCCAATATATAGAATCTTCGTATATGCACATAAGCTGTAAATAAATAACCACAGGCCAGAATAACATATCTAATCTCATCACAGCTCAACACAGAAGATAATAAAGTCCAAATGAAATAAGCAGAGTATCAAAAGATAGCCGGGTGAACATACTCACTCCAAACAGCTATGAAAATAGTCTCACAAGATCGGAGTCCAACCTCCGCAAAAATAGAAAGAAAAGAGATGTAAAATAATGTCTACAACTGTCTCAGATAAGAAATAGACTAGAAATCAGTAGTGACTGCCTCGTCGTCAATGTAGGATAGCTCCAATGCCGCTCCGTACTCCTGTGGAAAATCGTCTAAACCTGGAGAGATAAGCAGGTCCTCAGGGGACATAGCAAGATACAAGAAAACACCATGCTATATAAACTGTGATAATATAATAAGAGAAAAAGGTATGCATGCAATTGGGTACCTGACCATTCTACTGTGAAAATTCAGTTGAGATACAATCCTTCGATGCATGAGCCCTGGCTGTAAATGGGATCGGCGTAGTTCCCATAAAGGGTACCAGGGGCCTACGTCCATAACGCTCGGGAAGCGTCAGAAGGCACCATGTGCAAGGGGCTACGTCCATAACGCTCTGGAAAACGTCAGAGGGCGCCTGGAGACTGCGTCTCCGGAGGAGCGCACAGGCAATCAGGGAAGTGTAAAGAAGCCCATATGTCAGGTATTGTTCTCCCTACCCAATGCCTAGTCTCATCATCTCCATGACTGATATAAACCTCTAGTAACCACCAAGTCTTCTAACATACAATACTATTGGCAGTTACTCCTACCCGTCGCACGCTCCATACGTATCGGTGGCCAGCCAACTACGCAGAAACATGTCCTACATGTGACTCACATCACGTGATACAACAAGTGTCAAGGCCGTATGAGATATATCAATAACTCAACATCAATGGGTGGTCAATAAACTAAGTCAATGCAAGAGAATAAATAAAGCAAGAAAAATGACCAATAGAGTCGCTTGCACCCAAGTGTGACTTGGACGCACAGTTTAAATATCAAGGAACAAAATGTTGAAAATAAGAAGTATAATAATCACAGAGTAAGGTGGCAAGGTATCTTGCCTGATGGTGCAAAGTGGCAAGTCCAAGTAATCACAATGTCAGCCAAGAAACGTCACAATCTCCAAACAACTCCGGACGCTGAAATAAACATCACAAATGCACTCCGTGTAAAAGATATACCTAGGAAACGCCTGTCCAAAAGTCAAATTCTGGAACAGGGGCAAAATCGTAATTTCGGATCAAAATGATGTCCGCCGTTGGACCAACTTTGCACCGAAATGCGTGCCAAGGTCTATGGTCTCTAAAGTCATCAAACTACTTGTCTACGGTTTCAGTTTGAGAAGAGGAACTCAACGGTATGTCCAGTTTTGGATTCTGATGAGCTGTGCACAAAATCGTCCGTTTGAGTGGGTCGCGGGCCCGCCAAAAATGGGTTCCGATTCGACCTTCTCAGAATCGAACCAAACTTGGCACACAGGACCAGAATTTCGATCCGGACCTGTTGGCGCAAGTTTTGTCTCGATTTGACGACTGTACACGAAGTTATGGGCAAGTTTGTAAAACGCCGATACGGGATATCTCGACGGATATGCGTTGATTTCGTCGCGCACACGCAACGAAACTGAGTTCCGTCAGTTTCCACACGTCCGCAACGTCAATACGCGCCTTTCGATGTGTATAGCGTGCGACCACGTCGCCCGGTTTGTCGGGGCGTACGTCATATCGGACAAAATTCAGAAAAATTAATATATTTAAAAACAGGTTTTTCCTCAACTTCAACATCAATCTACTTTTTACCCGTTAATCGAAATGACGTTCCAAAAGATGCATTGCCATCTCGGTTATGTTGTCTTTTACTGTTTTTAATTAGTTCCTATAGTACTTTACTGCACAGCAAGTAAATTGGTCGACAAGTTGTCATTTTAAAACAGTTTTTAGTATTACAGAAAACAGATTTTTGTTCAACTTCGTCTCGATTTTTCGAGCAAGTCGATGGGTTGTTTCGAAATCTATCTAGAGGATCTTGAAGAGGGTTATGTCTAATTTCTAAAAAATCTTACGAATCGAAAATTGGTGCTACGAGTAAAAAGTTACATCGTAGAGAAGTAGGGTACCTTAAGTGGGAAAACTGCTCCGTGGGTGACGCGGGGCTGACTTCCGATGCTCCGTTCGTCGCGCACAAAGCTCCGTCGCTGGTGAAACGAAGTCCTGGGCGAAGGGGGTATAATCAGCCTCAACTTTCGTTTTGGAAGATTAGGGTTTTGAGGCTTGTGGAAAAAGTTACATATATACCAAGTTGTAACAAATCCTAATACTAATAGGTTTATGAATGAATCAACCCACGGGTTGGGGGTCATCCGCGATAGCATGCTGTTGCATGCCCAAGCAAAATTTGGGGTAGGGCCCGCCCACTTTTAGTGGGTGGGTGGGTGACATTTACTTCTTTTTTTCCTTTTTTTTTCTTTTCCTTTTCCTTTCTTTCTCTACAATGCTGTGGTCGGTCCCAAGGGGCCGACCACCACTGAATTCTTCTTCTTTTTTTTATAATACTAATATATATATATATATATATATATATATATATATATATATATATATATATATATATATATTAAACAAGCAATAAATTCCCAAAAATTTTCCAATAAATTCCAAAAATCCTAGAATTTATTATATACCTTATTTAATAGAAATATTAACAAGCACACATATAATATATATACACACGTGCATTTATATTTACGTACATATACCAAATAAATTCTAAATAATATAGAAAAACAATTTTTAAGGCACTAAATAATTTAGGAAATATTGGGGGTTTACATCCTATCCAACTTAAAGAAAATTTCGTCCTCGAAATTAAACTATGGTCGGGGGATCAAATGCAATGCAAGAAAAATATTAGCAACTTAAAATTCAAGACATACCTCCGTTTTTGAACAAATGCGGGTAGCGATTTTGGATGTCGTCCTCGCGCTCCCAAGTAGACTCCCCTGGCGAGTGATGCTTCTATGCCACACAAACCAATGGAATAGATTGGTTCCGCAACACCTCCACTCGGCGATCGAGGATACCTACTGGTTGCACTTCGTACGACAAACTCGGTCCAACTGTGATCTCGGAGTGATCAAGCACATGATTGCTGTCCACCACGTACCTCCTCAGCTGAGATACATGGAATACGTCATGCACTCCCTCTAGCGACGGTGGCAGTGCCAATCTGTAGGCAATCTCTCCAACACGTTCCAAGACATCAAAAGGCCCGATGTACCTTGGACTCAACTTGCCACGTCCTCCGAATCGAATCGTGCCTCTAGTGGGGGATATCTTCAAGAACACATGGTCACCCTCTTTGAACTCCAAGGGTCGACGACGATTATCGGCCCACTGCTTTTGACGATCCTGCACTGCTCGTAGGTGGTCCTGAATCTTCTTCACTGTCTCCACTGTGCTCAAGACCAACTCGAGATCCAATAGCTGTCGCTCTCCTATGTCGCTCCAACAAACAGGAGACCAACACTTCCTACCATACAATGCTTTAAACGGAGCTATCTGAATGCTCGCTTTATAGCTATTGTTGTAAAAAAACTCAACAAGATGGAGATGGTCCTCCCACGAACCGACAAAGTCAAGCATGCACGCTCTCAGCATATCCTCTAGCGTCTGAATGGTATGCTCCGACTGGCCGTCTGTCTGTGGATGGTATGATGTGCTAAACTTCAATCGGGTGCCCAAACTCTCTTGCATGCTCCTCCAAAAGTGCGAAGTAAATCTCGAGTCACGGTCTGACACAATACTAACAGGCACACCATGCAATCTCACAATCTGCTCCATATACATCTCTGCCAAAACCTCTGTCAACTGGCCCACTCTAAAAGGTAAGAAATGGGCTGACTTGGTAAGTCTATCAACAATCACCCATACTGCGTCACGTCCCCTAGGTCTCCGAGGAAAACCCGTGACGAAATCCATAGTAATGTGCTCCCACTTCCACTCGGGAATGGGTAGCGGCTGTAATAATCCGACCGTCCTCGGGTGCTCCGCCTTCACTTGTTGACATACCAAGCACTTGGCAACGAAATGAGCTATCTCTCGCTTTATTCCATGCCACCAATAATACTGTCGTATGTCACGATACATCTTGGTCCCTCCGGGATGAATAGAGTAAGTCAAACTGTGAACGTCTGCCATAAGCTCCTGACGTAGCTCTCCATTGGGTACATAAATGCGATCACCACATCGCAATGTCCCATCTGAGTGGATCCTCAAACCTGTCTGCTCTCCTGCTTCAGTCCTCTCTTTCAGCCGTCGAAATCTAGCATCATTAGGCAAAGCTGCCTTGATGCGCTCTACCAATGATGATTGCACTTGAAGGTTGGCAAATACGCCGTCTGCTCCAGGCAATACTACCTCAATACCAAGCTGCTCCAAGTCTCTAATCAATTCCTTCTGTGTAGTCGAAAAGTGTGCCATGGGCTTACGGCTCAATGCGTCTGCCACGACATTAGCCTTGCTCGGATGATAATGAAGCTCGATCTCATAATCCTTCATCAACTCCAACCAACGTCATTGTCGCATATTCAACGCCTTTTGTGTGAACACGTACTTGAGGCTCTTATGATCAGTGTAGATGTTAACCTTCTCGCCGTACAAGTAGTCTCTCCATAGCTTCAAAGCAAAGATAATCGCTGCGAGCTCTAGATCATGGGTCGGATAATTCTTTCCATGCACTCTCAACTGTCGTGATGCATATGCTACTACCCGACCGTGCTGCATCAATACACATCCTAATCCCTTCCCGGATGCGTCACTGTAGATCAAAAATCCTCCTGGGCCCGATGGTAGTGTCAAGATCGGTGTTGTGGTTAATCGCTTCTTCAACTCGTCAAAAGCGGCTTGACACTCGTCCGTCCATACAAACTCCTGATCCTTGCAAGTTAATCGTGTCATTGGCCCCGCTATTCGAGAGAAATCTTCTACGAACCGTCGGTAGTAACCCGTAAGTCCAAGGAAACTTCTCACTTCAGAAGCTGATGTGGGAGCGGGCCATGATTTGACTACTGTGATCTTCTCTGGGTCTACCGATATACCATCGCCCGTAACAATATGACCAAGGAATGATACCTCCTTGAGAAAGAAATCACACTTGCTAAGCTTCGCAAAGAGTCTCTCGTTCCTTAATATTCCCAAAACTATCCGTAGATGCTGCTCATGCTCCTCTTGACTCTTGGAGTAAATCAAGATATCGTCTATAAAGACTACTACAAATTTGTCCAAGTATTGGTGAAAGATCTTGTTCATCAAATTCATGAAAACTGCGGGAGCGTTGGTCAAACCGAAAGGCATGACCAAGAACTCGTAGTGTCCATACCTCGATCGAAAAGCCGTCTTGGCAATATCTTCCTTCCGAACCTTCAATTGGTGATAGCCCGATCGTAAGTCAATCTTGGAGAATACTTTTGCTCCACTCAGTTGATCGAATAAATCGTCTATACGCGGCAAGGGATACTTGTTCTTTACCGTCACTGCATTCAATGCTCTGTAGTCAATGCACATGTGCATTGTCCCGTCTTTCTTAGGCACAAAAAGAATGGGTGCTCTCCATGGTGACACACTGGCACGAATAAATCCCTTCTCTAATAAGTCATCAATCCGCGTCTTCATCTCTACCAACTCCTTGGGTGCCAGACGATATACTCGAGATGAAATAGGCTCGGCTCCGGGAATAAGCTCAATAGAAAACTCGATATCTCGGTCAGGTGGTAGTCCTGGCAATTCCTCGAGGAATACATCCTCGAACTCGGTAATAATAGGGTGCTGGGGGGTGTCATGCATCATCATGTGAGTTCCCGATGTAGGTACATCATAACTCTCTCTGTCTTCTTTGGTGAACTCAAACTCTGCCGCATTCGGTGGTCTAAAGATAATTCTGCTCCTATGGCAGTCGAGGAGAGCAAAATGCTGGCTCAACCAGTCCATTCCAAGAACCACATCAAATGTCGGCATAGCGAATACAAGAAGTCGTGCCATCATCTCTCTACCATTTATCACTACAGGACAACATCTACAAACACCACTAACAGGTACAACTCCTCCTCCAGTGAGGATTTTAACATTCTTAGCTAAAGGTGTGATAGGAATGCTGTGTCTAGTGGCAAAACTGGTGGCTATAAATGAATGTGTGGCTCCAGTATCAAATAATATAATAGCAGGAAAAGATGCAACTAAAATCATACCTGCTATAACTGTAATGCCCCGCTCCGCACGGTGCATTACGCTGAAACGTTGACTCAGCGAGTCACGTTGACCCAAAGGAATGTATCGATGCAAAACGATACGAGAGTTAAGTTGTCCCGAGCAACGCATCGAACTAAGTCGATGCGAAGAGTTACGTCGACCCGAGTAATGCATCGGACTATGTCGATGCGAAGAGTTGCCTTGTCCTGAATGAATGCATCGAGTGAATCGATGCGAAGCGCCGCGTTGCCCCGAAGGATGAGTGCGTAGAATCGGCTCGAAGATTCTAAGAAATCGAATCGACCAAGGTGCAAGTGCGAATCGATACAAGTATTGATTTTAGTTGGTTTCATGTGCAGGTTATACTTTGACGGGAAAATATTAGAGGTCGATCTTTTGCAATATTTAGTAAGGGGTCCGCGAAATCAAATCGTCGCCTTGCGACGGGCCGAGACTTGGGCACGCTAAGGCAAATCGGACGTATAACTCAATGAAGCACAAAGTGCTTGAATGGCTAAGTCAGGAGAGTGGCCGTGCAACGAAGTTAAGAAATCGAGCCGTACCGGCTCGACAAAATGACGAAGGCGTATCGACTCAAGGTGGGAGGATTGACTTCTTTTTACTCCTTCATTCGATAAGTCAAATATATCATTGTATGCTAAGTTAACCTATCGACGCCACGGGCGTGGCCGATCGAAGATAAAATCGTAGTGTGAGTCGAACACTAAGTTAGAAAAATTGAAATAAAACGTGCATCAATATGCACGAGTCGCTATGGGACATTGGATATCGCTAAGGCGAGCGCCTCGGTGCGCAAGCCGTAAGAACATGGAATAACTGTACTCGGCGAGTGCCTTAGTGCACGAACCATACCGTGCCTTTGCTGCACGAGTTAGACGACTAGAACATTGAAAGACAATAGGCGAGCGCCCTAGCGCGCAAGCCCCGAACATTGATTGCTAAGTTATAGAACATGGAAATATGGTCGAAACGTGCCTACGTGCACGGGATAATAAAAGATGGCTTCGTTGCGAGAGAATACAGTTGTGGCATGAATGTGGCGGAACTGTCGGCTATGACATGGTGCCTCGAAAGGTGTTCGAGACCTTCGGGTCGTTCAGTTGACGAGCATTGAGTTGAGGCACGATGCCATTGAAACATTGAAACGAAGCAAGAAACGTAAGAACACAAAAAGTTAACGAAAGAGACGCGAGATGATAAGTCTGAGTCTCGAACTCAAGACTATGTTTGGTTGTTTGAATTTGATGGCTTGAATGATAGGGCGTTACATGGTCGATTGGAATAGGCTCGAGATAAAATGTGATATCGCCCGTGCACGGGTGTTTCCCCCAAACGGTTAAATACCGGAGCGCCCCGGAACCGCTTTAGCCTAGGAGGGATTCGAATAATCTTTGCAGACGCACATCCTTAAACAAGATGGGAAAAGCCGCAAATAATGGTATGCAGCGGGAACGTTTCGGTTGTTGGGATGTGACCCAACCCATGAAACGTCGGGCAGCCCGACCAAAGAGAGAGAAAAGAAGGAGAGAAAAGAAAGGAACTCCTTTAGTCCATTCCGGCACGGATACGCCAACGGCCCTCATATAGTTAAGGAACGATGGGTTGAAAGTGTAGGCGCGTATGCGTCCTGCATAGAGATCCTGCTTAGAGATGCACATATAATATGACAGGAAAGGATTACGGCATATTTACCTTGCGTCGGTGCAAGGGCGAGTGCGTCGACTTGGTAAGTCGCGCCACGAATCAAACACGAGATTGCTTGCTTGCTTGTACATTCAATTCGATAACATGATGCTATGATAACATGCTTTACGCTTTCGAAGATGCCATGAAATTGACCCTAAGGAGAACATAGCAAGATCATAAGCTAAGTTGCATGATTCAACATAAATATTAAAATGTCGGGTTGGAAAGATGATCTTTGCTTCAGTACATGCGAGGACGAACGTACTGATCCCCCACCAGCTTCATGCAGGGTGCAGGGAATGGATTGCTCGCGGTGAAGCATTGCTTGAACGTGTTGAGGCTTGGAATGCCGAAGCGCATTGAAGCGTGCTATCGCATTGACGCTCGGACTACGCAGCTGGATTGATGCGACCGAGATATAGAAGGCATGATGTATAGAACGGTGAAATCCTTGTGGGCAAGAGAGAACCTGAGTGTTGTAGCCAATCTGGCATATATTATTAGGCTATCGAAAGCCATTGTAATCTCAGTTTCAGATATTAATAAAGAGAATTATTTCGTATACTCTGTTTCCTTTCGTTGTTAATATCGAATCAAAGGATAACCATTTGAGAACTTGTCATCTTGCCTTGCACGAGCGCAACTCCAGGCTTGTGCGGTATCATGCCCCCTGCAAGGACGATAATTCGGGTGATTCCGGGTCGGAGCGTGACAATAACCTCCGCCTCTGTCTCTATATCCTCAACAGCAAGTAAGAATGCCTGCCCATAATTTTATCCCGGGCCCTGAGCTCTGGCCTTGTTGTACTGTACGCCTTGGGGAGGCAATGGTGGACGAGGTGCTCCTGCTATGGGCAGTGGTGCTGGGAGAGCTGGGGCAGTGGGTCTCGGGTTCTGTCGAGCTTGTACTGTTGCATGTTGCTCTGGACAAGCCTTGAGCATGTGCTGATTGGATCCACATCTCAAGCATAATCCGAGGCGAGTCCTGCAGTCATTCTGGAGATGTCCTTGTTTTCTGCAGTAATGGCAAACAGGCTTCTGATAAGGTGAGGGCCTCTGCTGGAACTGTCCTGTGGCCCTCCTAATAGGTCCACTCTGAGTAGTTCGGGCTGGTGTAGCTGCTGGTGTATGATGCCTCGATGTCTGCTGTTGTTCCTTACGAAGAATCTCCTGAGCACGAGCTTCTTCCAAAACAGCTGAATGGGAGACTCGAGACTGGGTAGTCGTATAAGACTTGAGCTCTGGTGCAAGCCCCTGGTGAAATCTTTTCGCCTTCTCTAACTCTGTCGGAATCAATCCCGTACCAAATCGACTCAGGCGATTGAACTCCGAGTCATACTCATCAACTGTCATATTCCCTTGCTTCAGATGAAGGAACTGGTCGTAGAGACCATCTCGAACATGAATAGGGAAGAATCTCTCATAAAATACATCATAGAACTGCTTCCAGGTGATCCCAGTGCCTAGTCGTCTCTCTTCCGCCTTCCACCAGTGGTGAGCATTATCTTCTAGCAGTAGGTCCACTGCTGTCATCCAATCTCGAGCTGGCAACTGGGATGCCTTCAGTAGCTTCTCGGTACTAATAAGCCACTGTGACACCTCTAATGGCTTCTCCGTCCCTCTAAAGGCCTTGGGGTTCATATCTGTGAAATTCTTGATAGAGCCTTCATAGGGATGCAGAGCCGGTGCTGGTACTGGTACTGGAGGTGGTGGTGGAGGTCTAGCCATAGCTGCCATCATCGTCTGTCTCATCAGATCAGTCTGCTGCCACTGAGCCTGCATCATGGCATACATAAACTGAGTAGTAGGTCTTCTATCAGTCGGTGGTGGAGGCATCTGAGGTCCCGACTGTGGGGGAAACTGCTGAGGGAATAGTGGTGGAGGAGGCAGTGGTACATTCCCTCCTGGTGGCATGGTAGTAGTCTGTCCAGCCTGGCTGCCTTGGGGTGCTGCGATATCCGGGTACTCCGTCGTCGGTGTCGTAGTAGGCTGCGACAGTCCTGGCTGGTAGGGTGTCGCTAGAGTCATGGGAGGATTCTGTCCCTCCGAAGTAGCCTCTTCACCAGATGTGAGGGCCAAAGCAGAAGTGCGTCCGCTTCGTAGATTCATACTGTTGGCACGAGGAAGACAAGTTGATATTAGGAAAGATTAGATATGAAGTCAATCGAATAATCAACGAAGTTTCGAAAAGATTGGCAGTCAAAGGATAGTAGTAGTTCCGAATGAGATATTTCTATTCCTATATGCAGGTTTATTGGGCACAGTCATGTAATCCAACAATATTAACGTAGACCTGCATGGGCCACCATAAAAATATGTAACGCCCCAGTCCCAGAATACGTAGGACCAAGTATGTGAACATGCCAGCTGCACATATACGAAGAATACCCCAATATATAGAATTCTCGTATATGCACATAAGCTGTAAATAAATAACCACAGGCCAGA
Organism: Iris pallida; assembly: GCA_029216955.1. Taxonomy (NCBI): domain Eukaryota; kingdom Viridiplantae; phylum Streptophyta; class Magnoliopsida; order Asparagales; family Iridaceae; genus Iris; species Iris pallida. Next base: position 21,104,325 of record JANAVB010008400.1, on the reverse strand, counting down.
ATAACATATCTAATCTCATCACAGCTCAACACAGAAGATAATAAAGTCCAAATGAAATAAGCAGAGTATCAAAAGATAGCCGGGTGAACATACTCACTCCAAACAGCTATGAAAATAGTCTCACAAGATCGGAGTCCAACCTCCGCAAAAATAGAAAGAAAAGAGATATAAAATGTCTACAACTGTCTCAGATAAGAAATAGACTAGAAATCAGTAGTGACTGCCTCGTCGTCAATGTAGGATAGCTCCAATGCCGCTCCGTACTCTTGTGGAAAATCGTCTAAACCTGGAGAGATAAGCAGGTCCTCAGGGGACATAGCATGATATAAGAAAATACCATGCCATATAAACTGTGATAATATAATAAGAGAAAAAGGTATGCATGCAATTGGGTACCTGACCATTCTACTGTGAATATGCAGTTGAGATACAATCCTTCGACGCATGAGCCCTGGCTGTAAATGGGATCGGCATAGTTCCCATAAAGGATACCAGGGGCCTACGTCCATAACGCTCGGGAAGCGTCAGAGGGCACCATGTGCAAGGGGCTACGTCCATAACGCTCTGGAAAACGTCAGAGGGCGCCTGGAGCCTGCGTCTCCGGAGGAGCGCACAGGTAATCAGGGAAGTGTAAAGAAGCCCATACGTCAGGTATTGTTCTCCCCACCCAATGCATAGTATCATCATCTCCATGACTGATATAAACCTCTAGTAACCGCCAAGTCTTCTAACATGCAATACTATTGGCAGTTACTCCTATCCGTCGTACGCTCTATACGTATCGGTGGCCAGCCGACTACGCGGAAATGTGTCCTACATGTGACTCACATCACGTGATACAACAAGTGTCAAGGCCGTATGAGATATACCAATACCTCAACATCAATGGGTGGTCAATAAACTAAGTCAATGCAAGAGAATAAATAAAGCAAGAAAAACGACCAATAGAGTCGCTTGCACCCAAGTGTGACTTGGACGCACAGTTTAAATATCAAGGAACAAAATGCTGAAAATAACAACTGAAAATAAGAAGTATAATAATCACAGAGTAAGGTGGCAAGGTATCTTGCCTGATGGTGCAAAGTGGCAAGTCCAAGTAATTACAATGTCAGCCAAGAAACGTCACAATCTCCAAACAACTCCGGACGCTAAAATAAACATCAAAAATGCACTCGGTGTAAAAGATATACCTAGGAAATGCCTGTCCAAAAGTCAAATTCTGGAACAGGGGCAAAATCGTAATTTTGGGTCAAAACGATGTTCGCCGTTGGACCAGCTTTGCACCGAAATGCGTGCCAAGGTCTATAGTCTCTAAAGTTGTCAAACTATATGTCTACGATTTTAGTTGGAGGAGAGGAACTCAACGGTATGTCCAGTTTTGGATTTCGTTGAGCCGTGCACAAAATCGTCCGTTTGAGTGGGTCGCGGGCCCGCCAAAAATGGGTTCCGATTCAACCTTCTCAGAATCGAACCAAACTTGGCACATAGGACCAGAATTTCGATTCGGGCCTGTTGGCACAAGTTTCGTCTCGATTCGACGACGGTACACGAAGTTATGGGCAAGTTTGCAAAATGCCGATACGGGGTAGCTCGACAGATACGCGTTGATTTTGTCGCGCACACGTGACGAAACTGAGTTCCGTCAGTTCCCACACGTCCGCAACGTCCATACGCACCTTTCGATGCGTATAGCGTGCGACCATGTCGCCCGGTTTGTCGGGGCGTACGTCGTATCGGACAAAATTCAGAAAATTAATATAATTAAAAACAGGTTTTTCCTCAACTTCAACATCAATCTACTTTTTACCCGTTAATCGAAACGACGTTCCAAAAGATGCGTTGCGTTCTCGGTTATGTTGTCTTTTATTGTTTTTAATTAGTTCCTATAGTACTTTACTGCACAGCATGTAAATTGGCCGACAAGTTGTCATTTTAAAACAGTTTTTAGTATTACAGTAAACAGATTTTTGTTCAACTTCGTCTTGATTTTTCGAGCAAGTCGATGGGTTGTTTCGAAATTCATCTGGAGGATCTTGAAGAGGGTCATGTCTACTTTCCAGAAAATCTTACGGATCGAAAATCGGTGCTACGAGTAAAAAGTTACATCGTAGAGAAGTAGGGTACCTTAAGTGGGAAAACTGCTCCGTGGGTGACGCAGGGCTGACTTCCGATGCTCCGATCGTCGCGCACAAAGCTCCGTCGCTGGTGAAACAAAGTCGTGGGTGAAGGGGGTATAATCAGCCTCAACTTTCGTTTTGGAAGATTAGGGTTTTGAGGCTTGTGGAAAAAGTTACATATATACCAAGTTGTAACAAATCCTAAGACTAATGGGTTTATGAATGAATCAACCCACGGGTTGGGGGTCATCCGCGATAGCATGCTGTTGCATGCCCAAGCAAAATTTGGGGTGGGGCCCGCCCACTTTTAGTGGGTTGGTGGGTGACATTTACTTTTTTTTCCTTTCTTTTTCTTTTCCTTTTCCTTTCTTTCTCTATAATGCTGTGGTCGGTCCCAAGGGGCCGACCACCACTGAATTCTTCTTCTTCTTTTTTTCTTTTTTTTATAATACTAATATATATATATATATATATATATATATATATATATATATATATATTAAACAAGCAATAAATTCCCAAAAATTTACCAATAAATTCCAAAAATCCTAGAATTTATTATATACCTTATTTAATAGAAATATTAACAAGCACACATATAATATATATACACACGTGCATTTATATTTACATACATATACCAAATAAATTCTAAATAATATAGAAAAATAATTTTTAAGGCACTAAATAATTTAGGAAATATTGGGGGTTTACACTCAAGGAACTATGCGACTTGACAACCGCAGATAGAGCGGGACAGTGATAGAACTGGCTTAGACCGACGGGCATAACTTTGCTTAACTTGTTTGCGTAATGACTTGACGAGCAAAGGCTACACCAAGCTTCGCATCGAGGGAAAGTGCCGTGCATGCGATCGACTTGAACTACCAAGTTCTCGGGTGCCTAGACTTAAGCCAACAGCCGTACAAGACGACTTAACTCACGGGACGTACGAAGGCTATGCCAAGCTTTGGATGACGGGACCGGGCATGCTTTATTAAGCATTCATGCGGGCGACGCTTATGACTTAGGCCAGTACAAGCGTTGGGGCAAAACGACGGGACCGTGCATGCTTTATTAAGCATTCATGCGGGCGACGCCTATGACTTAGGCTAATTCGAGTGTCGTGGCAACTTGGCAACTTAAGCCAACTTCCTTCTCCCAAGCCACGGGAACGAAGGATCGAGTGTCATTTGAAAGCACGCTGAGCCAACTTCTAAGCAGACCGTGGGACCAATTTCCATGTTCTAAGACATTTCGACCCGTCGGGATTATTCTCTTAGCTATGTGGATGCGTCTCCTTTATTATCAAGCCTAAATTGTGCAAGTTGAAAACAAACGAGTTATTAAGTGAAGGCTAAGATGAGGCAAGTTCACCGAAACTACCCCACCTGAGCGAGGAGTCATCTCGACCGAGCGAGCCTTCGAGCAGCCGTCGCAAGGCTAAGTCCGAACTCCGTCGGTTTTTCGATTCCTCCGATTAACTTTGCGGGACGGGGCACTACACACCTGCCCACAAAACATGGGTCAGCACATCATCTATGTACTGGCGAGCAGAATCCAACCCACTCGCCTAAACCAACACTAACTGGTCAATTTTAGCAAGCATTCATTAGAGTGATCTTTCTAGTTGGGGCCTAGCATCAGTTTACAGTTCATGGACAATAATCATAGTGAAGCATGTAAACATATTCTTAGTAGAGTTCATGTGAGGGCATCATTAAAGCATACTTGGTGTTATCCTGGAAAGGCATGATTGAGGCAACATTGGTTCTAACATCCTGAATATGTTATGACAATTCTCATAGAAGGCATTACTTAGCATATAAGTTATGATTAAGCTGTTTCATGGCAACGCAACATACTGACATACTGAAATAACATGTTAAGAAGGTTCTCGTATTGAAAGACTACACACAGCATCATTTACTTGGCACGTTAAACACGCAAGTTAAACCAACACATATATTGAGTATATCATATTTAACTGATTTCTTACCGATAGCCAACTCCCTCGTACCTGCATCAAATACAGGTTAGCATATATACTTACAATGCCTGCACAAAACATTCATTAGCGTGCATCCTGACTACATGGTCACTGGTGTTGTCTAACCATACGGACGTTGCCATATAGGTCTTCATCGGTAATGCGATGACTCCAGAGAAGGTAGCTAGCCCCAAAGGATGCCTCGCAAAACTCGTGCCCCTACTGGCACGCCAATGTTTCCTCCTAGGCCGGATCGGTCCCCCTAACGTCCCTGGGTACCGTCCGAAAAAACATATCCCCGTCTCTTATGCATAAGTTGTCCTATGACCATGCGAATGCGTGTCCGACTCGATCGTAAACATAAAATGCATGGTGAAATAATAATAAGAAATAAAGACAACAGTGCATCATCATTCACCTCATTCAAGTCATATTCAATGACTTATTCATTCCCAATATTACCATCATTTCACTTGGTGATCTCAACGATCCCAAGCCTCATCAATTCTCATTGTTTCCAATCATTCATTTCTTATTCCAGCAACTCCGATACATTGAAGCATTCCCATATTGTTTATTTCCCAAGAAATATGTAGCATTTCATTTCATAGGGACAATATCATTCATTTCATTGCTTATATTAAAACAGGCAACAACAACAGTTATGCAGAAGGTACATGATTCTATCATTTCATTTGGATCATTGGTCGATAGCATAGCCAGTTCTCTTCTTATTCTATCATTCACAAGGCGTCTCATTATTCAAGTATTTCATTTGTTTCAGCAGCATTAAACATAAGGGACAATGTTATCAATTCATTCTCAGGCATCAAATCATATTAGCAGTTCAATGTTATTCGTTCAGCAGTTCAATATTCATGTCTTATTCATTTCAACGATTTCCAACATATGCATCTCTATCGATTCAGCAACTAAAGCATCGCATCACAATTATTCAACATTCAAGGTAAGAGACATTAGGGACATATTTATAGCATCATGTTATTCTATTTATTAAGCATGCAGGAATAAGAAGGAAGGAGGACAGTTCCACTTGCCTTGCATAACGGTCTTCTTGCTCCAATCCCACTAAGCGTAGCTCCACCAGCGAGCCACGTTCCAATACCCATTTCGTCTAGCCAGCTAAGAGAGACTTCATCAGTCTCAATTCTCCTGATCTCCAACATAAGTCACGGTCCAATATTCTGATCCCATCCAACAAGCCAACCAAATGCCTCGTGCGGAGCGGGGCATTACAAACAGTAGGGTGCTCTTCACCCTCACCAGTGGTATGGCCATCTTTGGCCGTTAAGTCTTGATCTTTTGAGAGTTCAAGAGAGTTGGATCTACTCCAGCTCTATTAAGATTGAAAGCGGCGTCTGTGGAGTCTTTTTCGATCAACTCATTACCAAAATCACAACCTTCGAGAGCCGCTATCATTTTTTGATCCTCTTGAGAGAGGGTAGGAGTTTGGATTGCGGAAGGAGCTGCAACATCGAGATTGGTGTCCATTGAAGGTAATGCCTTCTCAAGAAGTGTGGTCTCTGGAACCTCTGGAGTTACGGATGACATCATTGTTCCTGCTGCAGCTAGTGTAGTTGCAGGAATGGTCATCTGCATAATCATGTGTTCTGAGGTATCCGCTATGACGACTGGAGCTGGAGCGCTGATTTCTGAAGCCTCTGCCAATAAAAAAGTCAACATCAATATTTTACTCAATTATGATCACATTAAAAAAAGTACGAATATTACCTTGAGGAGGTGGCAGATCCTGTAAAGGCAGTAACGAATCAGGTCGACTTGGAGGCTCTTTCGGCATTGAAGGAGTTGGTGAAGCGTTAGTTCCTTGACGATCTGCTCGAGTCACCATTAACTTCTTTATAGTCTTACATATAAGAGGTGCCGGAGGTGATTCTTCGATTTCGACCGGATCATCTTGCACAGTCAGCCTCCTACTAGTCTCTTCATAAATGACCTTACTATGTCTTGGAATTGAAGAGGGAGTTACTTCTCCTCTTCGAGGAGAATTTTCTATGTTCATTTGCTTTGTCTGGGACCTTGTCGTCCTAGTAGTAGACTGCTCAACAAGAACCAATAATGATTTCTTTTTTCTTCCGGAAGCCTTAGGAGGGGATGGGAGTTCATCTAGGTGTGATGGAACAGATGGTTCTCCGGTCTTTTGCCTTTTACCAGGCCCCTTCGCGGGAGACCTCTCCTTCTGCTTCTTAAATGAGATATCCAATGGTTCATTAACTTCATTAAGGAGACCAACAAGAGTAGCCTCTAGAGGTTCATCAGCAGGGTCATGGCCTTCTGTATCTCTAAATTCTCGCATAGTGTGAACCCCCGATTATGCCCGTTTGGCGCTTGCAAACCTATCAGCCAAGTTGAAACTTTTAAAGAAAGTATTGGCTGAAGTATAAAAAATTTGCATATGTATATAACATATGCGGACCTACTTCAAGTGTAGCAGAGGGCATGGTGAATACAGCCTTAGTACCTCTTGCATTATAGTACCTACAGGCTCTGGCCCCATCTATCAAATAACCTTTGGCTTGTAAGAAGGTAGCGGCATTCCCTACGTGCATTTGATTATAGCCAAACTGTTAAACGAATCAGTTTGGTAAATATGGCTCTAGAAAGCATTCACCATCGAACCGATGTACTAAGTGGGAGGGTCGGATCATCTTCAGCCACATAAAAGTCGGTAGAGTTAGATGGAGTGTCATAGGTTCTAAGACCATGAGCTGAGGTAAAAGATTCTCACATCCCGGAAGAGGAGGGATGCAGTGAAATCTCCATCTGGAACCCATGTTCAAAGCCCTTCTACAATCTGAAAGGATGTTTATGCTCCATCGAGTGGTGGTGTAACGCCTGATGAAGTCTTCTCCAACAGTACCCAGAGCCAGATCCATCAGACTGGGATGATACAACAACAGCCACTCGAACAGGTAGGTATAAGGCATCTCGGTGCGAGAAAAGGTGTCTCGAGTGCTGGGATCATTCATCATACTGTCGACAAAAGATGCAAACCTACGTTCAGTCGGCAAGTCATTATCGAAAGAATGTCCATCTTATAGCCAAATACTAGATGCAGAGCCACGAATAGTACATCTCGGTGGAATCTGCCGACGGTACTGGCTCCAGGAACCACAAACCGTCGTATCCACAAGGAAAGGAAACCTGCTAAAAGAGCTTCTCGAGACATGGGCCGGTAACCTTGCCTGAGGTATCTCTTAGTGGTAGCACCGACGGTAAATGGATGCCAATCTTCGTTCAGTATGTTGTCAAAATGTTTGAATTTTTCTATCAACTTTTCGACAGCACTGCGGTCAAGCGGTTTGAAGAAGCAAGGTTCACAAGCTTGACTCTCATTGATCTTGTCTTCTTGAATGTGGCCCAGACATAAGTGCGGCAGCCACTTAGTCATATAGCATGTCCCTTTTGTGACACTCTGATAATAGATGGTACAAATCATAAAGTGTACAAAAGTTCCTCGAAGACGGCTACCATCGGTGGATTCTCTTTGGCTAAAGCATTTAGCTCTTCATTCGTAAGTACGTATTTTTCGTACGAGTTTTCACCCATTAGCAAATTAGAAAGATATTGCATCTCGTAAAGCCCAAAGCCAATCTCTCCATGAGCGGTCATGGAGGTGCCAGTTTCGTCATTATACCATTCCGCCAGAGCCAAGTATAGATTGGGATTGGGACGGATGCCGTAAGTAGTGGCCCAGATTGGATCGTAGAGTTCTAGTTCAAGAAGCTTGTCTTTAAATTGGTCCAGAGCCCTGACTACAAAACTGTTCCAGTGCTTCATCTCTGGATTCATCAAGCCTGTCAATCTCATGGCTTGATCTTGATTTTTTTTCCCTCAGCCTTAGCAAATATATTTACGGAAAAGGGAATTCTAACGGGAATCAATAGGGATAAATTTTGAGGGGGCACACAACTCGGTTTTAAGCCTCTCAGGTGGGAACTGAATCTCTCCGAATGACTGTAGAACATGTCTTTATCCTTGGGACCCAATTTATGGCATATTTTACCAATCCTGGCCTGTTGGATTGGAGTCAGTCCTATTCCATCCGTCGAGGAGAACTGGAATAGGCATATCGAGATAGAGATAAGGGTCTCGACATATCTGTGAGATACATCGGTATGTCATCACTCCGATAAATCCTGTCCTCTCGCTTTGATTTGGTCTGAGCTGTTTTCTAGATGGCATCTCCAAATAAAAAATCTGGTTTCTTGTGAGGGACTTAGTCTAAACTCATGAGGGGTTCTCCATTTATCAAACACAATAAAGTTCTATCCTCTTGAGATACTAGTATTGTTCTTCTGGATTCGGGAAAATCATATTGAGGATATGGAACATGAGACAAACCCTCTTGGTATTTTGATACTCTAAAAGCCGAAGTCAGTCTCTCAGCATCTGGGTCTTCTCTGAGATCAACTACAAAAGAAGAAGCAAAGGTCATTTTCGGAAAAAGATTACTGTAGGAGCGTAAAAAGTGCTTCAAAGAAAGAGTCAAAGTGATAGATCATTCCACTCAAATTGATCTACTTTACGCCGCAGAGAGGCTAAATACTTTACGCCCAAGACAAGGCTAATCACTTTACGCCTAAAGCAGGTTGATCATTTTACGCTCGGGTCTACACCCATGGTTTTACACAAAGGACAGACCAGCCACTTTTACGCTGGACAAAGCCGTCAAGTCTCGCATTTAATGCAAACTCTGACATGGAGATATTAATGATGGCATATATCACAAAATTCAAAGGGATTTGTTTTTACACAGAGACCAATGTTGTCGTTTAGTATGTGGATTGAGCTACTTTACGCTCACACTATGGCTTCTTTTACGCATGAAGACTATACGAGCTTTTACGCTTAACAGTTGACGTGTGCGTAAAGTCTATTTGAGCTACTTTTACGCTCAAGGTTATTTAACAACCACTTTACGCGGGAAGTCTATGTCGTGGCTATTTTATGCCTAGTCTACTGCCTTACGCTCAGAGTACATTGGGGCTATTTTTACGCCCTATTCTTTCTGACCAGCTTGGAACGTGGTTTGCCTACATGGCTTTCATGCCACACATCCCGAAGAACGTGTGTACGTGCATCCTATTCTTAATGAAATGATGGGACACGTGTCAACGTATACAGAGGATGACTTTGGTCGTGGGTGGTGGTTATTGGCGTAAAGACGGAACTTTCACTGAGTTTTTACGCACAAGAGCCCAAGTCTATAAATAGACTTATTTTTCTCAAAGCAAAGGGAGACACATATACAGAGAGATAAGAGAGAATACAGAGATCAGAACTTAGAGATTTTGATTCTCCAGAGCATTCTTCTTCAACCTTTCTTTCAGAACAGAGTGAAGCAAAGCAGGAAAGCATTCGACCTCGCCATCAGTGCCCAAGTGCGTCGATACCTTTCTGGTGACTTAGTTCTTCCAGTTGTTCTACTTCAAGCAGTGATCTTCATCATCATCATATGGTCCAAGGAACAAAGTGATCATTTACGAATCAGACTTTCGTAGCAACACTTCCCCAGAATCAAATTTGTACTCCTTGTATTTTTTCTCGTTTTATTTTTCAAAAGCCAATTTCTCCAAGGCATTTTGTTAAGTGAAACAAAAATGGTGACTCTGCTGGGGACGACCTTCTCCTCTGACGAGGAGGCAATTGCTCAATATGATGATGTTTCGGTCGGTTCGACCAAGAAGACTCTGGTTGTGCACTTCAACCAGACTGCCTAAGAAGAAATGCTCCGAACTAGGGGTGGTTTCGCTGCTCCAATGTTCAAAAGTCTCGCAAAGCACGAAAAGTTTGGATTCCTAAATCCAAAGTAGCTGCTGATCTCTCTGTTTCTTCTGATAGCAAAGGAATTCTTCCCTCTCCTGTCGTAGGGGCTTCCATTCATAACGAGGCAGTCCTTACTTCGGCGTCGCTCTCTAAGTGTGACAATTTGTCTCCCGTCTGTAATGGTGTAGATGATCAGGTTCCACGCCCACTGCGTAAGAACCAGGTTTTACGCCCAGTGGGTAAAAACCAAGTTTTACGCTCAAGGCATAAGAATGAGTCTCCTATTTGTAATGTGGCAGATTCTAAAGCTTCTGAGTGTAAAAAATAAGTCTCCCGTCTGTGACGTGGTAGACACACACAAATTACGCTCCTCGCGTAAAACAAAATCTTCCATCTGTGACGTGGTAGATAATCAATTTTTATGTTTTACGCGTAAAGATAAATCTTCTGTCTGTGACAGTGTAGATAAAATTCACAACGATGTTTGTACATCTAATATGAATGTACCTAAACGCATACAGCGTAAAAATATTGTTGGTAAAACTTCTGTCCTACGCCAACAACCTTCTTATACTGCTTTACGCAAAGTACCAAACTTGCGAATTACGCGCCATGAAGATGGAGTCCTTCGTGCTAAAAAATCTCAAGATTTACGCACATAACTCCAAGCGCGTAGAAATGTAAAATTTGGTTCTGCAAATGCTGCCAGTAATCTTCTTTATACACAGGGTACTAAATGTTTTTCTACCCCTAATATGATAAAGAAGAATACTCCCTCCACTCCTTCTGACTTACGTGAATTGCTAATGCAAAAGCGTAAGAATTCACAATCTCCGGTGACACTCCCCCAAGAAAAACATCATTGTGAATATCACCAGGTTGTGATTAATTGTTGTTGTTCGGCTTCAAAACGGTCAGTTTTTGATCGATTAAGTTTTAATGTACCACAACATCAAGCTGAAGATCGAGAACATGAGCTGTCATATGCATCAGTCAACATGGCATCTCATACTAACAGAGGACGACGTCCGAGACGGAATATGTCCCAAACTCCAGGTCAACAACAGTTCAACAGACTTCTTGATTCCTTTGAAGGAGTGTATCAGAATACTAGATCAAGAAGACAAAGACAATTACAGACTCCTGATTCAGAAGCTGGGGGTACTCAATCTTTTGAGTATGATACCGATAGTATGGATTCATACTTCTATACTAATCCTTCTGTATCTTCAAGAGAGGTTGTATCCTACGCTGTTGGAGATGAACCAGAGACGTCATCTGTTAATACAGAACGTCTCACTGTCGTTGAGCAATCACTGAAAGATATGCTTAACATGGTGCAAAGCATGCATCAGATAATTTTGAATCAGCAAACTGCTCAGCCGACGGTAATGACACAGGTACCAGTAGCAGCACAAACTCAAGATAGTCAAGGGGCAGAAATACCTTTGAATATTCAAGAGCCTGCTGTTAATCAAAATTCTGCATCTCCAGATCCCATAATTCCTGAAGATGTACCACCTCCAGTGGGGGTTATGGTACATCCAACAACCATTCAATCAAATGTGCTTTCCCAAACCAGTGAAGCCATTCAAGCAGTACATGAGCTCAAAGCACAGTTTGAAGTTTTGAGGCACAAAGATCAGCTCCAGAGGTTAGGGATCAAGCAACCTTATCCTCCTCATTGGAATGATGTACCCTTTCCACCAAAATTCAAGCCACAATCTATGGTTTTGCTCGATGGAAAAGCATCTCCCAGTCAATATATCAATTACTTTGATATTATGACTGTACACTTGCAGAAAAATGATGCTCTTCTCACTCGAGTGTTCATCGGGTGCCTGACGGGTTCAGCTTACGACTGGTATTGTAGTTTACCCGATAATTCTATTTCGTCTTTTGACGAATTCAAGGCAATGTTTCTCTCCCGTTTCTATGAAGGAGGTATGGACATGAACATGTCCTCCTTGATAGAAATCAAACAAAAGGAGAAAGAAGATACTCGGACGTTCATCGAACGTTTCCGACAGGCTACTCTAAAGATGCCTCCTGGTATGCCAGATTCAGCGTTGATTGATACATGCAAGATGAATCTGCGACCATCCATCGCTGTTTTCACGGGTTCCCAATTTTCAGATTGGGCTTCGTTTATCATAGCAGCAGTTTCTGCCGAGACCAATGGTAGGCTGGCTCGAGAGCATGGAATAATTTTTGCTTCAGAAGATAAGGGGAAGAAAAATAATCCTAGTAATAATCCTGGCAACCGTAATGTGAGGGGAAAAGATACTCTTATGGTCAATCTTTCCAAGAACAAAACAACGCCGAACAATCAAGAATCTTCCAGGCCAAAGGAAGAATACTCTTTTGACGAAAGTGATATCCCAGGGATATTTTAATGTCTGGTAAAGAGTGGTAAACTTCAGATTCTGGAGCCAAAGAGGCCTAATGAGGTGAACCTGACTGACAATCCCAAATATTGTATCTATCATAGATACATTAATCATCCTACCAGTGCTTGCTATGTATTAAAAAAGAAAATCCAAGAGCTGATAAATGGTGGTGCTATTGCTTTAACCAATGATGACCATACGGTTACGACCAATATGGTTTCTCTTCAGTTCGGAGATTTTCCTCCACAGCAAGTCCCAGATGGAATTATCCCAATTTCGAAGGCAACGATGAAGATCGTGAATATCCTGCCTGCCAGAGAAGAAAATGCAGGATTACTGCTGCTTACAATAAAGAATGGTGAAATCATGTGGGTACATCCTGACTTAGTGCCTGAGTTGGAAAATGAAAATAAAACTTCAAAATCCAAGAAGGGTAAGAAAGTCAGAACCTGCAACATGATTTTCCATGTTATTCCAGATCCTGATGACTTGGATCACCTATGGGATGGCCTTCCTTTAGAAGATAGACTGAAAGGATTGAACATCTGTCCTCCAAGTCTAGCTTCTCCTACCAAGCTCAAGCTTACTCATCAGCAGTGGTTAGCCATGAATAGTGTTCCTTTATATCGGGCACAACAAGTCTTTGCTGCTTATGAAAAAGCTCCGACAGGAATTTTTTTTCGTATCCCGAATCCTTCTCCTTCCGTAACTACAGAGACATCTATTCTTCATTCTCCTGAGGTTACAGAAGGTCTTGCCTCTTCCTCTTCCTCTATTGAAACACCTGTCAAAAGTCTGCTGCCCACTCACTTGTATAGTCAGCAATCTGTTCATCTCATGAAGAAGATGGGTTATGACTTTCAAAAGGCAGAAGGTTTTAATTATGATAAAGGAATACGACTTCCTTTACAGATTCAAAATCAAAATTCCACTATTGGATTGGGTTCTGAAGCTCCTCATAACAATCCATACAAGAAGAAGGCTAAGAGAGGGAAGACAAAATCCTGTAATATGGTACTTCCTTCTCTTGAGTCTGAGGAAGAATCTTTTGCTGGTACAAGATCTGGAAAAGAGTACCATAAAGACTATGAGGGATCCTCCAAAGAAGCTGAAGACGTAGCGGAGACACTACCAACTCAACCCTCTCCTGTTTCTGCTAAACCTTTTGTGGTTGAAAAGGGGAAACAGAAAGCAGTACGCTTCGACGTCCCATTGAAGTCTACTTCCAGTCAGGGGGTGGTGATGAAGCCTTACAAGTTTGATATTCTAGCTCAGTTAGCCAATACTCCGGCTAGACTATCTATATTTGAGTTGCTTCGCCTTTCTAGAGAAAGCAGAGAGACTTTGAGTGAAGCTTTACTTCAAGCAGATTCATGCTTGGCTCAACTCAAGACTCCTGATAATATACCAGTGTCATGTCCACAATGTCATAGTGTGATGGAAGCAATTCCCAACATCACCTTTACACAAGAAGATATGTTGTTGAAGCATAACAAGCATGACAGACCTTTGTGCTACACTGGGTATATTGGATCCACTGAAATTGACAGGATTTACATTGATCCTGGGTCCTCAATTAGCATAATTCTTCAGAGTATGCTAAGACCCCTGAGGATTCCTACTAGTGATTTGACTTACACTAGTACTACGATAGTCGGTTTTAACTCTGGCAAGAGCAAGCCATTGGGGAAGATTCGTCTACAGATTCAGATTGGTGATCTTCGAACCATGGTAACTTTCTATGTTATCAACTCAGACGTCTCCTATAATATCCTTTTCGGGAGACCGTAGATTCATGAGCATAATATTGTACCTTCAACTCTCCACCAATGCTTCAAGTATGTGGATTCCCAAGGAGTTGTGAAGACTGAGTTTGCTGATAACAATCCCTTTAAGGGTGTCGAAGCCTATTTTTCTGATTCAAGGCTTTATAAACAAGAGCATGTGAAAGAGATATCAGACATGGCTGAAGATCAATCACCTACTGAGGATCAGTTTATTAATGAAGATCCGCCAGAGGAGCAACCTTTGAAGATCATAGTCAAGGGACGAATCCAATCCCAATCTGTCAATGATCAACCTCTGATAATCAAGGTTAAAGGAAGAACTCAAACTTCATCTGAGGAATCAACAAATATTCCTGCTAAGAGCCAAGTTCAACCTTTTATGATCAAGGTCAAAGGGCGTACTTCTTGTATGAATGATCCAGAACCACCATTGATTGTCAATCTTGGTAAAACTACGCAGAAGACAGATAATGGTCCATTGATGATTAATCCGAAGCGTAGCAGTCAAATTATAAATGATGTAAATATTGATCATTCTATACTTTTTGATATCAATGAAGATTTCCTTTTCGAGTATATGGCTGTCAAGTTTATCGAAAGAATGACTTTATCTTCTGATAAAAAGTCATCAATATAAAGACGACATTGAGCCAGAAGAAACTTTATACATCGATCATAAGGAAAATTCTTTTCCTCCTCATGTAGATGTTGGACCTTATGCTCAAAGGTTCCTAACATCTTCTCCTTATCTTCTACCTGTGGCCGCTTCATCACAAGCTTGCGTAACTTTTAGACTTCACGAAGAATCTTATTTCGTGGTCCCGTCTGATAAGAAAACAAACGCCAAATTGTGTTTGGCCTGGCTAGAAATATCCCTGTTGCTCAGGCAGATGAGCTGAAAGATAAAGACAAGGGAAGAATCCGAATTGACAAGTATAGTCAACAATCTATCAAGATTATCCAGAACATGGGCTATGATTTGAAGACTATGCAAGGTCTCAATCAAGGCAAGGGTAGACGACTACCATTATGTGGTGATCCGTTTTACCAAAAGACTCGTCATGGGTTGGGATATGATCCGTCCCACATGTTTAATGACGATATACAAGAAGAATTCTCTTCTAGCTCTTCGCAGTCATCGGATTCAGAAGAAGTCCAATTAATTAAATCTGATATGTCTCGTTCCTCATATGATGAATCTGGACAAATATTCTCGGTCAATATGGTTCAAATTGATGGTGAATCAGAGCCATTTGAGAATGATCCTTGGGCACAACAGATGGATACTCAGTGGGAACTCCGTTTTGAATAGCGACAGCCACCTACAGAAGATGAGGTCATCCAGATTAATGTTGGGGATGGAACTACGTCCAAACCAATATTCATCAGTAAAAATCTTGCTGAAGATGAAAAGGAAGAGTTGATAAAACTTATCAAAGAATATATTGACATCTTTGCATGGAGTTATGAGGATATGCCAGGGTTAGATCCTAAAGTTGTTACTCATAAACTCAATATTCTGCCCAATGTCAAGCCTGTAAAATAACAGCAACGACGCTTTAGGCCAGATATGATGGATGCAATTGAAGCAGAAGTAAAAAAATTGATCACATGTGGATTTGTTCGTGAAGAGCAACACCCGGATTGGATTGCCAATATTGTTCCTGTCATGAAAAAGAACGGAAAAGTCCGAGTTTGTATAGATTATCGAGATCTTAATACAGCTTATCCAAAGGACGAATTCCCACTTCCAATTATCGATGTCATGATAGACAATACATGTGGTTTTGAACGCATGTCTTTCATGGACGGATTCTCAGGATACAATCAGATCAAGATGCATCCAGAAGATGAGAAGCACACCGCTTTTCGTACACCCCTTGGGGTCTACTCCTATACAGTTATGCCGTTTGGTTTTAAAAATGCCGGTGCCACGTATCAACGGGCTATGAGCAACATCTTTCAAGAACATCTATGGAAGATAGTTGAATGCTATGTAGATGATATTGCTGTTAAAAGTCGATCAAAGGGTGATCACATTCAGGACTTGGGGACAGTATTTGAATTGATGCGCCAGCATCAATTGAAAATGAACCCTACTAAGTCTTTCTTAGGGGTTTCCAGTGAAAATTTTTTAGGATTTGTCATTACCTCTCAGGGTATCCATGTTGATCCTGATAAGGTTAAAGCAATTCTTGAAATGCGTCCTCCTCGTAATCTGAAAGAACTCCGTGGCTTTCAGGATCGTATTGCTTATATCAGAAGATTTATATCCAATCTCTCTGGGAGATGCCAACCTTTCTCCCGTTTATTGAAGAAAGGTGTATCATTTGTTTAGGATAAAGCGTGTCAGAAAGTCTTCAATGATATTAAACAATACCTTACAAATCCACCTGTTCTGGTACCTCCAGTAGTAGGAAAACCATTTTTACTATATGTTCGAGCCTTGGATCATTCACTTGGCACTCTTCTCGCACAGAAAAGCGATATGGTTCATGAACAAGCAATATATTATCTGAGCAGAATGATGGTCGGAGCTGAACACAGGTATACACCTGTGGAAAAGGAATGTCTAGCCTTGGTTTTTGCCGTCCAAAAGACAAGATATTATGTGACAGGACAGACTATTCATGTCATCTCCAGAATAAATCCCTTTCGGGTATTGCTGAGAAAACCAAGCATTCTTAACTCCAGGTTAGCCACCTGGACGATGTTGCTTACTCCTTATAACATGGTTTATATACCTCAAAAATCAGTAAAGGGTCAAGCATTAGCTGATTTCTTAGCTGCTTACCCTATACCGGAAACATCGAAGTTATATGAGGACATTCCAGATGAAGTCGTGGATTGTAACATGACTTTGAAGAATGACATATGGCAATTATATTTTGATGGAGCATCACGTGTGGGACCTAAAGGCAATATTGTCTCTGGGGTAGGAATCGTCTTGGTTTCTCCTGACAAAATGGTTATATACCGTGCCTATTCTCTCAATAAACCATGCTCCAATAATGTAGTAGAATATAATGCTCTATTGATTGGTCTCCAAGTAGCAAAACAGTTGGATATTGAGTTCTTAGAAGCTTATGGAGATTCTCAACTAATTGTTAATCAAGTTAGAGGGACTTATGAAGTCAGAAATCTTGATCTCATTCCTTATCATCAGGTGGTAGTCGAGTTGGTCCTTTCATTCAAAGGATTCTTCATTGAATTTATACCACGTTCTCAGAATGTGGAGGCTGATGCTCTTGTTAGCTTAGCTGCAGACTTGGCTGTCCCAATCCGAAGGTAAAATATAATGACTTTGTTGGACCGAGACTTGTTCTGTGTGAAGAATAATCTGCATATTGAACAAAGTTATGTCACAGAGTCAAGTTCCCAGCAGAAGGATTGGAGAACTCCATTCATTGATTATGCAGTTCATAGGATTTTGCCTGAAGATCCTAAAGAAGCTGCATCAATCAAGAGACGATCATTTAGATTCTATTATGATTCGTCTTTGCATATGCTATACCGTCGTTCATATGATGGACTCTTGCTGTGCTGTCTCTCAGAAAGTGAAGCCAAACAAACGCTGCGGGAAGCTCATGATGGTATTTATGGTGCTCATAAACCAGGTCCTAAATTACAAGACCGCATTCGAAGAATGGGGTATTATTGGCCCTCTATGATAGCAGATACTGTAGACTATGCCAGAAGATGTAAAGCATGTCAGGTTCATGCTGATTTTATTCATCAGCAGTCTGAATTTCTACATCCTACAGCAGCCTCTTGGCCCTTCGAAGCTTGGGGTATGGATATCATTGGTCCTATTAACCCTCCTTCTATCAAGGGACATCGATTCATATTAGCTATAACCGATTACTTTTCCAAGTGGGCAGAAGCAGTTCTCCTTGCTGAAGTAAAAACATCTAATGTGATCAGCTTCATCAAGCACCATGTCATTTATCGTTTCGGGACTCCTCGACGAATAATTCATGACAATGGTCCGTAATTTGTCAGTCAGGCATTTTATCGGTTCTGTGATAAGAATCGAATTCAGAATCTGGCTTCTACGGCTTATAATCCAGCTGCTAATGGTTTAGCCGAAGCTTTCAATAAGACGATCATCAAACTTCTCAAAAAGTTTGTCTCTTCTAATAAACGTGATTGGAATGAGAAACTTAGAGAATGTTTATGGGCTTATCGAACAACAGTCCGAACTCCTACTGGATTTACACCATTTTCATTGGTTTATAGATGTGAGGCTGTTCTTCCCTTGGAAATCCAGATCCCATCTCTACGAATAACTATTGCTAATGAGCTAACTACAGAGAATAATGATCGCTTACGACTCCAAGAACTTGAAGGATTGGATGAGAAGCGTCTTCAAGCACAACAATATATTGAGCTATATCAAGCCCGTATATCTCGAACTTTCAATTGTAAAGTTAAAGAGAGGGTATTCAAGGTTGGCGAACTGGTATTAGCTGTTCGAAGACCGATGGTGATGACTCATAAAAGCAAAGGGAAATTCCAAGCAAAATGGGAAGGCCCTTATGTAATTGAGTCCGTATTTTCCAATGGCGCCGATCGGTTATCAAAGCCCAATGGAGATCTACTCATGATGCCAATCAATGGCAAATTTCTTAAGAAATACTATGTATAAAAAAAGACAGAATGAAAATAAAGTTTCTTTTATTATTATTTTTGTTCAAGACAAAAGATTAAGGACGAGGGCCACTCCCTTCCTTATTGAATACATAGTCAGTCAATGCATAGAAGGTATCGTTGCCTGAGTTCATAAAAAACTTGCAGGCAGCCATCCTCAGCGCTTCTTCTTCAGGAGTTTTCCCTGGTTCTACTAAGAAAGCAAGGATGTCTTGGGGTGGCTTGAGCGTAGAAGAGCTGTTGTTTACTTCAGTCAGGCCTGTCACTATTGGCTCAGTGGGGCATGTCTCAATGACGTCCTCAATGTTCCTGGAGACTTTATTCTTTTGTTGTACACCCTCGGAAGACATTTTCAATAGAGGAATGGAAATAAGAATGAAATGATTACAGAAAGTTCTCACCTATTTATAGAGGAGGATTATTAATGAACCGGTCTTTGAAATTGAAAACAACCTTTCATTTCCGAAAAGGCCTGTTCGTTCGATTTATCAGGTTCATCCATTTAATTATGGAATTGAATCAATGTTTTCTTTTCCCGAAAGTTATGTTGATTCATTCATACATTGATATGGACCTATATACTCATGACATCCGTCTCTCTATTCCCCAGCTACCAAGGTTTGGTTAAGCTGATTTCTTGTCTCCTGGGTGAGGGATTTTATATCTTCTATTTTATCAATTGATTAGAAAGTGGGATTCGTTATTTATCATGTTTCCATGACCTCTGGATAAATACTAAATCTACTTACCTTTCCTATCTATCATTTCTATTTGACCTCTGTATAGATATTAATCTAATTTTCTTTTGAGTTCATATATATTGTTATGTCCATATTACCTCTGATAGTATTATATACTCTAAAACAGAAAACAAGATTTCATTTATCTATCATGTCCATATTATATCCAGATAGATACAAATCATTGAGCATAGAAGAATTATCATTTCCATTCTCATATCATAAAAGTCTATTACATTTCTTAGACTTTCTTACAAATCATAATAGAAATCTATTACATCTTGGATTTTCATTCTATACACACAACGATAACCTAATGGAGATCTATTTCTTCTTCGGATCTTCTTCGTCGGATTCGTTGTTGGTGTCAATTCCTTGCTGTCTGAGCCTCAGTGGCGACCAGAACAGTAGGAATCAAACTCTGGTCTTCTCTCTCAGACGAGAGGAGAATCCCAGAGTATGGCAGCCCAAAGGCGTGTTGCTGCCAATACAACTGGTAGAGTAGGGGCGGCCTTCCAGAGGAGATAGGAATGTATCCAGCATTGGGATACAATTCCTAGTCCTGCTGTGAAAGGAACTCTACTACCCGATTTCTCGGGATAGAGTTGACTCCACCATCCAACTCTTCGTGTATAAAGGCTCTTCCTACCAACAGAGGAAGCCCCTTTTATCCCACGAAGAGTTCTGAGTTGTCTGATTTGTGCGTCAAAAGCGCATGAGCTCCCTGATGTTGATGTCAGAAGAACGCTCTTCACAGCGTCAAAGTCACCAATGCCGGTTCTGGAAAAGCTCTTCAGCCAAACTTCTGCAGAAAACAACAGAAGTATCATCAGATGCATATTAAACGCTAACTAAAAATAGATGACAAGGCTTTTTACGCTAGTGCTTCAGGTGTATCACTATTTCAGCAAGGCTTTTACGCCAGTGCTTCAGGTGTATCACTATTCAGCAAGGCTTTTACGCTAGTGCTTCAGCAAGATTTTTGGCGTATCTCAGGTGTACCACCATTCAACAAGGCTTCTACGCCGTTGCTTCATGTGCACTTCATTAGCAAGGCTCTTTACGCTCGTCAAGAATTTACGCTCATGAGCAGCAATTTTCAACAAAAAATTCGAAGGCAGATAATTGCTTACGATCGGACTTACCACTTAAGTCAAATAGTTTTGCTCTAATAGTGGTTGAATCTACATCTGATGACTGGGCGTACAAAGGAACGCTGTTGGAAAGCATCGCCATTGTCACTTGTTAGAGAACGACGTTGCAAAAAGTTATCTTCAGAGGAATGAGAATGAGAATATATGAAACATTCTCGGCTATTTATAAAGATTGAAGAAACTGTTGGTGTGAGTTTATTTCGGGAGAAGATCCTATTAAAGGGCTCTCGTAACCACAAGACAGATGCCACGTGTTGGTCTGTTTCTTGGGAATTAACAACCATAGAAGCAGTCAAAAGAAGTGATTAAACAATTCTGTACATCAACAGATGAGATCAACTTCAAAATTTTATTTATAAGGGGGGAGTGGCCCCTACAGATAAAAGAGTCACAATACATAAAATATTATTTTTCGTCTCCTTCGTTGGGCTGACGAAGGGAGGCACCTAACTCGCGTATATTGCGAATCCCGGAGCGACGCATCAGATTAAGAAATGCCTCTGCATCTCCTGCTCCCTCATACGCAGTTGAAGGACCGCCATCGATGCGACTGAAGACTGCTGGAGTCAGTCCAAAGCACTCTAAAAGATTGTATGCTCGCTCAAAATCAAGCCTGGAGCTCGAAGCCTCTTTGTTGGTAATCTCGTTCTTGGGCGCCATGTCACTATGAGGATGAATGACAAGAGTAAAGAATTTCTTCTTATTTATATAATTAAATCAACTCTTCATGTTCCTCGTTGGAAACTGCTCATTATTAATGCAAACTCGGGGAAGCGAAAAGGCATTCAAAAGTTTCGAGAAAGAAATTCATTGTGACGGTTAAGTGTTGACCGACACTATTAAAAATTATGCCGACTGTTGGATATCTCCGCTTTTACGCGGATGACTGTTGCGTATCCCGAATTTTACGCTAAAGAGTTCAAAACTCAATTTTTACGCTTCTGTTCAAAGTGTTCCAAATTTTGGAGATATTTGAAAACTTTGAAGGGGGTCTTGTATGAGCGTAAAAAGTGCTTCAAAGAAAGAGTCAAAGTGATAGATCATTCCACTCAAATTGATCTACTTTACGCCGCAGAGAGGCTAAATACTTTACGCCCAAGACAAGGCTAATCACTTTATGCCTAAAGCAGGTTGATCATTTTACGCTCGGTCTACACCCTTGGTTTTACGCCAAAGACAGACCAGCCACTTTTACGCTGGACAAAGCTGTCAAGTCTCGCATTTAATGCAAACTCTGACATGGAGATATTAATGATGGCATATATCACAGAATTCAAAGGGATTTGTTTTTACACAGAGACCAATGTTGTCGTTTAGTATGTGGATTGAGCTACTTTACGCTCACACTATGGCTTCTTTTACGCATGAAGACTATACGAGCTTTTACGCTTAACAGTTGACGTGTGCGTAAAGTCTATTTGAGCTACTTTTACGCTCAAGGTTATTTAACAACCACTTTACGCGGGAAGTCTATGTCGGGGCTATTTTACGCCTAGTCTACTACTTTATGCTCAGAGTACATTGGGGCTATTTTTATGCCCTATTCTTTCTGACCAGCTTGGAACGTGGTTTGCCTACATGGCTTTTATGCCACACATCCTGAAGAACGTGTGTACGTGTATCCTATTCTTAATGAAATGATGGGACACGTGTCAACGTATACAGAGGATGACTTTGGTCGTGGGTGGCGGTTGTTGGCGTAAAGATGGAACTTTCGCTGAGTTTTTACGCACAAGAGCCCAAGTCTATAAATAGACTTATTTTTCTCAAAGCAAATGGAGACACACAGACAGAGAGACAGGAGAGAATACAGAGATCAGAACTTAGAGATTTTGATTCTCCAGAGCATTCTTCTTCAACCTTTCTTTCAGAACAGAGTGAAGCAAAGCAGGAAAGCATTCGACCTCGCCATCAGTGTCCAAGTGCGTCGATACCTTTCTGGTGACTTAGTTCTTCCAGTTGTTCTACTTCAAGCAGTGATCTTCATCATCATCATATGGTCCAAGGAACAAAGTGATCATTTACGAATCAGACTTCCATAGCAATACTTCTCCAGAATCAAATTTGTACTCCTTGTACTTTTTCTCGTTTTATTTTTCAAAAGCCAATTTCTCCAAGGCATTTTGTTAAGTGAAACAATTACAAGCCTTCACAAAAATCTCTAAATTTAATGCAAAGTGCGCGAGTTCAAGTTTTGTGCGAGTTTAGATTGTGCGGGATCTAGATGGCGCGAGTATATAGATTGTGCAAGAGCTGTTTGGCGCAAGTGTGTTTTTGCGCAAGCTTGGTTTTTGTACATAACAAAATTTGTAAAAATAAAGAGTGTGTGCTATGATGCGGCCAACAATCTAAAAAGAGGAGGCGCGGGTTGTGAAGGACGCAAGGTTAACCAGAGCTCTAAAAAGAGATGGTCGACACTGGCACATTGTGCTGCCATCAAATGGCGCCCAAAATCAGTCGTTTTGTTCGCCGGCAATCACCTTCGAGCGCTAGGTTCGCCCTTTCTATTCTCGTCGATGGTGGCACGTACTGAGGCGCCTTCAGTCGTGAGGCCACGATGAAGGGTCGACGACCCCCTTGCCCTTGTCAGCAGCAGATCTCCTCGGTGCCATTGATGGTCGGAAGAGCTTTTAAGGTTGGGAAGAAGAAGGCAAAGAGTTGGATAGAAAATAACTTTTCACTAATAGTAAAGTTTCTCTCTTAAACAGCTATTTATAGCCTATGGCAATTTTTTTGACCGTTGTGCAACCTACGCGCAAAACTCGGATCAGTTACAATAATATCTCGTGCCAGTCAAACAAATCACTTCTAATTCAAAGTATTTCAAATTTTGAAATTTTTTCAAATTTGAAAACTTTGAAGGGGATCTTGTAGGAGCTCAAAAATAATTAGACGCTACTCATAAGATGGCACCGAGATTCAGAATGGCACTGGTTACTGGATAGCACGAGGCTTAGGTGGCGCTAGGGTCAGGTAGCGCGTGTACCATATGACAAGCCTCCTCGAGAAGCTGTAACAATCGCAATGATGACTGACAACTCGTCAGTCAACAGAAATCTCTTCGAATCCTGGAAAGCGCGGCACTCAAAAAGACTTTGTCCGCTTTGTAATAAATGATGACGGCTAGCTCACGCCAGCTAGCAAGTGGCGTGAGGTAGATAATGATGACAGAACTGACAGACTAAGTAGGAGGCGCCAGTTATCAAATTGCGCCTGACACCACCTATCAAACTGACGCCACCTAATCAATTTTCATCCAGAAGTCAGATGACGTGGCGCGCATGCCACTAATCTCAAAGAACATGTCCACTACACTGCCC
The DNA here is from genome assembly GCA_029216955.1 of Iris pallida. NCBI lineage: Eukaryota > Viridiplantae > Streptophyta > Magnoliopsida > Asparagales > Iridaceae > Iris > Iris pallida. The sequence goes on along the minus strand of JANAVB010008400.1, from coordinate 21,080,369 downwards.
GTAACCACGCATATCTCTCTTACAAAATGCCATGTGTCCTTAGCAGTTCGAGTAACCGTTCGTGCAACTGGATGAATGGCGCGCAAAACGCAGTACGTGCCATCCAGAATAACTACTTGACAGTTATTTCAGAACTCTATAAATAGGGTTTTAAATCAGTTCTAAGGCATCACTAATTATCATAATCTCCTGACAAGGTGCTGCTGCATTCTCTAGAGGCTCGTGTCTTCGATATCACATCATCCAATGCATAAAGTGATCATCTTCTGATCAGATACCTACAGTTGTACTTTCCCAAAAATTAATTGTACACTTTGTACTTTCTTTTTCTTTTATTTTGTAGATCAAACTTTTGTTTTTGCAAATAATGATGCCGACGACGAGGCAGATACTGCACCAGATAGCGTGGCCATGGCAGAAGAACCATTGAGGGTTCAATTGAAGGGGAAACCTCCCAAGACGTCAGCTCCTCTTGTCATCAAGCTTCGAGAAAAGGCTCCAGCTCGATCACCCTTGACAACATCAGGTGCTAGCCAGGAGCCTGTGCAAATAAAGATTCCCTGAAAGGCACAAAAGTCAACTTTGTGGTCGTAGGAACCTCCGACTACAATCTCCTTGGTAGTCAAGTTGAAGGGGAAACCTCGTCCACCTTCTTCCATGGCATCCCTAGTGCTCACAGATGAAGATTTGGGAGACTACATATGTGCCAACACTGAGGCGCATTCTTTAGATGATATAATTCCTCGGGATAAGATTTCATATTTCATTAATAGAAAGTTGTCTTTGAATTACTCGTGTGCACACTGGAACACTAAGTATTTCTTAGACAACATTCCGTATATGTTACAAGCACAAGCGATAACCGCTGATCTCGCAATCTAAGTTGTCTCTCCCCGAGATGCCTACTTCTTGGTTCCAACAAGGAAGAAAGAGGAAGAACCCATCATCTTCGGTCGATTGGAGCATCCATAGCGGCTAGCTCCGGCAGAACCAGAACCCGATAACGGCAACATGCAACTCTACCGTTACATTGCTCAAGCTAAACACCTTATTCAAAAGATGGGTTACAACTTGAACAACGACAGAGGACTGAACTATGGCAAAGGTCGACGCCTTCCTTTATGACTTCCAGCTCCAAAGAAAAAGTCCTAAAATTACTACCAGCATACTCGTCGGGGGTTGGGTTACATTACACCCACAACAACTTCGGAGAACTCAGAACCAGAGATCCTGATGCATTCACATTCATCCGACTCCTCAACCTGGGACTCTGATACCAATATCGACCAAGCCTTGAAAAGGATACTGTCTGTCAATATGGTCTCTGCAGATCCCCCAGTCGTAGATTAAGACCAAATACTCAAATTCTTCGAGGATGAACCCTGGGCTCAACGCCTGGGATCCCAACGAGAATGGCGCTTCAAGCAGCACGAACCTCCAACTGAAGATGAAGTCATCCAAGTCGAGCTGGAAGATGAGGCTTCCCCTAAGCCCATCTCCATTAGCAAAACCTTGACTGGAGAAGACAAAGAATCCCTAATACAGCTTATCCAAGAGTACATCAATGTTTTTGCTTGAAGATATGAAGACATACTGGATTTAGAGCCGTAAGTCGCCATGCACCGGCCGTCTCAACATCTTACCCAATGCTAAGCCTGTCAAATAGCAACAACGTTATTTTTGCCCCAACATCATGGATGATATCGAGAAAGAAGTCGATAAACTCATAGAGTGTGGATTCATTCGCGATAAGCAACATCCAGATTAGGTGGCCAATATTGTCCCAGTCACCAAGAAGAATGGTAAGATTCGTGTCTGCATAGACTTCAGGGACCTCAACTTGGCCTGTCCAAAAGACGAGTCCCCTCTCCCGATCACCAACATAATAATTGACAACACTTGTGGCTTCGAACGTATGTCCTTCATGGATGGTTTCTCAGGCAACAACCAGGTCAAGATGTTCCCTAAAGAAGAAAAGCATACTTAATTCCGGACTCCAAAAGGGATATACTGTTACACGATAATGCCTTTCAGGTTGAATAATACGGGAGCAACATACCAACGGGCTACGAGCACCATATTCCGCAAACACCTCCGAAAAATGGTAGAATGTTATGTTGATGACATTGTCGTTAAACTCAAAAAAATCCAGCCATTTGGATGACTTGAGGACGGTGTTCGACTTGATGCGGACACATCGACTAAAGATGAATCCAACCAAGCCCTTCTTGGGAGTCTCCAGTAGCAAATACTTGGGTTTCATCGTCACAGCCAAGGGTATTCATATTGACCCTGATAAGACTAAAATGATCTTAGACATGGCTCCCCCAAAGAATCACTGCGAGCTTCGAGGCCTACAAAGATGCTTGGCATATATCAGAAGATTCATAGAAAATCTCTTTGGTCGATGTCAATCCTTCACCAAACTCAAGAAGAAAGGAGTTTCGTATGTCTAGACTGAAGAATGCTAATGCGCTTTCAATGACATCAAAAGTACCTCACTAGTCCTCTAGTACTGGTGGCACCGGTCGTTGGAGGCCCTTCCTGCTATATGTCCGAGCTATGGGCCATTCTCTCGGTGCTTTGCTAGCCCAGAGAAGCAATGAAGGCCACAGACAAGCAATCTACTATCTCAGTAGGACCATGATTGGGGCCGAGTATCGGTATAATCCTGTGGAGAAGGAGTGTCTTGCTCTACTCTTCACCATCCAGAAGATGCGTCATTATGTGGCCAGACAGACAATCTACATCGTCACCCGTGTCAACCCCCTCATAGTCCTCATGACCAAGCTAGGGGCTTTAAACTCGCGATTAGCCTTATAGGTGATACTCTTGACTCCTTATGACATGGTTTTCGTCCCACAAAAGGTAGTAAAGGGCCACGCATTGGCCGACTTCTTGGCGGCAAACACTACGCCAGAGACATCAAAGCTCTACGATGACATTTTTGATGAAGTCCTACAGTCCAATGCCACCTCAGATAACCTTGTTTGGTGTATGTTATTTTACGGTACTTCAAGAACAGAGCCGAAGAGTGAGATCATCGCAGGGGTCGGAGTCGTTCTCATCACTCCCGATGGCCTAGTCATCCACCATACATATTCTCTTTGGAGTCAAGCACCAATAACATTGCTGAGTATAACGCTCTCATCATCGGACTCCAACTCGCTAAATAGTTAGGGTTAACTGCATCGAGGCCTATATTGACTCAAAACTGATTATCACCAGGTTCAAAGAATATACGAGGTCTGACATGAAGATCTGGTTCCTTACCACCAGGTAGCAATTGATATTATTTCTTTCTTTAAAGGGTTCTTTATAGAACATGTACCTCGGTTGTAAAACTTGGAGGATGACATACTCGCTGGCCTCGTCTCTTATCTGGCAGCTCCTGCTAGAACCTAATATACCATCACGGTGATGGATCGAGAGCTGATTTGCCCAAAAAAATCTACATATGTGTCTCAGTTACTCAGTACAAATAGACACTAATATGGACGTTCGGGACTGGCGATTCCCGTTTATAGACTATGCAGTCTACGGAATCCTTTCCGAAGACCCGAAGAAAGCTACTTCTATCAAGAGACGCTCACTCCGGTTCTTCTACGACACGGCTACCAAACTACTGTATCATAGTTCATACAATGGGCTTCTCCTGCGATGTTTATCCAAAACAGAAGCGCAAGAGGCACTCCGGGAGGTGCACGATAGCACCTACGGAGCCCATCCGCCTCGTCCTAAGTTGTATGACCGACTACGTCGCATGGGCTACTACTGGCCCACTATGATGGCAGATGTCGTAGATTATGCAAAGAAGGGTCGGGTATGTCAGTTGCATGCGGACTTCATCCACCAACCTTTTGGGTTTCTATACCCCACAGTGGTCGTCTTACCGTTTGAAGCATGGAGAATGGACATCAGACATCATTGGGCCGATTAGTCCACCGTCCTCCAAAGGACACATGTTTATCCTCGCCATCACCGACTACTGTGGAATCTGCCATCTCGATTATAATTTAGTGATATATTTTTTATTTTTAATTGATTAGTTTATATTTAATTTTCTATGATCATAGGAGTTGTGACTAAGCCCACAGGTGATATATGACCATCTTGTGGTCACATGATCTCTAGATAGGGTCTATAAGTATTCTATAGCTATATTATATTTTATTATGATTTTTAGACATTTTTATATATTTTTAAATATTTATTCTATGAAGATTTATATTTATGAATGACTTTTATAATTTATTTTGAGGCCATTTGGGACCAGTATGAATCAAAGTAAATTTATTTATACTCTATTAGGTTTAATATATTTTTTTTATTTTTCTAGAATTTTTTGGATTTTTCTGCAATTTATTTTGATTTATTTAGACTTAAAATAATTTTTAAATAATTTTTTGAATTAAATAAATAAATACCCAGAAATCCACCCGGGGGGCCCACCTGTCGGCGCCAACTGCTACAGTGACCGCCTCTCTCTCTCTCATATATATATATATTATTATATTCGTCCATCCTAATTAAATTTTAGCAGCCTTTTGTGGGAGAACTCATCTAGGGTTTTCGACTTCCCGAAGCGATTTTCGCCAACTCGGACGTGCTTTTCGCGCACCATTTTTTTGTTGGATTTGTATTGAGGTAATCTTTCTGATTATGTAATTTATTTTTAGAGATATTATTCCTAAATTTCTAAAAAATTCGTAGAGTGTCGGTTGTCCGAAACTTGATACGTTTTGGTGTTTTCGAGATTTTGGGAGAACCAGAAATCGAAATCATGAACCGTTTGAAGTTTCAGAAAGATAACACAGAGCTCTACGACATATAATATTTCCAGAAATTATTTCATTCATTTAGTATTTTAGTTATTCTGTTGAACTCAGAATTGATCGGTTGATCACCGTTTTGGTCACGATTAGCCATAACGGCGATATCTTTTGACCAAGGCGTGATTTTGTGGCACGGTTGATTCCAGCGCACTCGTGGCACTGAAATCTACCAAGGTATACTTTCAAAATCTACAGTTCATAGCATTTGACTAGATAGTCAACAGCACGTCTCGATTTACGTGCCATGGTTTCCAAAATTGGGAAACATGACTTTTGATGGCCAAACTTGCATGTTTAGATTATATTCAGATTATTATTAGGTTAAATTAGGTTTTTAAGTAAATTATTCCAGAATTAATTGTTATTAGATTAGTAACCCAACTAGCCACTATTCCATGAATTTAGAACTAGAATATTAGAATTGATTTATAGTTTTCGTGCACGGTTCATGGTGCGATATGTGTTATAGGTTGACAGCTCCTAGATCGGCATCCCCTCATCCTCGACTTGTGACTACGGTTTGTGCAAGGACCTCCAGGCAAGATACCTTGCCTCCCTCTACAGTTTAATTTCATGCTTATAGTTTTTTTTGTGATTATTTGGTTATCATTTGGTTACTCTAGTTCTATGGATTTTTATGTTATTATCGGTTCTCTAGTCGACTTGATTTATATATGTCCTTCATATCATGTTCATTAGTTCTTTGACTTGCTTGTATATCATCTTCATGACTTGATAGTGTAGATATTCCAGGCTTGTTCACCTTATGAGTTCATATTAGAGTTGTACTTACCTGGGTCTTGACTGAGTTGTACTTTGTCGTTACTTGTACCTCGACTGGTTCGTGTTATAGAACGAATACGTGTAAATAAACTGCTAAATCCTTGTTATTGTTTCATTGGCACCAGAGAGTCCACTCGGGACGAGGGTGTTGGTCATGATCATTTGCACCAGAGAGTCCACACTCGGGACGAGGGTGTTTGTCGTGTTCATTGGCACCAGAGAGTCCACACTCGGGATGAGGGTTGACCATTTGCACCAGAGAGTCCACACTCGGGACGAGGGTGTTTGTCGTATTTACTTACATCAGAGAGTCCACACTCGGGACTAGGATGTAGTTCTTGCACCAGAGAGTCCACACTCGGGACGACCGTGTCTTACCGTGAACTAACCAGAGAGTCCACATTTGGGACGAGGGTTAGTTATTAGTTCAAACCTGCGAGTCCACTCGGGGCTAGGGTTTGGTATTTCATTGATCTCGTGTTTACTTGTTCATCCAGCAGTTCAGTTACGTGTAGTTGTTTTGTATTCCAGTTCATAGTCACCTGTCAGTAGCCACTTGTCTTTAGTCACTTGTTAGCAGTTTGGTCGTAGTCCCGTGCCATGTTAGTGTCGTTCCTTGTTTATATCTTGTTTAATAGATAGGCATGTTTTTATGTATCTTGCTATGTCCCCTGAGGACCTGATGATCTCTTCAGGTTAGTGATTGCGTGGAGTTAGTTAGCAATTCTGGATGGCGGATGATTATGACACTTGTGGGTTTCAGATAATTACAATATTGCTTGTGAGATTCAGGTATTTATCAGTGATATTACATTGTTATCCTCTCGTGCTTTCCTTTCATTATCATGAGATACCTTATTTATTGATTTAGTTTGTAGACTCCTATTATATTCTTTGAGTCTTATCGGACATATATGCTAGTGGGCTGCAGACCATGACACATAGTGTTCATTCATGTTTCGTACACTTATTGTGGATTTGAGATATAGATTGTTTGCCATGATTTGGCAGTATACTATAGCCTTAACAGCGTTTACGTATTCGAGAGGGACTGGAGTCCGCTCGATACGTAGCTGGCTTGCTCACGCTCTCGCGTCCGTAAAGCGGGTGCGGGTCATGACAACTACTTTTCCAAGTGGGCAGAAGAAGTACCTCTGGCTAAGGTAAAAATCTCGAACGTGATTAACTTTGTTAAACATCATGTCATATACCGCTTCCGAGTTTCCAGGAGGATTATCCATGACAACAACCCTCAGTTCGTGAGCCACACATTCGTTGGTTCTGAGATAAGAATCGAATACAGAATGTGGCATCAACGGCTCACAATCCTGCAGCAAATGAACTAGCTGAAGCATTCAACAAGACTACTGTCAAGCTACTCAATAAAGTCGAATCTTCTAATAAGCGCAACTAAAATAAGAAGCTGGGCGAATGTCTCTGGGCTTACTACATGACTGTCCTGACACCCATAGGCAACACACTGTTTTGCTTTGTCTATGGGAGCGAGACGGTGCTCCCTCTCGAGATTCAGATCCCGTCTTTACGGATAGCCATCACCAACCAGCTGACCGACGAAGACAATCAACGCCGACGGCTACAAGAGTTAGAGATGCTGGACGAAAAGCGTATGCTAGCCCAGTAACGGATCGAGCTTTATCAAGCTCAAATTTTCGGGGCCTTCAACAAAAAGGTCAGAAAAAGAATATTCCAAGTGGGTAACCTCGTCTTATCAGTTCAAAGACCGATGGTGATGACTCACAAGACGGCTATAAAGTTCGAGCCTAAGTGGGAAGGACCGTTCGTCATAGAGACGGTCTACTCCAATGGGGCCTACCGACTGGCCAAACCTAATGATGATTTGCTAATGATGCCAATCAATGGCAAGTTACTAAGGAAATACTATGTCTGAGCTCCAAATTGGTATATATTTCTGTATCCCCCGCGGATGTTCATGAATTCTATTAACGAATTCACCTCTTTCATATTCCCCCAGTATAGAAAACATTTCACGCCTATACTACATCTGAATTGTTATTCTACATCCTAACGAAGTTCACGTTTACCACGTCCATATTACCTCTGAGTAGTCATTTCTTCCATGATAACCTTGTGTTGTCATAACTATCTAAAAAATATTCACGTCCATACTACCTCTGAATTGTTATTCTATACCCCTTTGAAGATTGTGCCTACCATGTTCATAATACCTCTGAGTAGACATCTCTTCCATGACAATACCCCATGATTGTCATAATTATCTATAGAACCTTTCACGTCCATATTACCTCTGAATCGTTCTATACACCAGTAGAGTCTATCATTGTCATGTCCATATTATCTCTGAGTAAGGACAATACTACTACCAAAAATCTCGTATTTACCATGTCCATATAACCTCTGAGTAAAACACCCAATCCCCAACAGAGTTATCTCCATCCCCTCACGTCGTACTACCTCTGAGGGAATTCTCACTCTTGTACAAGACAGTATACAACAAAAGGACAAGCAGAGAAACAAAGTCAAAAATTTTAATTATAAAATGGAAAGGTTTTTCTTTCTTCTGCTACAAAAGAGTCTCTCAAAAAGTGAGAGACAAAAAGACAAAAGGAGGTCAGCATTGAGAAGGCCGACGCAGGAGTTCTTCCAGTCGGCTCCCCAGACGAGCAACTTGGGGCCCAACTAGTGCTTTGGCTCGACGCTCTGCCTTCTGACGTCGAACGGCTTTGTCCTCGAGCTAGGAGAGGTCTTGGCGCATAAGGGCCAGCTCTGCCTGACGAACGCCAATACTTTTTCTCTTCATAGCCAGGGTCTCGGAGCGTTGGCGAAGGACCTCCTACTGTTCCTTCGAATTCTCCAACTCACTCTCACCGAGAGCCAAAGTGTAAACCCCCTAAAATTTATAATATTTTTATTTTATTTTTAAATATTATTATGGTGTTTCCTATTTAGTGAGTAGTTGGTGAATAATTATATGATATTTTCTGTCTATAAATTAGTAAAATATTATAAGTGATTAATGCTTGCAAAATTTTCCAGTTAGATGTACTTATTGAGTAATTGGAAGGTACAAATTTTTAGGAAATTTTTAGCAAATTTTAGAATAACTATTGATACACACACACACACACACACACATACACACACACACACACACACACACACACACACACACACACATATATATATATATATATATATATATATATATATATATATATATATATATATATATATATATATATATATATATATATATTTTATATATATATATATATATGTATATTAAAAAAAAAAAAAATATATATATATATATATATATATATATATTTCTATAACCATAATATATATATATATATATATATATATATATATATATATATATATATATATATATATATTATGGTTATAGAAATATATATATATATATATATATATATATATATATATATATATATTTCTATAACCATAATATATTTCTATAACCATAATATATATATATATATATATATATATATATATATATATATATATATATATATATATATTTTCTATAACCATAATATATATATATATATATATATATATATATATATATATATATATATATATATATATATATATTATGGTTGTAGAATAATAATGATAATGAAATTGTTAATTAAATATCTAGAGTTATTTGGCATTATTAGAAATATTAAGATGTATAAGAGTACATAAGTGCTCATATAAATAAAGTTATATGTAAATATATATACAACTAAAAAAGGTTTGATTTCACTGTTCACGTGAACAGTGAAATCCTTGACCCGAGCCCCTTCACAGTTTCCTTTCCGCAAACAAGGCAAGGAGCTAACTCCCATCCAATTTTTGCCAATACTAAACCAAATATCCTCCAAATTTTTCTGATATGATTCATATAGGATTCTGCTCCACATAAGCCTCTCAATCCGAGTCAAAATCCGATAGGAATCCCATTTAAATTCGGTTTAAGTTTGAGTATATAAACTTAACCCATCTTAGTTAAACACTCGAAAACCCTAAGAAAAATTCCTCTACGAATTCTGCGACCAAGCCAGCATCTCCCCAACACCCAGGCGCCCCACTCTGACTGCATGTACGACTGTGCCGTCGCACCGCCTTGAAGCCTCCTCGACCGACAGGGAATAGGGCCCCCTGTTTTCACTCGACAGTTAGGTGCCTATTTTTTATAGCTTATATCTCCCTAGATTCTTGATCTTTTTGCATCTATAAGTTCGTATAGATAGCCAATATAACCCTCTTTAAAGCCTTCGAATGGATTTGGTTATAATCCTCAATATCGACGTAGAACTCGATGCGAAGTCGGCCAAAAACTGTTCGAAAAATACAGCAAAGTTGCTGACCAAACTCTTAACTTGGAAGCCAATTTTCGAATCATATGCCAGAGTTTTTGACAAACTAATCTAAAATAGTAGAAGACAACATATTTGAGATAGAACCCAACTTGTAGATCATGATTTTGTTAATTATATGCAATGATAATTGGTTGTGAACATGCACGAAAAATTGACTTTAAAATATTAAAATTTTATAAAACTTCCCAATACGGTGTGCACCCCGACAAATTGGGCGATGTAGTCACAAACTATATGCATCAAAAGACGCGTATAGATGTTGTCGAGTTGTGAGAATTGATGGAACTCGATTTTGTTGCGTGTACGCGACAAAATCAGTACGTATCCGTCAAGATACCCCCGTATCGACCTTTTGCAAACTTGGCCATAACTTTGTGTATGTTCATCATATCGAGAAGAAACTTCTGTCAGCAGTACCGTATCGAAATTTTGGTCCTGTGTGCCAAGTTTGGTCCGATTCTGAGAAGGTCGACCGAAATGACTATTTGGCGGGCCCGCGACCCGATCCAATGGGCATAATTGTGCATGGTCCGTCGAAATCCAACTTTGGACATACGGTTGGGTTTGTCTCCTCAAACCGTATCTACAGACATGTAGTTTAAAGACTTTAGAGACCATAGACATTGGCACGCATTTTAGTGCAAAATGGGTCCAACGGCGGACATCGTCTTGACCAGAAATTACGATTTTGCCCCAGTTCCAGAATTGGACTTTTGGACAGGCATTTTCTAGATATATCTTTTACACCAGGAACGTTCTTAATGTTTGTTTCAGCATCCGGAGCCGTTCGTGGATTTTGAGATTCATTGCTGATATACTTGATTGTTGGATTGCCATTCCTGCACCACCAGGCAAGATACCTTGCCACCTTACTCTGTAATTTACTTATTCTTATTTTAGTTATTTATATTTAGCATTACTTATCTATTGTTACTATTATATCACTGTGCGTCCAAGTCACACTTGGGTGCAAGCGACTCCATCGGTCATTTTACTATTTTTGGTTTTATTTTCTTGCATTGACTTAGCCTAGTGACCACCCAGTTATAATAAGGTATTGGTATACCTCATACCGCCTTGACAATGATCATCATGAGTGGTGAGTCACATGTAGGACACGTATTCGCGTAGTCAGCTGGCTACCGATATATATGAGGCGTGCGATGGTTAGGAGTAACTGCCAATAGAATTGCATGCTAGTGGACTTGGCAGTTACTAGAGGTTCCTATGGGACATGGATGTGACCCTACTAGATATTGGATGGGGAGGACAGTTCCTTAACGTATGGGCCACGTATGCTCTTTCCTATTCCTGATCCTGTTGGCCCCTGACATTCGATGAATGTTATGCTTTAAGGTCCCTGGTATCCTGGTAGGACTATACCGAGTTCCTGTAGCCAAAGTGCCCATGTATTGATGGTTTGTTCTTAACTGCATTATTACTGTAGAACTGGTAGGCACCCTATTGTATGCATCCCTTCTTTTCTATTATATATCACAGTTTATATGGCATGGTGTTTCCTTGTATCTTGTTACGTCCCTCTGAGGACCTGATTATCTCTCTAGGGTTAGATGATTTCCCGTATGAGTACGGTACGGCACTGGATCCTTCATACATCACTGACGAGGTATCTCCTGTTGATTTCTAGTTTATTTATTCATTGAGGCATTTAGTGGACAATTTTTATATCTCTTTTCTTTCTATTTCTGGAGGTTGGACTCCGATCATTTGAGACTATTTTTATAGCTGTTTGGAGTGGGTATGTTCACCCGGCTATCTCTTGATACACTTATTTATTTTGGACTCTTATAACTTTTGTGTTGAGCTGTGATGAGATTAGATTATTATATTCTGGCATGTGATTATTTTATATATATACAACTTATGTATGTATATGAGGATTCCATATATTGGAGTATTCTTCGTATATGTTCAGCTGGCATGTCTACGTACTTGGTCCTAAGTATTTTGGGACTGGGGTGTTACATATTTTTGTGTTGGCCCATGCAGGTCAGAAAATATTGTTGGGTTACATGACTGTTTCCAACAAGCCTGCATATAGGAATAGGAATAGTATCTCATCCAGAACTACTACCTCCTTTGACTTCCAATCTTTTCAAAAAAAATTTGATTACTTGAACTGCCTTATATCTAACCTTTCTTAATATCATCCTATTTTTCTTCGTACCAACAGTATGAATCTAAGAAGCGGACGCTCTACTGCCTTCGCCCTCACATCTGGTGAAGAGGCTATCCCGGAGGGACAGAATCCTCCGATGACTCCGGTGACACCGTACCAGCCAGGACAGTCGTAGCCTACTATGACTCCAACGACGGTGCACCCAGAGATCGTAACACCCCAGTCAGCCAGGCTGGGCAGACCACTACCGTGCTACCGAGAGGGAATGTACCACTGCCTCCACCACCACCATTCTCTCATCTGTTTCCACCATAGTCGAGACCTTAGATGCCTCCACCACCGACTGATGGGAGCCCTACTTTCCAATTCATATATGCCATGATGCAGGCTCAGTGGCAGCAGACTGAGTTGATGCGACAGACTATGATAGTAACATTGTCTAGACCTCCACCTGTATCCCCGACACCAGCACCAGTACTGGCTCTGCATCCTTATGAAGGCTCTATCAAGAACGTCACAGACATGAACCCCAAGGCCTTCAGAGGAATAGAGAAGCCGCTAGAGGTATCTCAATGGCTTATTAGCACAGAGAAGTTACTAAAGGCAACACAGTTACCAGTTCGAGATTTAATGACAGCAGTAGACCTACTATTAGAGGATAATGCCCACCACTGATGGAAGGTAGAAGAATGGCGACTAGGTACTGGGATCACCTGGAAGCAGATATATGATCTATTCTATGAGAGATTTTTCTCCATCCATGTTCGAAACGGTCTATACGACCAGTTTCTTCATCTGAAGCAAGGAAATATGACAGTTGATGAGTATGACTCAGAGTTCAATCACCTGAGTAGATTTGGTGCGGGACTGATCCCGATCGAGTTAGAGAAGGCGAGGAGATTCCATCAGGGGCTTGTACTAGAGCTCAAGTCTTATACACTACACAGTCTCGAGTCTCCCATTCAGCTGTCTTGGAGGAAGCTCGTGCTCAGGAGATTCTTTGCAATGAGCAGCAGACATCAAGACGTCATACACCAGCAGTGACACCAGCCCGAGCTACTCAGGGTGGACCTATCAGGAGGCCCCCAGGACAGTTCTAGCAGAGACCCACACCTTATCAGAAGCCTACCTTCAACTATTACGGGAAGTAGGGACACCTCATGAAGGACTGTCGAACTTGACTTAGAGCATGCTTGAGATGCGGGTCAGGGCAGCACAAGGTAAAGGATTGTTCGGAGCAACAATCCTTAGTTTATGCCCAGCAGAACCCGAGACCGACAGCCCCAGCACTTCCAGTACCCCGGCCAGCAACAGGAGCACCTCGTCCACCATTACCACCCTAGTTAGTATAGTTCGAGAAAGCCAGAGCTCAGGGCCCTGGATAGAATTATGGGCATGCATTCTCTCTTGTTGTTGAGGATATAGAGACAGAGGCAGAGGTCATAGCAGGTATGGTTTTAGTTGCTTTATTTTCTGCCATTACTTTGTTTGACACAAGAGCCACGCATTCATTCATAGCCACTAGTTTTACCATTAGACACAGCATTCCCATCACACCCTTATCTAAGAATATTAGAATCCTCACTGGAAGAGGAGTTGTACCTGTTAGTGGCATTTGTAGACTTTGTCCTGTAGTGATATATGGTAAAGAGATGAAAGTATGACTTCTTGTATTCCCTATGCCGACATTCGACGTGGTTCTTGGAATAGACTGGTTGAGCCAGCATTTTGCTCTTATAGACTGCCATAGGGGGAGCATTGTCTTTAGACGATCGAATGCGATGGAGTTTGATTTTACTAAGGAAGAAGGAGAGAGTTGTGATGCACCCACATTAGGGACTCACATGATGATGCATGACACCCCTCAGCACTATGTCATCTCTGAGTTCGAAGATGTATTCCGTGAAGATTTGCCAGCACTGCCACCCGAGTCCCGACCGACATATCTAGTTTTCTATTAAGCTTATTCCGATAGCCGAGCCTATTTCATCTCGAGTTTATCGACAAGCACCCAAGGAGTTGGTAGAGATAAAGACGCAGATAGACGACTTATTGGAGAAAGGCTTTGTTCGTGCCAGTACATCACCATGGGGAGCACCCGTTCTTTTTTAGCCTAAGAAAGATGGGACAGTGCGCATGTGTATCGACTATAGAGCTTTGAATGCAGTGACAGTGAAGAAAAAGTACCCTTTGCCACGCATGGACGATCTATTCGGTCAACTGAGTAGAGCAAAAGTATTCTCTAAGATCGACTTACGATCGGACTATCACCAACTAAAGGTTCGGAAGGAAGATATTCCGAAGACGGTATTTCGATCGAGGTATGGACACTACGAGTTCTTGGTCATGCCTTTCGGTTTGACCAATGCTCCTGCTATATTCATGAACTTAATAAACAAGATCTTTCACCAATACTTGGACAAATTTTTAGTCATCTTTATAGATGATATCTTGATATACTCGAAGAGCCAAGAGGAGCATGAGCAGCATCTACGAATTATTTTAGGGACCTTGAGGGATGAGCGACTTTTTGCGAAGCTTAGCAAGTGTGATTTCTTTCTCAAGGAGGTATAATTTCTTGGATATATCGTCATTGGAGACGACATATCGGTAGATCCGGAAAAGATCATAGCAGCGAAGGTATAGCCCGCTCCCACATCAGCTTCCGAGGTGAGAAGTTTTCTTGGACTTGCGAGTTATTACCGAAGGTTCGTAGAATATTTCTCTTGAATAGCGGGTCCTATGACTCGACTAACTTACAAGGATCAGAAGTTTGTATGGACAGATGAGTGTCAAGCTGCTTTTAATGAGTTGAAGAAGTGCTTGACCACGGTACCTATCTTGACACTACCATCAGGCCCGAGAGGATTCGTGATCTACAATGATGCATCCGGGAAGGGATTAGGATGCGTATTGATGCAACATGGATATATAGTAGCATATGCATCGAGACAGTTGAGGGTGCACGAGAAGAATTATCTAACCCACGATCTAGAGCTCGCAGCGGTTATCTTTGCTTTGAAGCTATGGAGACACT